>VHKM01000195.1:0-459544 GCA_007210695.1 Neogobius melanostomus
ATCAAACTTGCATTATGTCTCCCACAGTGCGCATTGCACCTACGATGACAATTTTCAGCTGTCCCCCATTGATTTCTAAGTGGGAGAACTTGCAAAATAGCAAGGGTGTTCAAATACTTATTTTCCTCACTGTAATTTCAGATTTTAACTGTGTTGTGAATCACTTTGTGGCCTTTGTCTGTGTAAGGTGCTATCAAATAAGATTACTTAATTATTTTACTACTTACACCGCTACTCAAAAGGGCGCGATTGTGCCGCTAATGCGTGACATTTGCACCTACGATGAAATTTCAGACCCTTCCAGTTGATTTCTAATCGAGAACTTGCAAAATAGCCATTAACATCTAAAAAAAAATAGGAAACAGTACAGGACATTTGAAAAATTCAAAAAAATGTTTACAAAACTTTTTGTTTCCACTCATCACTTTGATCAAGGGCGTTCCTAATTTTAGCCTGTGTCCAGGACGAGAGAGAAAATGATTATCAAAAATAAGACATTTCCATATTTATTGTTCCAATCAGGTGTAAACAATTTGCAGTCACACCCGTGTTTACCTTTTGCAATTTGTTGGTTTAAGGGAACGTTATGTCATTTAAAGTTAGCCTTAAAAGCTTTCTCTATATACCAAATTCTTTAATTTGTCATTAATAAACTTTTGTATAGCAGTTTACGGGTGATTAGGCGGTATGCAGAGATGATTTGTGTGGCGTCCAGTCAAGCGTTCAGCAACCATTGTCCTGCGAGACCATTAGGCTGCTGGGGTGGTGGCAGTTCACAAGACTCTGTGGTTCTGTCCAGAAGCCCACTTACTGGTAGGTGTCAGGTAACTATCTTATAGTTGCAGATGTGTTTTCACCTTCTGCACCAACCATGCCAGGTACTGTCTGTTCACTGGTACACAAGTTCGACCATGGCTGTACACCCACCGCCAGCGAGCGGTTGTTGCAAACCGCCTCGTTCTCGAACGTTGGCTGTCCAATTTTGGTTCTGATCGTCTGAAAACACCTTAACCACAATTATCATCAAAACCACCCACAACCATAAATCGCTCCACATTTAGGTTAAACAATTAAGTCTTTTCTTTATTAAATTTTGTTACCTCTTAGCTGCATCGTAAAAATTGCACTTAAATTTTCTTTGTATTTTTAGTTCAGCTTGCTCTCACTTCTGGTTTTCATGGCGTTACACCATATTATGACCATAAATGTATTCATTTAATTTATTAAATCTGTTTTGATTTGGTCTCCTAAAACTAATAATTCAAAATTTTGATAATTGCTTCTTCATAAACTTTTAGTAATGCATCCAAGATTGGTGCATAAACAAACATTAAAATGGATAACGGTCTGTACTCCAAATCAATCGCATCCAAATTTATAACCTTATAAACACTTTTGTTCTCATTCCATGTCACCACAGTGGAGATGAGAGATTCTAATTTTTTATAAACATCTCTTTCAGGGCTAAATGTTTTATTTCACGACAGACCACACAAAAAATTTAAAAAAATAGCATTTATCACACATTAGTTAATTTTTATATTTCAAAATAGCATTTTATGCTAATTGAGACATAGCACTGCCTTCAGCAGAAATTCTAAAAAAATATAACTTCGTTATTATACATTCAGGATGTTTTCCCTTTTTCACCGAGGGGACTATTTCCTCCACACCTCCTTTACATGGATATCTGAATACAGGATGGATGGCACTTCCTCAATGTATCAGAATTCCTGTTTTATTCATTTGTCAGTTTTCTTTCTTTGCTCCATCCACACTTAATGCAGACAGAGCAATATACACCTCTTTTTTTTATTTTATACCCGTGTAACATCTCTAAACTTTAACATGCACAATTTCTTCGGAGCAAGGAACTCCTTATTTTTATAACTTTCCGTTCACTTGCAACCACCTTCATTTTTCACTTACACACGCACCTTATTAAATCGCAACACCATTCAATGCCTTTCAGATCACCCAAAACACTTTTCAATACTTTCCAAATCTCTCTCTCTTGCCTTCCACGCCACTCACAATCTGCTTTCCGTTACACACCAAATTTTATTCAACCTCGGTTTGTTCACACAAAAAACTCCACACTCGTCATTCCCAATAAACACATATGACAACGAGACAAGACACCAGAATTTCACAATAAACCATCACCACATGTACAAATATCTAACCTGGCCATACAAGAGCTCATTTGCATTTGGCCGTAGAATATTCACAAATAATATAATACATAACCTGCAGTGTTTATCTTATTCTCTCAATTTCTTTTATTATTCTCTTCTATTTTTTGTCTTTGTTATTTCACGGTTTTTGAGGGTCCGCAACGTCCCACAAGATACCGGATAAACGTTACTACTGCTTCCCCCGTCGAGCTAGGCACCTGTCTAAGGCGCGGGAAAAATTTAGGTCCTGTCTATTTTCTTTATTCTCTTCTATTTTTTGCTTTATTATTTTTATTCTCTCTTTACCGTGACCAAGCTAAACGCGTCCACCTTTATTCTCTCTATTTTTGGTCTTATATTTCACGGTTTTTTAGGACCACCACGTCCTCAATCGAATACCGGATAAACGCTATACTAAAAAGTAGAGTCTAGAGCTCGGAAATTTCCACAGTTAGCATGGGATTGCGCCTTCTCTGCAGCTAGTTAGCATACATCTCATTGGCTAACACACTCTGCCGAACTCATTAGCGACTCGTGTGCGATCGCGGTCCACCTCTCTTTCATTTTTGGATTTAATCATTTTTATAAATTTTTATATATTTTTTATATCACCAACAATCTAGGGCTGGCAATGTGACAGAGCGTCGTACGCATCTCCAGAGCCATCTGCTCGATTATCATTATATTTATTTTGTCACATCGCTTCCATCCCTACTACAACAAAACACACACACCACAAGACGACAAAAACAAGACCAAAAAACAAAAACAAAAGACACAAAAAACAAGCAAAAACAAGAACAATGCTCACCCTCTGATCCTCCCCACTGGCCACCAGAGGACTTTTGACAATTATATTTTAGTTGCTTTAACAAGATTATACGTGTTCAGACCAAAAAAATGCTCCAAAGCCTCAGAAGAGATTGAAAATACATTAATAAGAAAAAATTTGTTGTTGCAGATGTTATAGGCTATTTATTTTTCCATGGGTGTTTGGATTTTCCTTAATATTTTATGTTTAATATTAACTGAGTTCCACAGTTTATGAAATCTGTGTTATGCTCAAACAAAAGGATGCCAAAATCAAAAAAAAACGGACTGGATCCGTAAAAAAACGCGGATTCGGACTGATTAACAAATGGTAGTAACTCAAAACAAAAACCCTAAATGGATTTGCAGAATGATTTTGCGTAAAAGTAGTGGGTGGTATTTTTGTTACTACAAATTATGGCGGCATAATGGCGGTCTCGGTACTACTGTGTAGATAAACCAATCAACACAGCAGCAACAGAGAAAAAACAAACAGTGTTGTTAATTCTCCTGTCTCAGCCTTCCTGTCGTAATAATCTGACTCATAATGTACTCAGAGCTTCTTGCTCAACCTCTCCACCTTTGAACCCTGCCCCCAGGCTTCAATCAGTAGAGACAAAGGACCGTTAACCCCCAAGGAATGTTTCACACTATATGTAAAAAGCAGAGAGTTCACTATCAGCTTGCTTATATATAGAAGTCACTAACATCTAACACAATAACATATATAGAGATGCTTCCACATTAATTTAAAAATATCTCCACCTCAAACAATCGTCAAATAAAGCCTTTAACTACACAAAGCAGCCATCAACCATGTTCACCACACTAAGCTGTGGCCCAAACATGTGTTTAACAACCGGTTTTTTAAATGCTTTTATCACTATTGAGATTGCTAGCGATCGCCACGCTAACGCGTCTAAACAGCTAACCACGCAAGGCCTGACTAAGCCTGCACAACATTTGAACAGGAAATAGACTTAAAATACTAGAATATTCTACACGGACAATGGGAAGCCACAATTCACGGGACTTGTTAAAAGCAAAGTGGAAAACTAGTTACTTAAAACACCAGATATTTTTTCGAAACAAAGGATTCAAGCATTGCTACCCTGAGTCCTGTTCTTTTATTTTTTTTCTTGGCGTAAGGTCTGAACCACGTTACAATTGCATTTTCTTAGTTTCGTTTTTATTTTATTTCTTATTTTAAATTTAGCGTGGTCCAAAATCTCAAACACCATAAAACAGACGTACAGCGTTCTTTTTTTTTATCATAGCCAATATGAACAAATAAGGTATTTTTCTTACCTTGTTACGTTGTTTCCGGCAAGGACCACATGTTTCTTTTGTTAACAAAAACTCGAGCCATTGCTCGTTTCAGTTCCACCCAAATCTCACATTCAGGGGTCACCATGTAAAGGAAGTGTTCAAAAATAAGGATGAAAAAGAATACGGATGCTCCGTTCTATTAAAATTCAAAATCATTGTTTTATTCCCTTGAAATACAATCTTAAAAACAAAAACTATGGTAAAGGCTACCCCATTTTTGATTGGAATTTTTTTCTTGGGTGGCCGGCCAGGGTCGGAGCAAGAAAGATGCCGAGCTGCTCCCTCCTGTTTTATAGACAAAGGAAGTAGGCGCATTTCCTTGTTGACACTTCTTCTTGCGTCTGCGCCATTCTGACTCCTTAACACACTGCCCCCAAGAGGATTGGGGGGCAGTTGGACTCCAAGAGTAAGGACAACCAGTTCAATTCAAATCACCCCAACAGCACAGATTTACAATCAACACAGTTTCATATAATCATTAAGCCTATTTATAACAAAAAACACATATAGAAATAGCCAACAAACATTAAAGATGACATATCGTGCAAAATTGAGATTTAAACCTATTCTTTTGGTAACTCAGCCATTTGATATATATTGTTTTTAAAATGTCTATCAAAGGATAATGACTAAGATACAGGGACCATGGCTTTCCAGTGTTACGTAATCAATATACAATATTTTACATAATGGACAACGCGTTGACTTTTGTTGTTGTCGCCAGACCTGGTAGTGTCGAGATTTTTTAAAATGTATGTTTTAATACCCTTTATAAATTGGTATGCTAACTGTATATAAGGCTTAGATTCTTCCTTTAAACTTAGTGACGCGAGAGGTTCAAAGGCCATTTGAACTCGAGGGGGGAGCAGAGAACATCCTGTTTAGATGGGCAATAAGAAGTGTTATCTGTTTGCAAGCACATGCAGTCTCAGATGCAATCGTAAGCTTAAAAGAATTCTTTGCATGAGCAGTTGAGGAGATCAGGTTTCTCTCTTTGTATGCTTGAAATGATGTGAGTGATTGAGTAGGCGGAGCTAGCAAGCAGAATAATACTTGGTGAGAGCGTAGTTTTAGTTAGACGTTTTTCCAAGCAAACTGAACAAGCAACTTGTAACATCTATCTCCAATAAAGAGTCTTCGAGAACACGTGACCCTTCTGGTACCTTCTGATGCCTGCCTGATTTTCTTCTGAACACCTTTTGATGTTCATCTGTTTTGTACAACAACACCTGGAGTAAGATAGCGTATTTTTCTGCCTTTAAGCTCTTTAAATTATTCATAAATTTGGTGCCTCCGACGTGATCAAAGCCAAGCGAACTCGAAACGACCCAAGTTTATTTGTTTGGAAACGCAAAGAGCATTGAAGGCTGAAGAACTTGCTTTTTTTCATTCAAACGCTCCAAAACAGCAGCAGTAGACAACGGAAGCAGCACCACGCACTGCGGCTGGCAACAGAGACAACGGCCAAGCACGCGCGTCCGCAAAGGAAAACAGCAGACCGCGCAGCGCGCACCGCAGAGAGGACAAAGTGCCAAAGCACAAAGAGCACGTGCGGAGAGAGCAGAGGACGAATCTCAGAAAAAAAAAAACATCCGAAAAAGTCTCCATACAGTTCCGAGTCCAGAAGATTTCAAGTGCACCACACAATAGCGCGGAAGCGACCCTTTCTAAACTTGCCAAGATTGGTCTAAAAATAAATTAAATGTAATTTGCATTGGACTGGGACCTTTTATGTAAATAATTCTAAAAAAATAACAATGAACAGGAAATCTATGTAAATAATACGCCTTGTAAATATAATTTTTTTAGGGATCCGTGATGTTTCTTAAACGCCATAGGGCCGTTCTTTGCACACGGGGAGAAAAAAGACAAAGGAATATAGATTAATTAATTAAGAGATGGCCAGATACACGTGCTGGGTTTTAATAACATTTATTTCTTTTCCATGTACGATTAAAGATTAATGAAAATATAAACGCAGGCCTGTACAATAAATTCACACAGCTGGCATATCTTTTTTATATATAGTTGGACGTCCACTAGAAATATATTATATATATATTACATATTAAATCAGGCAGGAGACGGAGTTGGCTCTCGTCTTGTTTACCCCTACCGACCGGCTACGCCGCGGTTCACCCCGCCCCTCCCCTTTCCCTTCTCCAGTGGTGCGACTTCTCCCCCCCCCCCGGTGGTGCTGCAAAGAGCAGCATTGACGGAGGAGAAGTGGGAGTAGGAGGATTAAAAGTAACGATTTAATACAGAGGCCTTGTTAGATAAAAAGAATAAATAAATGCATGAAGCAATATAAATATTATTATTATCATAACAATAGTGATTTAGTGATAAATCTAATAACTAAATAAATACAGAAAATATTGATTTACTAAGACCTAGTATAATCCCCTTGACTAAGCATGCGGATCTAAATATTATTTTATATTAATAATCATAATAATAACAAACGCAAATTAACATAGAATGTCCCCAGTTTCTTCACACAGGACCAAGTAAAGCAGGATGGAACCAGGGAAGTGCTTGAAAACATTATTCCTGCAAACTTGACTTCCACTAAAGGCACAATCTGGATTGCACGTTACTTGGCAGCTTTGACAAGACCACGACAGAGAGAAAACCTCACATTGTGCAGAATCATCAGGTTAATTATACATATGAATCATGGACAATTTAAACCGCATACGTGTGAAGAAAAGCCAAAAGTGAACTGTATATCAAAAGCCGATCTGAAAGGACGACCCCATGCCCGATCCAGAATGACTCTATTCTGTGACGGATCTATATAGAGCCGAAAGAAGGACATGTCATTTTATCGTATGCTGTAGTTTAAACAACTATCAGCTCACCGCATGAAATACTGGGAGGCAGAACCAATCACAAGGGAGGATCAGCGCAAATGCAGAATTTAATGGCCAGTATTGCGCCGTCCTTACAACTTTTGGAAGGCTGCGAGGTCAATATCCACACTGACTCAGTTTATCTTACCAAGACGGTCACCAATATCTATTGCCTGACTGGATCAAGAAATGGTTCCAAGCTAAACAACGGGGGACTTCCTATAAGCATGAAACACTGGTCAGACAAACTTTTTGATTGCAGTTTCAATTGCCAGCGAAACTAGCCAACATGAAAATGCCAAAGCCCATACAAAAGGCGGAGACTCTGTGTTCTCTGGCAATCATGCAGCTGATAAGGCAATCAAAGAAGCAGCAACCGTAACAATAGACCTACCCGAACATGGACATTTCTCCAGAATCTTGGGTTTATGTTAAAGTGCATAAACTGGAAGCAACCGTACCAGACTGGGCGTATCTGATCTTCAATCAACATGGAAGACAAAGAAGATGGCTGTTCCAACATCTGGCACTGATGAAAAACCACATTGTCATCAGTCTTTGCCCCTGAGGCTCAGAAGGGCGAAAAGAGGGAGAGTTCCAAATCACATGCTGTAGACGAGGCCCACTTTGTGTGAAGCTCATAAAATCTTGCCTATATTACCTCACCTAACAGTGTGAACTGAAGATATTCATTAATTCAAGAGGAAGCAACCATTCAGTACATAAAACACTGTTAGAACACTAAAAGAGCATGTGTAATAACCTCTTGCTCTAGGCATACAGACGATCGTGTCACATCATACACTTGACGTGACCAGAAGAAGTCAACGTCACATGGACAAATCAAAAAGTAGTTTACGAAAAATGGGATGCTCACTTTGATTAGTGTAATGTTTTTTAAATTTTGTATCGTAATGTTCTTTATTACTGTGAAGATGGTTAATTAGATTCTAAGTTCGACATAAACGTTACATCGAGAAGGGAGAGAGAGAGTTCCTCATTACCAAGCTAAGTAGTTATGGGGGTGTGAACTACGTTGCTCATCTTGCCTAGTAATACTGAATGTATGTATTGCTCACCTTCCAATGTCAAACATTGACATCGTAATATATTTCTTCTCACTCCAGGCTTCAAGCAGGCATGAATTAGTTTGAATTATATTTAAACTGTTAAACTAAAAATTTTATAGTGAAAATTGTTAGTTTTGATTTTAGCCATACTAAATTGTTAAACTGACGTTGCATATAAGCCTTTGGCTTTTAGCTCAATCCCTTTGAGTAGGTTAACTGCCCTTAAAACAAATTTAAGCTAAACTAAAGTAATTTTGATGAAAAAGTGACATAAAAGTAAAAATGAGAACTAACAAATTATCGCGTGTTGTGAGGTACTGTTGATTGCAAGATGGAAGGTGATACATAAATAAATGAGTAGAAATAAAGTTTTGAATTTTTAGTTTTTAGTTATGTTAGTTTTATAGTTTTGCATGTATTAAACTTTAGTGACATTTCTTTGGTGAACCATAAAAATGTGTTCAAGAGGGAATTGTCGAGATTTAAAATGATGTTTAGGATACCCCTTTAATAAAATTGTATGCTAACTGTATATAAGGCTTAGATTTCTTCTTTAAACTAGTGACGCGGAGAGGTTCAAGGCCATTTGAACTCGAGGGAGAGCAGAGAACATCCTGTTTAAGTGGGCAATAAGAAGTGTATCTGTTGCAGCACAATGGTCTCCAGATGCAATCGTAAGCTAAAAGAATGTGCTTTGATGAGCAGTGAGGAGATCACGGTTTCTCTCTTTTGTATTGCTGAAATGCATGTGATGTGCATGAGTTAGCGGAGCTAGCAAGCAGAGAAATACTGGGAGAGCGTAGTTTTAGTTAGACTTTTTCCAAGCAACTGAACAAGAACTTCTGTAAACATCTATCTCCAATAAGAGCCTTCGAGAACACGTGACCTTGTTACCTTCTGATGCCTAGCTGATTTCTTCTGAACACCTTTTGATGTCATCTGTTTTGTACACAACACCTGGAGTAAGATAGCGTATTTTTTCTGCCTTAAGCTCTTTAAATTTTATCCATAGTAGGCATTTAAACAGCTTCTCCGTTAAAGCGTTCCTGCTGTCTCCTTATATCTCAGTGCTCTCTGCTGAGACTCAGAGAACTAAAGCTGTGCCGGCAACTTTCAGGTCTGATCTACGCTGTGAGGTCTGCCCCGCTTCCTCCAGTGGTGACTTCACCGTTGAGACACCCGTTTTCCAGCGATGATCAACTGGTCCCGCGGTCTTAGTGCTTGGCGGGTGTCTGGTTGTGATTTTTGTCAGAAAAACCTTTTAGTGGCCTGATCTGGCTCCCGGGACATAAAGTTTAGGTGGAATGGACAGGCCCGGCTCTACGGGGTGCAAGAGGGTGCATTGCAACTTCATTTTGCATTCGAGTTTTGAAACCAATTCTAAGAATTGAGGGAACTCATTTTAGGGAACTCATCAAAAGACACTTTCCCCAAAAATGACATGAGACCGAGTTTAATTTAACATTTGGTTATTTAATGCAGGAAAATAGTAAAGTATCAACAATTAACATAATATAAATAATTATACTAAACTAATATGAGAAAGGACCTATGACTAGATAAGTCATAGGTCAAGATGTTTTGGGGAGGGGAAGAGACTAAACTTATATATATAAAGTGCCAGTGTGACCGTATGGTAGGAAGGGAACAAATAACTATCTTAAATTTAGAAATGATAGCCAAATGAACGACAACGCACCTGGAGAGATGGCTCCAGGACCAAACAATAACCGCTGGCAGTAACCAGCAACACAAAATAACCCCCCGCAGTAAGGCAATCGCAGGTTCGTGGACTGAAGAGCACAAGAGACAGTATGTTGTAAAAATATAGTTTTCTTTATTTTAACAATCTGTTTAAATAGTGTTATTAAATTGATTTTAAAATCTTGGTTCCTATCATTCTTTCACGTTCACACAAACATAAAATACATAAACACAAAAGTAACCAAAAAGTAACCGGGGACAAACAGCGCTACACCACACCTTGGTCAGGTCCTTATTGAAACCCCCTATATATGGCAGAAAGGGCCAACGAAGTGCCCAGTTTGTACGTTACCAGGCTTTCTTTGGGCGTGAGCTCCGCTGGACCCAAGACTGGTCCAGACAACAGTTTACAGGCACTTTAGTCCAAATAGCAGTGCCTAACGGTGGTTGGATGAAGAGCGATGTAGTAGTGGAAACTAGGCGGTAAGGGCAACCTAAAGGAGAACCAAAAAGGAACCCAGAAGGGGGAGCCAGAAGGGGAGGCAGAAGGGGAGGCCCGTCTGAAGACCCGAGATCACTGCGGTTAGAGTGCAGCGTAGAGGTACAACTTCTCAGTTAATTCCGGACTAAATGAACACAAGAATGTACAATGTTTAAGAATGAGGACTGCGGGAGATAGGTGCAGCCCCACGCCAACACAACAGCCGAGGAGGCGCTCTAAATCTGGCGACAACAGTTGAAGTCAGCCCGTGCACTGACAGAAACCGAGACCGTGTTTTACACACAAGCCAAGCAGTAAGGGCGGCCCGCACGCCGTCACAAGAAGCCACGGAGATCGCCACGCAACGTTTAAGCCACCGGTTTAAAGCTATAAAAGCAGTACTTTGCGTTTTAGTGACTATTTGTGAGCCTGTTTCAGCGGCTCTGCTTCACGGACAGCTACACTGCATGCGGACGCCAGAGGCGAGGAAGAGAGGCGACAGGTGAAGCGAGTTACCGTAATCAAGGCTCTGCCGCAGTGCAATTGGCTGGCCAACGGGCACGCGCATACCATTACACCAGCACTTTAAAGCCTGACTGAGGTATGCGATGGCATTTCTATAACTCTTAACCGTCTCTGGTCTTTGTCCATTCCTCTTCTTCAGAGCCGGCGTCGGGGTGCTTTCTTTGTCTTTGTAAGATTTAGCGGTGGTGCTCAGGGGCCAGTGTGACAGCCTATCACACCGATCCAGCGACCCTCTCATCGGTCTCTCCGGGAGTAAGGGAAGCCTTGTGGTGAGTACTGTTGTTTCCTTTCACCTGTGTAGGCGGTTTCTGCTCTCGGGACGCTCTTGAAGAACCAGGAAGCATGTGTGTGGGGCAGAGGGATTCCCCGCAGTCTTCTTTAATCAGAATCAGAATTTGTTTTATTGCCATGGTTATGAACAGGTTCACAACTAGGATTTATTTTTCAATTGATCGTGCAACAAGAAAGTTAAAACATATAACACATAACTTAGTTAAATAATAAACTATAACAACTTTAAACTATAAGACTATAAGGGCATGCGTAAGAAGATTACATTTAAACTATGATAAAGACAACAACAATTTGACATAGAGCAACAACATGAGTGTATAGAATAGATGTGCAAGTGCATTGAGTCATGTATCTGCTCGGTCATTACCATTTACGGTCTCGAAGAGAAGGGTATATTATCAGGAAATAGACAGAAGGTGCACATCCTTTTTGACAGAGTGTGATTTAAAAAAAGGAAGTTTAGTTTAGTTTAGTGGTGACAATACGAGACGAGGCACAAATCTCCCAAAGCTCAGTGTTATACCAACAATGTTTCAGCTGGTTCTACCCGCGGTTCTGCTCCTGAGTCTGCAGCTGGCAGGTACGTCTTCACTATGATATATCACCAAAAAATAAGTGCATGGACTTACATTTGTTGACGCAATAATTTCATGTTGAATAGAATTAATAAATGTAAGGTTTCATCTCACGAAAAATGATTACTTACTGACTAAACAAAGCTAAATTATTCTAAAAAAAAGGTGAAAACTGTTTAATTAATAAAACAAATGAATGCATTTGAACTTATTATGGTTTAGGTTATTAGAATGAGCACTTGGGTGTTTGCAGTGGTTCTCAACCTGGAGGTAAGACAAATTTGGGGGGGGTCGCCAGATCTTGTAGATAGAAAAAAATAAATAAAATTTATTAGCATGTAATATAATATTTTACTGTAGCATGTGTGTCCTGTTTTACCATAGAGCCATTATTTGTTCTTAATTTGATTCATTTTATTTTTCTTTGTTTTTTTAAGAATTATAGGCTAATGTCCCTATTTCTCACGGTGTGACCCGAGTAGGGCCTTTAACTGTTATAATGGGGTCGCGACTCCAAAAGGTTGAGAACCACTGGTTTAGTACAGGTAGCTTTTAGATAAGGCAAATGCGAGTGCTTATTGAATGCATGGGTACTCTCGAACGAAGTATGTGTAGTGCACATACTTGTTCTTCTTGTTGTACTTCCTCTGATGGCTACTTTAGTCAATTATTTTTATTACATACAATTTTGTTTATGCTATTCCTGGTTTAGACACGTTTTGGGACTGGTTAAGTACATTATCATTATTTAAATTGTTTTCATACCAAAATATCACAACAGCAGTTGCCGCAAAAGGCTTCCCAAATATTGCTGATTTGATCAAACAGCAGAATAATTTGGAAATAAAAAAGATGGAACAGATAGCAAACAGTGAATAATATGAAATAAAAATAAATAAATAAACTGCGATGTCCATTTGAACAGTCAACAGAAAAGCACCCTCTTTAAAAGGATCTAGTTCTGATCCTGGTGATACTTGAATATTTTATTTCTCATATTTCATGAGATTGGTGTGAACATTTTTGGGGGGCCACTGTTCCCATCCCTGACATGTCATTTTCCAGATTCTGATGATGTCAGACTGGTGGCGGGGCCAGTCACTGTGAAGGAGAACTTCAGGTGAAACATTTAAACAGATGGAGAGAGGTGCATATTGAGGACTTCCTGCTGCTCACAGCAGCCGGTGTTTGTCGACGTTTGCATTGTGGCTCTGCAATTTCTCATAAGCGTGAAGACAGATCTTCTCAGTCTGCAGTGAAGCTCGACGCCGATTGTGTCCGATCTTCATCTTCATTGAGTCTGTGTGTGAGAGATGAGGATTTCTCTAGTGACCGCTACTACAGTATTATCTGCTCAGGTACACTACACTTACAGTATATGACAGGATGTACTTTATTCATGGAACATGAATATAAGAAAATAAACTCTTCCTAATAACAAACGAGGCAAATCCACAAAATATTCAGTTTTTAAAACATATTATTTAACAAGGTATGATGCTCTCTTAAAACATAAATATACGTTATTTTAATTCAATTGTTGATCAAATGTGTGCAGACTCTGTGAGGCTGCTCCATGGATCCAGTCAGTGCTCTGGGTCACTGGAGGTCAAAATGAACCAGTCGTGGACCCTGGTCTGTGCGGAGGACTTTGACCTGAAGGATGCAGAGGTGGTGTGCAGGGAACTGGGCTGTGGAGATCCTTCTCTCCTCCAGGGGACGTTCTATGGAGAGGGGTTTGCTCCAGTGAGGCAGATGTTCCAGTGTGAGGGCCATGAGTCTGCTCTGATGGACTGTCCAAGATCTAGGGTTATCCAGAACAACTGTCCATCTCTTAAAGCTGTGCTGCTCTCCTGTTAGGTATAGTACTCAAACAATTCTATCTAATGTTAAAGAAGAACTAAGTAACTTGTTAAATCTTTTTTGTAGTCCCTCTGGGGGTAATACAAGTGTTATTGGGATGATTGGGGGGTCTCTGGCCAGAAAACCACAATTGCAACTTCCCTGCCACCAAAGCGGTGGCCCCAATACACACTAGAATCACGAAGAAAAATTAACAGGCTAACGGGCAAAGCTAACTGTGGGCTAGTGTCACTTAAACAGTTTTTACAGCCAAGTTTGAGTGAAAAAAATGATCTCCATTGTGTAATTGGATGTTCAATATCCCTCTCTCCCTTTGTCTTTTCTGTCAGCGTAGTATTTACTCTCACGGACAATTAATGAGTAAAAACCGAAGTGAGTAATGACACCTGCAGTGGCGCTTATGCATGAGTTCTGCTTTAAAAGTTTATCAGTTTATTAATGGTTAGTAAATAAGCAGGTTAAAAGAGACTTTTTAGTTATCAACTATACTATACTAATCATTTACCATAAGGCTGCATTTCCTTAGTTTTGTTGTATCTATTTTTGTCTTGTACTTAATCAGGCTGTTCTTTCACTTTATGTTGTGTGTGCAGAGCCACTCAGGTTGACGGGAGGATCTGATGCTTGTGCTGGGACACTGGAGCTAAGACACAGAGCACAATGGAGACCTGTGTTTGTTACATACGAGCCCAAAGAAGTGGCTGCTAAAGCGTGTCATCTTCTGGACTGTGGCACTCCACTTTCAGCCAACTTACCTATTCCCTTCTAGATAGACCTGTATGGGACCCGTCACCAACTTGTATGAAAAAGCCGTTTCTTTTCAGAGACTGTCTCTATATAGGAGAGATCACTGAGACAACAGCTCTAGAAGTGAAATGTTCAGGTAATCCTTACTGGTATTACTGGTTAAGTAAATGATTCCCAAATATTCTGATTTGATCACACAGCAGAACAATTTGAAAATAATAAAAGATGGAACAGATAGCGAACAGTGAAAAATATTTAAAAAGAAAAACAATGCAGTGTCCATTTGAACAGTCAACAGAAAAATGCCACATGTATCATGGCCTCGCGTGCCCTCTGTCCTGACCCTCTTTAAAAAGAGGATCTAGTTCTGATCCTGGTGATAGTTGAATATTTTATTTCTCATATTTCATGAGATTGGTGTGAACATTTTGACATGTCATTTTGTATTATTCCAGATTCTGATGATGTCAGACTGGTGGGCGGGGCCAGTCACTGTGAAGGAGAACTTCAGGTGAAACATTTAAACAGATGGAGAGAGGTGTATATTGAGGAATTCCTGCTGCTCACAGCAGCCGGTGTTTGTCGACGTTTGCATTGTGGCTCTGCAATTTCTCATAAGCGTGAAGACAGATCTTCTCAGTCTGCAGTGAAGCTCGACGCCGATTGTGTCCGATCTTCATCTTCATTGAGTCTGTGTGTGAGAGATGAGGATTTCTCTAGTGACCGCTACTACAGTATTATCTGCTCAGGTACACTACACTTACAGTATATGACAGGATGTACTTTATTGATGGAACATGAATATAAGAAAATAAACTCTTCCTAATAACAAACGAGGCAAATCCACAAAATATTCAGTTTTTAAAACATATTTATGTTTTAAGAGAGCATCATACCTTGTTAAATAATATAAGTTATTTTTATTCAATTGTTGATCAAATGTGTGCAGACTCTGTGAGGCTGCTCCATGGATCCAGTCAGTGCTCTGGGTCACTGGAGGTCAAAATGAACCAGTCGTGGACCCCGGTCTGTGAGGAGGACTTTGACCTGAAGGATGCAGAGGTGGTGTGCAGGGAACTGGGCTGTGGAGATCCTTCTCTCCTCCAGGGGACATTCTATGGAGAGGGGTTTGCTCCAGTGAGGCAGATGTTCCAGTGTGAGGGCCATGAGTCTGCTCTGATGGACTGTCCAAGATCCAGCGTTATCCAGAACAACTGTACATCTTTTAAAGCTGTGCTGCTCTCCTGTTTAGGTATAGTACTCAAACAATTCTATCTAATGTTAAAGAAGAACTAAGTAACTTGTTTACCTTAATAAATCCTTTTGTAGTCCCTCTGGTGGTAATACAAGTGTTAATGGGTTGATTGGGGGGTCTTTCACCTCCCCCAGGTGTCTCTGGCCAGAAAACCACAATTGCAACTTCCCTGCCACCAAAGCGGTGGCCCCAATACACACTAGAATCACGAAGGCAAAGCTAACTGCGGGCTAGCGCCACTTAAACAGTTTTTACAGCCAAGTTTGAGTGAAAAAAATGATCTCCATTGTGTAATTGGATGTTCAATATCCCTCTCTCCCTTTGTCTTTTCTGTCAGCATAGTATTTACTCTCACGGACAATTAATGAGTAAAAAACCGAAGTGAGTAATGACACCTGCAGTGGCGCTTATGCATGAGTTCTGCTTTAAAAGTGTATCGGTTTATTAATGGTTAGTAAATAAGCAGGTTAAAAGAGATTTTCTAGTTATCAACTCTACTATACTAACCATTTACCACAAGGCTGCATTTCCTTTGTTTTGTTGTATCTATTTCTTGTTTTGTACTTAATCAGACTGTTCTTTCACTTTATGTTGTGTGTGCAGAGCCACTCAGGTTGACGGGAGGATCTGAAGCTTGTGCTGGGACACTGGAGCTAAGACACAGAGCACAATGGAGACCTGTGTTTGTTACATACGAGCCCAAAGAAGTGGCTGCTAAAGCGTGTCATCTTCTGGACTGTGGCACTCCACTTTCAGCCAACTTTACCTATTCCCTTCTAGATAGACCTATATGGTCCCTGTCACCCACTTGTATGAAAATGCCA
The DNA here is from genome assembly GCA_007210695.1 of Neogobius melanostomus. Lineage (NCBI taxonomy): Eukaryota > Metazoa > Chordata > Actinopteri > Gobiiformes > Gobiidae > Neogobius > Neogobius melanostomus. Next base: position 16,510 of record VHKM01000195.1, read on the forward strand.
TCTCTTTTCAGAGACTGTCTCTATATAGGAGAGATCACTGAGACAACAGCTCTAGAAGTGAAATGTTCAGGTAATCCTTAACCAAAACATGACCTTTTTAAGATTACCAGGGCTCTGTCTTGGGGATGGCCAGGAGTAGAACAGGCCAATCCATGAAATCCTGGTGCCCTCTCAGTTGATATGATGTTCAAGTCCATTTACTCAACAAATCACCACATAAAAGCAGATTTTGTTTGTTTGTTTTTCAGGGAAACCCAATTACTTAATGTTGTTGTGGCTGGTCCCTGCTGTCACAGTCATCATTGTTGCAGTAATTGTACTGATTGTCTGCAAAAGAAAGACATCCTCATCGAATGGTTGAAAAATAACTCAGTATAGTCAAATAATATACAACTTACTGTATGCTTCAATGTCTGAATTTGTTATTTGATTTTTTTTTTTAGCTCAAGGAACCACAAGTCGTTCTGAACCATGCAACCCAGAGGTGACGACACAGTATAACTTTTATTCCAACATGAAGGTTGTAGAAAATAGTCTGACCATAGCACTATCTTTTGTCAGAATGTGGAGTATGACAACGCTTCTATGTTTGAAGACCACATCTATCAGGGCCTCAGTCCAGGCACTATGGAGCCGGAGTACGTCGAGCTCCATCAAGCTCCACCCAGAACCACTTAGCTCAAAACAAGATGCAATCATTTAAAAGCATTTGCTCTTCATTACTTCATTCAGTAGTAATGGTGAATCATTTGTATATTTTTCTTTACTTATTGTTATTTTTCATATATTTGTTTTCTTGGATAATGTTTAAAAAAAAAAATCCAGTAAACTTTCCTTTGTATGTCTGTCTCACTGTACACTGTAAGAAAAAATACACCATATCTACTCAATAAAAATGAGGCAACAGATTACAAGCAATTGTTTTAATTAGATTTCACATTGTTTGGAATTGAGTAAATACTAATTAAATAAGACCCTTAAAATGTATCCATTTAATATGAGTAGATTCAAATAGGAAGACAGAACAGAATGAATTAAAACTAAACAAAAATATTGAGTTAATTTGAAAAATATGAACTCCCTATAATGCGTAAATAGTACAAATAAGACTTAATTAAATTCTACCTATCAATTATGAATAATTGAGTAATAATAATGTATTACTAAGCTGTGCATTGATTTTAATTCAATCAATGCAATGAATTAAATCTAAATACATTTCTTAAGAATAACTAGTCCATTGCCCAGAAAGTTCACTCAATTAATACTCAAATTAGCATTTTATTAACAATTATTAGCAAACTTTCAAATGTGCACTTCTCTAGTTCTGTAGAAGCTAAACATTGTGTAGCACATGTACACTACAACTAGTCTCATGTTCAAGCCAGAAATCTGTTCACACATTTTAAAAAATCAGGTGGCAAACACTCATGAAATGGGATGCGCTTAGCAACAAATCAATGACATCTCAAGCAGCAGCGGTATGCATGTGCCAAAACATAAATCACAAAAGTGCAATTTGTACACAGTATAGAAATAAAAAAAAAAAAAAAAAAAAATGTTCTTTGGCATAACATTTGAAATGTAATTGACCTTTGTGGGACAAAGTCCAAATCAGTACAAACTCACAAACATAGCACTTCCAAATGTGCATTTCTCAAGCTGTGTAGAAGCTGAACATTGTGTAGAACACAAGTTTGTGCTGCAACTACAGTCTCATTTCAAGCCAGAAGTTTGCTCATGAGGGACTGGACTTTGTTCGACAACTTTTAATCATCCAGTTCCAAGAAAAGCTTTTTTGAATACAGAGGTGTACTTCAGCTGTGTGGGATAACTGAGATTCAACGCATAGGTCAAGCCAAGGAGGACAGTGCAAGCCCTTGCAATATCTCCAAGTCCTGTGATGACTTCCACACCCTCTATGACAATTCCAACGTTCTTGGGCCTGTCGTTGGCAGAAGATCCAGGCGTTGAGGTCACAGTGATGGCCATTATGAGCTGCTGTTGGAGTTCCTCCAAGTTCTCAGTGTCTTATTATAAAAAACTGTCAGAAAAAAAAAGTAGACAGTACATTCATTATTGTTTTCATAGCTTTTACATCTATTTTATGACATTTTATTTTCCCATGAGCCTTGGTCTCAAATTGTTCTTTCATTGCCATGAGGGGTTTATGCTATTCTACTATAATATCTTTATCCCTCTCGGTTCATCCTTTCAGTTGAGTTAAGAGATTTGGAGAATCTATGACAGGGAGCACTGAAGCGTTTTAAAAGATACTACACAAAAAAATCGGCAAAGATCACAGACCTGTGTCAATCTACTTGACAACAGCACCCATTTGAGGAATTAAGGAATTATGGTGCTTGAAATAAGTTAATGCAAATTAAGTTCACATACATTGAATTCTTTGATGAGATGTCCCCCTTGTTCTCCAAGGTATTCCATAAGACACCGAAGGACAACCTCTGTGATCCGCTCAACTGAAGAGGGCACTGTGTCCTGGGGAGAAATACCACAACTATTAAGTCGATAAATAACATTTAATTAAAAATCACTGGTTTCTGTCATTTAGAAATAACACTTATGGGAAAAATCTGTTTTTGTACAACTGGATCGTGTAGTTGAGGTTTTGTTCATGCCTATCAGTTCTGTCCTTATTCATATACAGAGTTCCCACTCTTTACTTGAAATCATTTTCCAGGACATTTCCAAGATTTTCCATTACATTTTCAAATTTCTTATGCAATAAACTGTAGGTAATATCCCCCAGGTCCATCTCAGTCAGGTCTAACAATGTTTTTGGAGCATTCATGAGAAGCTCATTGAAGTGTGAGTCATTTTTATTTAGGTGAATTCATTGGTTTGACACTGGCCAGATGATTCTGTACTTCATAATTCATATATTATATACATAAATGTGTAAATTAAAACAGAGGCTGTTTTAATTTACTTTTAGTCCAAAATGTACGGTATTTATTAGTTATCCTTTACAAACTGCGCTTTTTTATTTTGATCCAACAATGTAGTGTTACAAATTAAATGTTGTTTGGAACAATGCTACTTCTAATTTTGAAAACTAGTGTACCTTCAGCGGTTCCATTTTGCTCTCCAGTCTCCTTCCAAGTGCTCCACTGACGAAACAGTCTCAGTAGCTTTTGGGTGTGATGGTCTAACGCAGACATACATTTCGGCTCCAGTTGTACATTAGTTGTTCTCTGAAATTATGCATTGATCTGAAACACAAAGGCAACAAAAGAAACATATATATATTTAAAATAACGTAAAGGGAGGAGCCATTGTTTGATTCGGCAACAATTCTGTGAGTGAATGTGGATTTAGTTCAGTAAAAATATAATTTAAATGAGTCAACAAGTCATTCATCACCGTTCAACTAATTGTTAAATTACCATTTTTCCATTGGAGTTCGACGGAAGACTTACGAAACTCCAACAATCAAACCAATGAATATATGTGATATATGAAACAGTATTCTGTCACTAAAATGTTTTCGCCTCATTGTCATTTACCACTACATGCTTTCTTCTCACTAGCCCATCATAGAATAAGTTTTCTTACCTTAGTAATCCATATCAATCCAGGTCTGTACTCTCTTCAAATGTCTTGTGGCACGATAGCCTGCGGTGGCAGTTAAAAAAAGATAAAGTGCACTTTGACCTGGAAGTGCTTTCCCATTCAAATTTGCCTGATTATATTAATTTAAATTCACTCAATATTCTGTCTGTTTGGAATTAGATAAACATATTGCTTAATGTTTATTTAAATAATATGGGTGGATTTTATTGAGAACATTTTTATATGAAATGTAATTAAATGTTTGTCTCCAAATCAAAAACACAATTATGTTGAATATATTTTACCTGATACATTAATTCAAATCTACATGACCACAGAATCATTTCTTACAGTGTAGTAACACTTCTTGTATCAACAGATTTAACCTGTTGCACAAATGATGAAGCTAATGTTGTACTTTTGGGTGATAAAAGTTGACATTAAAGATGACATATCGTGCAAAATTGAGATTTAAACCTATTCTTTTGGGTAACTCAGCATTTGATATATTATGTTTTAAAAATATCTATCAAAGGATAATGACTAAGATACAGGGACCATGGCTTTCAGTGTTACATAGTGAACAACAAGGTGTCATTAGCACATCCTTGGTGCCACGGTGAACCCTCTTTGAGTGCAGATTACAGAACGGCTAAGAACAGGACGGACAGCAGTAGCTTATTGGTAAAGCTTTTGCCAACTGATTCAAAGGCTGGCGGATGGATCCTGGCTCGCCCACCATTGAATAGTGTCAATGCGTCCTGGGGCAAGACACATAAGGGCTCATTTACCAAGCGTTTGCTCATGTGCAAATTAAGAAGCACTTGCAAAAGTAGATCAGCGGAAAAGTCATTTGAGCATTTTTTTTACCCACACAACATTCTCTCATTTACACATCAGATTTGGGGCCTTGATACTATAACACAGGCCATTTCAAATTATAAATTAGCTGCAACATGCCCACAAAATAGCCTATTTTACTTTTCAGCTTCCACTCGATATTTGGCACCTGTTTTGATAAAGTGCTTAGTGCTTTGAGTGGATTGTGCAAGATAAGAAGTATTTAATGGTGAATATGGGTTTACAGGAAATACATTTAGAAACACAAGTTAACGCTTTTGTGTTGTATTGAATTTGTATTGTATTTGTATTTGAAAGGTTTATCATAATGTTTATTGATTTGTTCTTTTGATCGTGATATAAATGTAATTTTATGTTTTAAGTGGGGTTCAGGGACATCATAGTTTGGTGCCTAAATAGATATTCAATGTGTGATAACATCTAGTGCTGATGTTCTGACCGCAGACTTCCTGTGCCTTATGAAATAGCATATCTTACAGAAATAAAGTGTGTTTGGGCCATTACTTCAAGAAATGAAATTAAGATCATCAGCAAAATTAATTCTGTCAACACATTTTCAAATGCAGAATGAGGGGCATTGAATACATGTGATGTACTGGATGTAGACCTCCAAATTTAGCCTTTGGGGATTACAATTAAAAAGTAAGATGGCTCTGTGGCGAGAAAGACGAGGACACATGCGAGCTATAAGTGAGTCAACTTTATTGCTCTCGAGCCACCGGAAGAAAGGCCGGAGAACAAGACGAACACAACAGAAGGGCTCAGACACGCCCCCAAACCCCAAAACCTGCTGGGTGAGAGACACCTCTCTAACATGTACACCACAGCTCAATATTTGTATTTTCTTTTTTCTCTTTCCTATTGCGCAGCTACCGAGATAAAATAATGCTTGAATAAATATCACTATATTGTTGGTCCATTTTGGGCAATTGGGACCAGAGCGTGACTGTTTAAGTTCCCCACGCCACTACCACTAGCATATGCACATGCACAATATCAGATAAAGAGGAAGTGGTGGTTTGGAAATTAAGACATCAGGCGGTTCTTACAAGCATAAACCTCATGAAGCCCATTTTACAAGCCAACAATGATCCAGCTGGTTCTACCTGTGGTGCTGCTCCTGAGTCTGCAGCGGGCACGTATGTAACATGACATATGATGTGAATGCAGATTATATAATTGCATGTTTTTATGTTACCTTTATACGGAGCCCTCCAGGGAACATGGATGAGATAAATAAAGAGGGTAATTACTGTATGTCGGGATCCTGACTTACTAAGTCGGGGCACAAGATATTAACTTGGGGCCCCATATAATTAAATCAGGGTCCGACATAGTGATCCTAAAGAGGCACAACTTGTACACCGATCAGTGTCAGATGCGGCCTAAAGCAGCATCCACAACAAAAATAGGACAATTGATGAGCAGATTAATCTCCATTTCAACCTAGGACTCTACTAAAAGGACATTAAGCGTTTGTCTGTCTTGCCTTGTCTTCTTTCAGTCGATTTATGACACTGTCTGAGATGGTTCTTTAAATTTGCAGAAAGAGAAGTAACCATGTTTGCATGTGAATCACTGTGCAGTTAATTAGCTCCGGCCCCAAGTTAATATCTCGTGCTTCAAATAAAGCTTAATTTGCACATCAATCGTCATGTTGTTGTCGTGGATGCTGTTTGAGCTGGACCGCATCTGATGCTGTTTGGGGTACAACAAGTTGTGCTTCTTTAAATTAGGACCACTATCTCGGGCCCCGACTTAATAACTCTGACCCCAAGTTAATATCTCGTGACCCCGACTTTTTTTTAATCTCATCCATGTCCCTGGAAGGCTCCGTACACTTGCCATATATTTCAGAGACACTTCAAATTTTCATAGGTGACTTGAAGTTTAAGTATGAAAATTTGAAAAATTGGTTGTTGGGCATAGTCAGTGATAGACGTAGCAGTTAGAATGAAACAACAATATATAGTAAACTGTGCACATAAAAAAGGACTCAGATAAATATACAATGAATTATACAATATACAATATGATTTAAAGGCACACTGCATAATATTTTGGACTATACTTTTACCATCAGTACAAAACATGCTCTTAATGACCAGCTCCACACAGAAAATGCTATCGTATGGATTTGGATGAGAATCAAACCTGTTTAAATCTCAAATTCTGCTAGTCAACATCTCCATGGAGACGAGCTGGAGAGGTACCCACTCCCGGTAAAGTTACAGTCATGTTTTAGGAGAGGTGAGCCGCTCACAGCAAAGGCTCATGCTTGTTTGTACATTTATGGAGGTATTTTACAATGATGAAAATATTTGTCATAAAATAAATGCTTGTATTTCAATTTTATTTATCAGGTAAAATTTCTAGTCGGTGTTGCTTTAATGTGACAATGCAATGTAAGTATGTGTCATAGTTTTAGGCACAGGGCTTGTAATCAGATGTATCAGATAGTTTCACTGACCAATTTCCTGACACAACTGCACATGAGAGTTTTTGAGGCACAAAAACTACTGCACTATGAGCCCTACTTTAATGCATTTGATATATATATTTCATTATAGTAATTTACAGTTAAAGCAATATTTTCACATAATTATTTTTATTCACTCCCCTTACTGACGGTAGTAAGTGTCGTGGTGAAAGTATTGCTGCTCTTTGGTCCTTCCGATCACCAGCAACCACTCACTCACACGACACATTCATTTGTTGGCAAGGTGGGTGAAATGTTGTGCCCAAGGATACAGTCTGCACTGGGATAGAACCGTCAACCTCTGGATCCGTGGCAAGAATGATCAATGTAGCAGTGCATATATTTATCTGTATCCAGAAGCATTCATAAGCAAACATACAGAATACATATAATACACTTCAGGAGGCCCCTAAATGCTTACTATACTAAATTTATCTGGTCATTTTCTGCTTAATTAAAATAAAAATGTTTGTATGAAATGATGAAGCTAAGTGACAGTGCGCTAAAGTCAACTAAACATTTTATTTGATCTGGCCTAATTCCCAACAAGACTATTCGTAGTCTTTTCTTACGGGTTTGCTTTGATATTGACAGTTAGCTGTATGTCCCCTGTGCCTTTGTGTGTTTACAAACTCCATTGACATGAGACTGGTGGGCGTGTCCAATGCCTGTGATGGAGAACTTCAGTTCAGTCACTTGGGCAAATGGATGGACGTGTTAGTTCCTGAGTTCTTATGTGCACAGCATCTGTATTTTGTCAATATTTGGAATGTGGCACTGTAGCTTTTGCCAAAAGCAGTGAGGGAAAGTCTCACTCTGCAGTGGAAATAAAAGCCGCCTGTGTCCACTCCACAACTCAGATGAGACAGTGTTGCCAAATAATGTGTCTACCATCTTTCACATTAACATTACCTGCTCAAGTAAGATTGCACCATAACACAGGAGGCACTTACAAACCAGTGGCGGCTGGTGATATAAAAAACAGGGGGGGCGCTGTTGTCTACCTACTTTCAATTATATTTTAAAAGACACTTATAAACATTGTTTTTAACCTAAAAAAGAAAGTTATCTTTGGAGCATTTTATTTCATTATTTTATGGAAAATTTTATGAATAGACACTAAACAATAAAGAAGCATTAAATGAATTTTAACTTTTGATAAATATTTTTTCTGACAATGAAATAAAACATAATCACTCACTATACATATTTTAGTTTGGCACCACTAAGTACGAGATGATTTGTGTTTTGTACCAACAGAACCAGAAGAAAGGCACGAGGTGCGTTATTTTTTCAGAGTCCCTCTTTGATTCCGTGTACAGTATTAGAGCCAGACCTGCTATGTTTGCATTACGTGCCTCAGAGCCACAGGTCTAAACCATAGTTTAAACCTGTATAGTTTAAACCATAGTTTAAACCTGTAAACTGTCAGACAAAAATGATCCTGTCAGAAATAACAGTCTCCGTACCTCTCCGTAGCACCTGAGCTCCTCCTCAATTAATGAATGAAAGACGTTCCCCTCACACCGTCCTCACAGTCCTGAATCTTCTCTCCATCAAATGTCCATGTCCTGGGACATGACTGTCTGTCCAAGTCAGCGAGGGTTGTCCCAAAGTTTTACGAAACAAGCAGTAGCTAAAGCAGACAAGCTAGTTAGCATCGTAATGCTACCTCCAGAAAACTCAGTTTAGACGCCGCGTCCGACTGAAGAAAGTTGTCCGAAGTCTATTAGTTTGACAAAATCCTTTCACCTCCTCTCAGGCAGCAACACGAAGCTTCTCCCGTCTCTCAAATATGAGTTCGTACGTGAGCTCAGCGCTGCTACTCGTATATTGTTTACAGTCGAGCACCTCCGCCATTGATCGACACCGACTAGCTACGCATGCGGGTCACAAAAATGATTGACAGCGCCGTTGTCCAACTACATCAGACAAAAAACACCGTAGCAAATATTAATTGGCTGATAATCTAAATGGGAGTGTCTGGGGCGCTATCCTTGCGCCCCAGAGGAAATTTAAGGCGGCCACTAAGAGAGAAGCCTGGAGTCACATGGTTTCCAAAAGTTCAGGGACTTGTATTTACTTACAGCAGACCGGTGCCCCTCGGGTTAGAGACAATGCATTCACACACAGTAATGAATGAATCCTGTGTAAAAACCCTTTAAAAATAAATCTCTGAAAGGCATTTATGCAAAATATTATGCAATATTTTGTATTATTGATATATGATAATGATGATATTTTTGGAAACATTTTTAGGGAGGGCGGTGCCCCAGCGCCCCCTATGGACCAGCCGCCGCTGTTGCAAACCCTAAGCATAAAAATGAAAGAGAAATGTATCATTTCATAGTATAAATTCAAAACTGTATTGTTGAAACACTGTGCGACTGGAAAACACCATAGTTCTCACAGTGGTTAATTAGTCAAATACATTTGTACATTAAAGTTCTTAAAGAGGGGGTATTATGCTTTTTTCAATCACATAGCACCAGTCTATAGCATACTACAATGATGACGTAACCTTCTGTTGGTCTGTATATATAATAACATGATATAAAGCTTGAAAAAGTCGATTTTACATAATACCCCCCTTTAAGATTGCATGACATGGATTGCAATATCAGGATCAAAGCTAAATTTGATTCCTTTATCTAACTTTTTACCTGGTTGCAGAGCCGGTGCTGGCTCTTCTGGGGCCCTAAGCAAAAGTCCACACAGGGGCCCTACAGTACCTATGCATCCCATGGCTATTCGACGAAGAGCGAACCTGTCAAAAACAGTTCCACTGTGCAGTAGTGCAGGGCAGAAGTGGAACATAATGACCTCAATTCAGGCCCTGCCCTCTGTATGAGAACCACTAACCACTTAGCCACTGCAAGACTGGGATTCAGGACTACTACTAGTCTATTTCCCCCACTTTTCAAAATGGTAAATGGCAAATGGTCCCATTCTCTCACCTTTGGTCCCTGGTAGGGACCAAAGCGGTAGGTCTGTCCTGCTCATCCACTTCAGCAGACTGCTGCGTTTTGGTGTTTTATGTGCCAAAGTAGGAGGAGTGTGAGTGAGCGCTGTCAGAGAGCCTGTCCCCGTAACAACGCGTTGATTAATGAATGAAAAAACACCGTAGTTTGACTGAGATGCGGGGCCCTTACGGCTGCGGGGGCCCTACGCACCTTGCGCAGTTTGCGTATAGGAAAAACCGGCTCTGCCTGGTTGGTTGTGCACTTATATGGTATATGATGTGCAGACTTGGTGAGGCTCCTCCATGGACCCAGTCTATGCTCTGGGTCACTGGAGGTCAACAGAAACCAATCCTGGACTCTGGTCTGTGAGGAGGACTTTGACCTGAAGGATGCAGAGGTGGTGTGCAGGGAACTGGGCTGTGGAAATCCATCTCTCCTCCATGGGACGCTCTATGGAGGGGGGTTTGTTCCAGTGAGGCAGATGTTCCAGTGTGAGGGCCATGAGTCTGCTCTGATGGACTGTCCCACATCCAGCGTTATCCAGAACAACTGTCCATCTGGAAAAGTCTTGGTTCTCTCCTGTTTAGGTAAGTACCTAAAAACCGTGATCTTCAACAGTTGGTGCAAACACGGCTTCTTCCTCTCTGTCTCCTTTTTTGTTTCTTCCTAAACTTTGCAGAACCGGTCAGGGTGGTGGGTGAGTCCAGTGGTTGCGCTGGGACAGTGGAAATAAGACACAATGGACAGTGGAGACCTGTGTATGTTATTGCAGACCAGCATGAGAAGGTCGCAGCTGATGTGTGTCATCACCTGGACTGTGGCGCTCCAGTTTCAGTTGATGTTTTCCGTTTCTATCTACTAAAACCTGTGTGGACCCTGAAACCTGACTGTGTAAAAAAGACAGATTTTCTCAGAGAGTGTATTTATTCATCTTACAGTTCTTCTGCAGTTGCTCTAAAAGTGGAATGTTCAGGTAAGTCTCAAAAACAACCAACTTTTGGATTATTGGTGCCAAAATTACAGAAGAAAATGTGGAGGTTCATTGATTATTTTCTGAACTTTGAAGGTAAACTCAATCACCTCCTGTTTTTGTGGCTGATCCCCGCTGTCACGATGATAGCAGTAATCGTCCTGATTGTCTGTAAGAGAAAGAAATCCTCATTGAATGGTTTGTAAAAAAAAAAAAAAAAAAGTTAGTTGATCAATATGTCATGACATTAACTTAAAATTATCAATGTGTTCTTTTTAGCTCAAGAAACAACAGGACGTTCCCAACCGTCCAATACAGAGGTGACAACACAGTCATATGTTATCATGTTTCGAAACTGTGTAAACCCTAACATGACCACTAACAATCTGTCGTCAGAATGTGGAGGGTAACAGCGCCTCTGAGCGGGAGGACCACACTTACCAGAGCATGAGACGGGTCACTGCAGTGGACAAGGAGCACATCGAGCTCCATCCGCAACAGCGCCGTTCAAAATAAGACGCAACAAAACAAAACACATTTGCTCTTGGTATAATTTCAGCCTGTGGCAGAGATGTTTGAAACAGCAGGACAAATGAGGGGAGAGAGATTGCATTGATAGGAATGGCTTGTGACATTATGGGTTGAGACTTAAAGGGATATTTCAGGATTTTTGACATAGGGCCTCATTTCCTAGTTATCCAGAGTGTTGTTGATGTCTGGAGATATTTTTTTCTTAAATTCATGCAGTTCTTATATTTGAAGAGTCTAGTGGCGCTAGGCTAGGGCGAGGCTAAAGCATTTCTATGGTAACAGTTAGCCTGCATTAAAAACACTCTGACCCACTCCACAGTGCACCTGAGGTAAATCACTTATAACGCCAGACTAACCATATAAATGTCTGTGTCGATAGAATAATTTTAACCATTTTGCATTTAAAATAATTTATATTTGAGCAGCATCAGCTTCGTGGCTGTAAGCTAAGGCAGCGGCGGAGTGATCTGCGAGAAAATAGTCCCTCAAAATGCGGTCATTCATGTGATACAAGGTCAGTTATATTTCAAAAAATATTCTATTAACACAGACATTTATATGGTTAGTCTGGCGTTACCTCAGGTGCACTGTGGAGTGGGTCAGACAGTTTTTAATGCAGGCTAACTGATACCATAGAAATGCTTTAGCCTTGCCCTAGCCTAGCGCCACTAGACTCTTCAAATATAAGAACTGCAAGAATTTAAGAAAAAATATCTCCAGACATCAACAACACTCTGGATAACTAGGAAATGAGGCCCAATGTCAAAAATCCCGAAATATCCCTTTAAGGACTGGCTGAAAGAATCTGAAAATGTGACTACAGAGCAATAAACTTGGCCAAACAGCCTTTCAATCATTTCTGAAAATAACATTGATTTTCCCAAGTGGCTGTAAATGTTCTTCCGCATGACTTTCCTGATGAAATGTCTTGTACCAGTTGATCAGTTGAAACGCTGTATGTGTATTTTGTATCATTTGTGCAGCTGCGTTTTGTTTTACTCAAAAGAAATGACGAGAATGGTTCTTTTTGTGTGTTTTTCCTGTAATATCATTGTCACTTATACTATATTAAACATTACAATCAATATATACATTTGTTATCATACAGTAAATAATAAAATATTACATTTGTCTCAACTCTCGACATCAAAACGTCTGTCACAGTGGAGTAAATTACGTCAAACGTCAAAGTACCTGGTGCTTCCACTGCGTTGTTGCTCGCTCTGTCAGTCCCCCACCTGCTCCGTGTGTTGTTGGAGTTTCAGTGTCCCCAGCTCAGAGTTATTTTGGGGGTCAGCTGTCGACGGGACCTCCCCTTGTTCTGTCGCTGTTCCTCTGTCAGTCCTCTGCTCTCCTCTCATACGGTAAGTCTCTTTTACACACGTCTAACTTTTATTGCTATACAGCCTTAATATTAGAGTCAACTTAACCCATTAGTTTCCTCCCACAATTACAGTAACCACGGTCTATTTTAAATTACTTAAGTTATTAACGCGTCACCCCGCTCCCCCTTTTCTAACTTTAATCTTTTTTTAATCTCAATAAAAAGCTCTTTTTTGTCTTCATAGTATTTTGCCCTTTGATGTAGTTTGACGTAATATTTCAGTTGAAACAAAACAGGCAAACGCGAGTGTGTTAGGTCGAGCGGCTAAGATGGCCTCTGTTGCTCATTTAGCTTTCTATTAATATTCTGCCAAGTCACACAGCAGCGTGTCAGCTTTAGACAATCAGTGGTAATATTAGATTTGTGTTTAATCTGTTAGTGCTTTGTGGTTGAAGTTAAAACTAATGACACATAAAGACAATTGGATACAGAAGTGAAGTTACTATGATGTTGGTTCCCAACCTTTTTGTCTCACGTACCCTTTGAGGCATTAATTTATACTCTGAGTACCCCCTAACTCGAGGATCCGGTCCAAATTTTAACAAAGTGAGCAACTAAATCACAGATTATTCCGTATTTAGTAGAGTGTAATGTTCAAAATATAGCTTAAATACTCTCAAAGTCAAACCTTTTACTAAAAAACACAATTAAACCTAACTTTTCTTTGAAAGTAATATTGAAAGTCTACTTAGTTTCACCTTCTTATTTTAATCTGAGGTCATTCCAAATACCCCTTGCCAATTGCTTAAGTACCCCAAGATTGGGAAACACTGACTTCGAATTTTGCCAGTTGCCTCTGTATGCGTACCCATCTGTTTAGGCCTCTGGGCATAGGGAGCTTGTTCAGGTCTGTCTTGTTGTTTTGTTTTGATCAAAACCAAAGAGGAGCTAGAGGAAAATAAAGCTGTAGATTATTTGGATTTAAAAAAAAAATGCTTCTACTTAACCTTTTTATCATTATGCAGTTTGGATCTTTTATTTGACTTTGCTTTGTTATGTTGGATGGCTATATGGGTATTGTATTTAACAGGCAGTAAACACCTGATCACAGCCTGTCGGTTTCGTTCAGGTTTTATTACCACTTGTTTATGTTGATGTGGCGTCAGATCAAGGGTCAGTGGGCGGAGTGTGACTTGTCAAGACGGGATTTTCGTACCACATGGCCTCATGACACTCTCAGGTGTACGGTGGCATGAGAAGGAGGAGGGGGGGAGTGAGCAGGGCTTGGGTGCTGATATCCATGCCCACCTTATATGGGGCTCCCGGAATAGCCCCGAGCGTCAGCTGCTGGGGGGCTTCCAGGCCTCTCTTCTCGGGGGGTAATTATAACATGAGCAGAGAACGGAATGTCAACTCTAATACTAAGAAACAACAAGAGACAACACGGCCTCAAACAAAAGTGACCCCTGAATGAAATGAGCAGAGCGTAACTAAGTGTTGTACTACTGATATAAATGCATCAATACATTTTGAAATTATGAAGGAATCGTTTTCATCCAGTCAGAAAAGTATAGGTTTGTGTTATTAGATGTGAGATACAGATACTCAGTGTAACTAAAGTGTGTGTCTGTATTAGTGTTATCACTGTTATACTGTAGAATTATACTTAATAATAATAATGGCTTGGATTTAATTTCACTGAACAAGTTTGAAAAGGCTCTCCTTAAGTGAACCATTATTTATCCACTCTCCACGCTTGATGTTGTGGGCCAGATTGCAGCCAGATCCACTCTAGGGATGTCTGACAATGTTTTCTCCAACCAATGACTCGCTTACACGCATCACATAGGCGACGTAGTTGAAGTGACGTGCCCGAGGACACAGTGACAATATGGAATGGGAACGGTTGACCTTTGATTCTGTAGATTAACGCTCTAAAAACGGATCCCCATTACTAAAGGCATGAACTCAGTCTTGGTATAAATAAAGTCACTAAATCAACCCACTTGATCATGTGCTCTACCCATTTAATCCATAACCGTGACGCCAAGGACTCATTCACACAATTGGTCACATTAAACTGAATTAAATATGAGAACCAACACGTGTCGTGCAAAGACACAAGAATGTTTCTATTCAACAGCAGCCAAAATTTGACATAAGCCTCTTAAACTGGACACTGACCCTTTAATCCGTCAGCTTTAAACATGATTTATATCGGTGTGTTGTTGTTGATACGTAAAGTTAATTGAAGGTTATTACATTACCTTCTTTATTGTTTAAAGACCCTGTGCCCTTTATGTGTGAGTTTTTAAACTGTCACAGAGGTTAAGTTTGCATTGTTAGCTGTGGTTCTAACCTATTCTTAACTTCACTAGTGTTCTCCTAACATCTCAATTCGTCACATTCACACTCTCATTCACACACCAATGTACGTAGACACTGGGGGCAAGGAGGGTGAAGTGTCTTGCCCAATGACACAATAACAGTGTGCACCGGCGGGATTTGAACCTCCAACCCTCAGGTCATAAGACGACCCGCTCTACTCTCTGCACCACTGCCGAACCTAAGACTATTTGTACACTAGTTTTGTCCTGAATTGATCATCAAAATGATGATGAGCATGTCCATATTTCAGACTATGGAGACTTCAGTGAAAGCATCTGAGGTGGTGCTTCCTCCAGACGTTACAGAGTGCTCCCTGGAAGAGGAAGAGGAAACTGCAGCCTGTGCATCCTGGAGCCCCATGGACGAGTTCAGGAG
Organism: Neogobius melanostomus; assembly: GCA_007210695.1. Lineage (NCBI taxonomy): Eukaryota > Metazoa > Chordata > Actinopteri > Gobiiformes > Gobiidae > Neogobius > Neogobius melanostomus. The sequence goes on from VHKM01000195.1 coordinate 31,974, forward strand.
ACGACTGGATGAGATCGTGAACAGCTACAGCAATGGCCCCAGTGTCCTTGAGCAACAGGTCCCCACTGGTTTATATGTTCTACACACAGTATAGACTTATAGAGATTTATGCGTATGTCTTCAATTCATTCACTGTATCTCTAAAATCTGGTGGACACATTCTGTGTATCTTTATTGATTTTCTAAAGGCTTTTGAAAATGTACTTTAGGTTGTTCTAAACATTTTTAACCCCTTAACGCCTAGTGTCTCTAATTCATGACATACCTCTTCTTGCAAGACTGTGGCTAAAATAATGCATGTTTTCCCTTGATGCCTGTTTGCGCACATCCATGCCATACCTAGGAACCTTTTGCAAGCACTAGTTTCTCGTAGGACTGGTTAGAGAAGGAACCACATCCGGGTCATGGTAGCTACTATTGTCGCTAATGGTAAATGGTCTCAACTTATATAGCGCTTTTCCACCTACGTTAGGCACTCAAAGCGCTTTACAGCAAGGATCCAGTCACCCATTCACACTCTCATTCATACACCAGTATGAACACTGGAGGCAAGCTGGGTGAAGTGTCTTGCCCAAGGACACAACGACAGTGTGCACCTTCAGGAGGCGGGATTCGAACCCCCGACCTTCCGATCATGAGTCGACCCGCTCTACCATCTGCGCCACCGTCGCTAATTAGCGACATACCTAAAACTATATCTATACTATGTGCTACAGATAAATTAACAACCTCCACTTAATTTAGCATCAGCTTTAAAGCAAAACGACTGATAATATATTTTTTTGTATAATTGGAAATTAATTCAGGCGTTAAGGGGTTAAGACCACATTCCTACTAAATCAAAGTCTATTACTGCATTATATATTCTGTTACAGACTTGGGAGTCAGAGATGGATATAAAGAAGGAAGAGGATCATGGTGTCACAATGGAAACAGGTGACACAAAACTGATTTTATTTAAATGTTTAGCCTTGTCAAAATGGCATGCTTCGCCCCGAAGCATGGTGTTTTTTTCTGGAAATCCTTTAATCCTTTATAATACTTTAAAGGAATCGGTAATGTTTACATAATAATTGCAGTAGTTTATTATCAGGTCTCTGGTGGGTACAATCTTTGTCCCCATCATTTTTAGTGGAGGCTCGATCTGGCACCAGGTCCTTGTTGAACAGCTGAAGTAGTTTTTTCCCACTGAGATGATAGCAACAGTTAAACCTATTTTAGCACATAGCAATTGGTGACATCAGGGATAAATTCACACCAACAGTTGCAGAATTAAATGTAAGGATCAAAGCATGTTCTTGCAAATGTCAAATGAATTATGTCCATTGTCTGACATCAAATCCTGTATCAGATAAAGATTACCAGGACCAAGGTTTTCATCTTGTTGTCAGCATGATTTGTGTTTTAAAGGTGTGTTAGGCAGCCATCATTCCAAACATATGGAGTCGATCTCATTTTGAGAAACACAATGGACTAGTTCGCTTTGCCACTTTAAAAGTAGCATAATTCTGTGCTCAAGTGACTTGATTGTAATGAGATAAATCCCTTCAGACAAAGAGCTGTAGATTGTCAGTATGTTCCAAATGGAACAAGAACTACATGTTCATGTAACTACTGTTTTTGATGTTATTAGTGCCTTAATGTTGTCTTTCTGTATGTCCTCACAGAGATGTCACTGATCATGCAGAGTCTAAACCAGCTTTCTTCTCCAGAGGAGAAACTACAGGAACTGGTCAAGAAATATGCTGAAATGGTAAGGTCATTGTAATATTTTGTTGACCCAATAATAACCCTTTATAACTTACTTGTGCGAATGTGTTGTGTTCAGGCTTCCCTCCGCCACAGTGATGAACAGAAGCTGTGTATGCTCCAGCACAAGTTCAGCCGACTGTTGGACGAACGGCAGCTGTTGCAGAAGGAGCAGAGGAACAATCTGATGGCCCGCAGCAAACTGGAGGCTCTCTGCAGAGAGTTGCAACGAGAATACACTACACTCAGGGTGAGATCATGGATAATCATGGTTTGTCTGGGCAATTACACAAGATACATTCAATGAATGTTAAAAGACAATATATGAGACATAGAAAAACATGTTTATGGTGAGAAGTGAAGGTTAGAGAAAGAGTCTATCACAGGACAGTCCATGTTAGATGTTTTGAAGATAAAATATTTGAGCCATAACCTAGATCAAGACCAAAGAGGAGATTTATGAACATGGTGGTGTGCTTTTTTTTTAGGAGGATACCGTTGAGCGCTGCAGAGAGGATGAGAAGAAGAGAAGTGAGATGACGAGCCACTTCCAGGAAATGTTGACAGAAATCCAGGCCCAGATCGAACAGCACAACAACCGCAATGACAGACTGTGTACAGAGAACAACAGCCTGACGGAGAAACTGGAGGGCCTCATGAGCCAGTGTGAACTCAGGGAGGAGGTGGGTTTTCAAATGTCGGCTTCATGTCATTGGGAGAAGATAAAAAGTGTGTAAATAAATGTTACCTGTTGTGTCTTGTTCAGAGTTTGGAGAAGATCAACAAGCACCGCGACCTGCAGCAGAAACTGACAGAGGCCCGACTGGCTCAGGCTAACGCTCTGTTGGTGGAGGCTGAGGAGAAGCACACGCGAGAGAAGGAATATGTGAGCTAATTTGCGTTATTATAGACTTGGATAGCATACATTACAAGACTTGTTATTTATAAAATATATATACTTTCCTCATTGTTTTTACTACGTGTTCATTACGTATGTCTCTGTCACTAGCTGCTTAGGGAGGCTATTGACAAAACAAAGAAATGCTACAATATGAAGGAGCAGGAGCTGTCCATGAAGAAGAAGGTAACTCTGCGTTCCCTCTGTGTTCACTGTGTCTGTGGTCTTTTCTTTAGTTACTGGTTCAGGCTGCAGAGTGGAAACTGCAGACTCAGACTCTCAGAGAGCAGGGGACTATCATGCAAACCCAGGTGATTATATATAAAAAAAATAGAATTATTAAAGTATTTTATATGATATAGATTTATATATGTATCCCTGTGGTTGAGACTTCTGTAGCCAACTAGACCATAGCAAATGTTTAGGCTACATAAGCTGTTCTTTGACAACAAAGGATTTTGATTACTTGATAAATATGTAAAATATGAAACTAATTTCATAGATGATTCTATCATAGATGCTTTTAGGGAGACAAAAATTGAAACATTGCTTTTATTTTGAGGATGCTATAAAATAATAAAATACTAATTTCTATTAACATTGCTGTACTTTTGAGAGCATTGTTGAGGGGATAATTGGTGTTTATGATTGGATAGAAGCCCAACAAGCTGAACAATAACCAAACATGCCGACATAACACATTGCCTATCCTTTCTTACCGTCTTACAGTGCCTTGCGAAAGTACTAATACACCTTGAACTTCTGCACATTTTGTCATGTTTACAACCCTAAACATAAAGATTTTATTTTTAATTTTGTACTGAAAGTTCACACAAATAGAAAAGTGAAAAGTGGGGCGTGCATAAGTATTCATACAGCATGACTTAATACTTTGTGGAACCCCTTTTTGCTGCAATAACAGCAGCAAGTCTTCTGGGGTATGACTACAAGGTTTAAACATCTAGAGACTGACATTTTAGCCCATTCCTCTTTACAAAACAACTCAAGCTCTGTCAAATTAGAAGGAGAGCGTTTGTGAACAGCAGTTTTCAGGTCTTTCCACAGATTTTCAATAGGATTTAGGTCAGGACTTTGACTGGGCCATTCTAACACATTAATATGTTTGTTTTTAAACCATTCCATTGTAGATTTAGCTTTGTGTTTAGGGTCATTGTCCTGCTGGAAGGTGAATCTCCGCCCCAGCCTCAATTCTCTTGCTGACTCCAGCAGGTTTTCCTCCAAAATGTCTCTGTATTTGGCTCCATCCATCTTCCCAACTATTCTTACAATCTTCCCAGTCCCCGCTGAGGAAAAGCAGCCCAATAGCATGATGCTCCCCTCACCATATTTGACACTGGGGATGGTGCACTCAGGACGATGAGCAGTGTTAGGTTTGCTCCATACATAACGTTTTGCATTTGGGCCAAAAAGTTCAATTTTTGTCTCATCTGACCAAAGCACCTGCGTCCACATGGTAGCTGTGTCCTCCATATGACTTCTAGCAAACTTCAAACAGGATTTCTTATGGCCTCCTTTCAATAATGGCTTTCTTCTTGCCACTCGTCCATGGAGGCCAGATTTGTGTAGAGTACAACTTATAGTTGTCCCATGTACAGATTCCCCCAGCTCAGCGGCAGTACGTCGCAGCTCCTCCAGAGTTATCTTGGAGCACTTGGTTGCATTTCTGACCAGTGCTCTCCTTGTTCAGTCTGTTAGTTTAGGTGGACGGCCGTGTCTTGGTAAGTTCGCAGTGGTGCTATACTCTTTCCATTTCCAAATGATGGATTGAACAGTGCTCCGTGAGATGTTCAAATCTTGGGAAATCTTTGTATAACTTAACACTGCTTTAAACTTCTCCACAACTTTATCCCTGACCTCTCTGGTGTGCTCCTTGGCCTTCATTATGTTGTTTAGTGACCAATACACTCTGACCATAGCTCTGAGGCCCTCACAGAACAGCTGGAATTATACTGAGAGTAGATTACACACAGGTGGCCTCTATTTAATGGTTAGGGCAAGGTGTGAACATTCTGCAGTCATTAGGAATGTTATAAAGGCAATTTAATGCACTCAGAAAATGCTGTATGAATACTTATGCACGCCCCACTTTTCACTTTTCTATTTTTTGAAAAATAACAGAATCATGTATCATTTTGCTTTCACTTCACAGTTGTCTGTTACTTGTGTGTGAACTTTCAGTAAAAAATTCAAAATAAAATCTTTACGTTTAGGGTTGTAAACATGACAAAATGTGCACAAGTTCAAGGTGTATTAGTACTTTCGCAAGGCACTGTATAATAGTTTTAACTGTTACTCAAGTACCTAACAATTTATTCATTAGGTCAACTTATGCATGAGCAATTCTGTTTTAAAGTTACAGTACCTTTGCCAGTGCACCACTGATAAATAAGGAGCATGACAGGTGTGAAGGGAAAATAAAATATACCCCAAAGTAAAACATGTATAAATGCACGAGTTTGTGAGGAGCAGCTGCTCCTCACAAACTATTACCTCCTATTACAGCTGCTTACATTCAACACTTTGGGATTTACCTCTTAAACACTTTCTGCCTGATACAGTGACCCTGGTTAACGCTAATATATCTCTTCACAGCTAGCTCTTTACGCTCAGAAGTTTGACGAATTTCAAGCGACTTTGGCCAAAAGCAACGAGATCTTTCACCGCTTCAAGAAAGAGATGGACACTGTGAGTACAGACAGAATCCTACACAAAGTTAATGTTGAGACTGGCTAAAGTCATACAAACACTGCGCATGAAAATCCAAATATGTACAGTACAACTAAAAATGTTACCAATCCAGCGTCATGTGAAGAAAGAAGCGATTTCTCATCCACGACAACTATGCTCAAAGGTGTGCGTTTTTGTGCTGTAGATGTCTGATAAGATGAAGAATATGGAGAAAGAGTCCAACCTGTGGAAAACCAGGTTTGAGAACTGCAACAAGGCCCTGACAGACATGCTCGAAGAGGTAGGAAAGAAGTTGCTCGAAATCATTAATTTAGTCTTCACTATTTTGCTCAAGATATCAAAGTGTTACTTAGTTAGAACATAAATTTGTACTATCTACCTACTATCCCAAGAACAGTCAATGCTACAGATTCAAAAATTGTCATCTGGTCTGGGTTGTTTCAGTTGTTGACATTCTCAGTTTTCGTCAAGAATGGGATGAAATCTCGACATCCTGAGGGGAAGAAGTAGACATGCCATTAGTCGTGATCCAGTTTTTCAGAAGTCTCTTGGTAACCCGTCGTCAACTCAAAACAATCCAGTCCAGATGACAACTTTTTTGAAAACTTAAGCTACAACGCTAAATGAGGCGACATATGGACACATTACATAAAAGATATTAGGAGATTTTATTTGAGATCGGAGTTACTGGTAAAATGTCATTGTCCTTTGTTTCTTATCTGTGGATTGTTTTTCAATTTAGAGAACTGAAAAGGGCAAAGAATACGACATGTTTGTTCTGAAGATCCATAAGTTGGAGAAACTGTGCCGTGCCCTTCAGGAGGAACGCAAAATCCTCTACGAAAAAATCAAAGATGTCCGCCGCTCCAACGCTGAGATCCCATCCAAAGTGTTTGGCCTGTCCAGTTCTGAGAGCCTTTTGACCACCGAGGATATCAACGAATTGCAAAGTCAGGACCTAGTACTGACCAACGACATGGCACGACTCAAAGCGGAGCAGGCCAAACTCCAACTTTTCGCCGAATCGCTGTTTGATAATGACATCGAGGAAGCCATAGAAGAGATAGACTTGGAAGACGATGTGGTTGCATCTGCGTTTGCACAGTTCAAGATTAAAAAGCCGTCAGATGATGTAATACCAGAAGAGTCTAAAGAAGAGGTAGAATCATCAACTGTGGAGGCACCAAAAGACGAAAAGGTGGAAGGAAATATGGACAAACAAGAAGTTGAGCCGTGTCCGCAAGATACAACGCAAGAGGAAAATCTTGAAGATGATGAACAAATTGCAAAAGCTGAACAAGAAGTCATTGAAGTCGAATCCACTGTAGTTACAGAACAGGAAACGGAGACAGAGAAAGTTGTAGATCAACAGAAACATGAAATTCCTAAAGTGGAAGAGGTCAAAGTAGTAGCCACAGTTCCAGAGGGAAACGCAGCTGAAGTTGTGGGATATCCCAAGAAGAAGAAAATGCCTCAACGTCAGTGTCTGAAAACGCGAGTGAAGCCGCCAAGAAGCAAATGCCAAAGAAGAAAAAGAAGAAGAACATCAAGTCTGCTAGCTAAAAGCTGGAAATGTGAGATTGTAGATTGAGTGTGTTGAATCCGTTGCAGATGTTTGTTTTATGAGTTCAAGGGGTTTATCTGAACGGTGCTGAAGGGGCCACTGTGTCAGGACAACACTGAGGAGCGACTGTTTTTCACATTTCAAGTGTTTGGTGCAAAAGAAGAAACCTTATAATAGGTTATAAGAAAGATTTAAGGGATTGTGCTTCAGAACCAAGTACCATGTAAAAATTAAACATAGCCTATATAAACAAAAACTATTGCCATTTTGTTTTTCCTGCGTGTTGTTGCTTATTTGCATTCATAACAATAAATCTACTTTTGTGCTGGCAGCCTCTGACCCCGTATGGTAAAGGCTGGCTCATATGCCATAAAACGATTCTTTATTCAGTGTTTTGCAAAGCAGATGATGAAAGTGATGGCACATGAGTGTTGGTAAAGTTCAAATAGCCCACATGTTTTCAACACGGCACACACTTCCATTTACTTCATCATCTGGACCCTAACTTGATGAAATACAATCTTAGACAACCAGAGTATGAAGTGAAAAAATAAAGCTCAAAATGGTATCCTCTAGATGGCACCATTGGCACAACATAGGCACAACTTGCAGAACAGATCAAATAGCCTGCACCGCAATCTCGCTGCCTCTTGAGGGGAGCATTTAACAACTTCCCTCAGCAATGGATACAACAAGTTTGTATGCGAGTTCATTCATACAACCTGATACCGCCACAATCACCGGTGCCTCGACCCGACTTTGATTTTGATGCACCACTTTATTTGAATTTTTAGATCAAATAAAGCCAAACATGGGAGGATTGCATCAATGTCCCGTGTGACTGAAGCTTATAAAGCAATCACTTGGAAGGATGACATAGATTAAGTCTTGTAAACGACACAGAGGAGATGAGTGCTGCTTTAGAGATAAAAACCGTAGCTGTAAAAAAAAAAAGCGCCGTTTAAAGACAGATTAGAATTTAGTGAAGAAGGAGAGAGAGGGAGAGAGAAGATGTGGGCGTGGCTACTGAACAGCACTGCATACGACCTAGAGGTGGAGATAAAGGTTTTACCAGGCAGAGGGGATTAGAGAGGTTCAAGATGGCCCCCGGTTCTCAATGTTCCTAACAGAGGTTTTGATGTGAGCATAATATGAGACAATGCATCTCATATGATAACGAGTTTAGTTTAGTCTTCTTCTTCTTCTTCTTCTTCTTCTTCTTCTTCTTCTTCTTCTTCTTCTTCTTCTTCTTCTTATTATTATTATTATTATTATTATTATTATTATTATTATTATTATTATTTATTTTCCAAAATGACTATAGAGTTATGGATAATTAGGTTAGGGGAATATCAGCTATACAACACACAATGATTTACTATTCCAAAGAATAACAAGATATATTATTTGAGAAGTGACTTGACTGTGGTGTCAGAGAAGAAGATGCTCTCCAATATTAAAGCTTGGGTACCTGACTTTTTGTTGTTGAAAAGTAAATTTGTTTTTACCACCTCAGAGTGAGTTATAAACACAGCAAAAAACAGATATTGTTAAATTGTCTTCACCTAATTATTTATTGAGCGATAGAAGACAGAAATACCACTCTAAATGAGTGTTTTTTTTAGGGGTGGTCACCCCTTTTCCACTTTTCCACTGCTCAAAGCTGTACACGGGTGTGAAACGTGCATATAAACAATTTGCTTAAACAATTTGGACATGCAGGAGGGATTGTGAGTGCTAGAAACGAGTTTGGGCCAAATAAAAAAAATTTCGACATTTGTGTGGGAAAAATCAGGTACTCCAGCTTTAAGACTTTCTTTGAGTTTCTCTCACTAAACGTATCCCTAAGATATAACTTTTATGGATGTAATAAAAGAGTAAAGAGGACAGTAGATCAGCCTGTATCCCACTGACCGAACGCCTGTCTGAGCTTCCTTGAGCCTGGTCCACTGGACCATAGGTGCTTTCAGTGTGTTGTCCAATCAGATGTGCTAACAGTGTGAAACCAGTGGGTGTAAAAGGTGCTGCAGCAAAAACATTATAGTGCTGACTTTTCCTCCCCTTCACTTTGACTTTGAACGCATCGATCTTCACCTGTTCCTCATTATCCACACTACACTGACTCCGCTGCATTTACACCTTTAAACTGTATTACACCTGCTCTGAGCACTCTGAAACGGGACATTATAACGGGCCGATGGCTTCCAGATAGGAGTTTTGATAGGTCCCAAAGGGCAGCCAAGATGATATAATGTTGGCTTTAATGTAAAACTCTATGAAGGACATGCTGGACAGAATGATATATTGTCATCCAATAATGAAGAATATGTGGAGGCTTTTTTGTATTCTTTGCTGGTCTACAGTCAGGACAGTTGTGTTAGTAAAACCGGGGGTAGGCAAGTGTGCTTGGTGGCGGGTCGATTGACATTTTAGTCTATGATCTCAGTCTTGACTCATTGCATAGCAACACTTGATTGATTGAGCTGTTTATTTGAGCTGTTTACATTCATATTTTTCACAGTAATTAAACATTTCATCACAGTAAAGCTCAAAAGGACTAGGGTGAAGCCGAGCTTATGTGTGCCTAGCCCTCATTTATCATTATTAATCACCCTCGTGCTATACATATTCAGTGGTAACTTTTAGGCTTTTTTTGGGGGGGGGGTTTCAACAGCAAGATGATTCAGAATTATGTTTGTTTCCATACGCAAGTATACACACAGTAACATATGTGCACTTGCCTATGAATTACATTCAGTTCTTCTTTCAGCAATACAACAAGATCATATTGACTGGCATCATTGACATTTAACCGTACATTGTATATGACATAAAGGAAAGCAGGTTATCAGTGTGCATCAATATGGTGGTATCTGTGTGGTGATTCATAACATGGAATATTCCTTATGCTGTATAATACCAATCATTACTGATGAACCATTAGGCCAGTTGATTTAGTTATTATGAAAGTTTGTTTTTGTTTTTGTTTTTTTAGTTTTGTTTTTAATTCCTGGTTGCTTTCTTGTTGACATTTACCATCTTCATAACTATATTTGGGTAAGCATTATTTCATGGTTGGTGTATGTGCCCTATTCTGTGTAGTGCATTAAAAAGCCAGGGTATGGACCAGTTGAGGGGGAACGTCCCACCCGGCAACCCTATAAAGTTGTCTGTATGTAGCCCTTTCTGTGTGGTACATTTAAAATAATCTTTTTATAACTGTTTCGTTTTCTTTTCCTGCTTTACTCTATTTTCGAATGATATTCCACACAAAATAGGCAGGTGGTCGCTGATATCATTCACCAGTATTCCACTTGATATGCTGCTATTCAGGACATTTGTAAATATATTATCGAGTAGCGTGGCACAGTGTGCAGTAATCCTAGTGGGGCGAGTGATCATCGGAAACAAGAAAAGGCTGTACATAGTATCTATACATTTTTCTGTTGGTCTGTGTGATTTTACTTTTAGAAGATCAATGTTGAAGTCCCCACAAATAAACACATCTTTCTTGTTATTATTTATAAACAACTGTTCCATGTAATCGATAAACACTTCCATATCAACACTCAGCGCTACATGATATTGTCATATTTTTCCCTATGTCCATAATGTTTTCCATTTTGATACATCCAAAGACATTTTTCACTGCTATTGTCATACTTTGGACTAGTTTAGCTTTTAGTTCATTTTTATATAGAGAGCAACACTTCCTCCAATTGTATTGGTTCTATTTTGTTTGTACATTAGATAGTCATCCAATTCGAAATATAATTCGCTGTTTCAGATACAGCGATTACATCAAATTTGTGTCAAACTTATTTACATATTCTTTTATATTATCAAAATATGTGTATAAACTACGACAGTTTAGATGCATTATGGACATACGGTTCGCCTTTGTTACTGCATTAAATTGCTCGTCCTGATAATATTTACAGTTATGGGAGATATTATTGTAGAAATGTATGTCTGGATCTACATCATGTAGCATATTCAATGGCTTGTGTCCAACGTTTGTAAATATTTCTAGCTCTGAGTCCTGGATATCACTTAGATCTTCAATGTCTGAAGAAGAGTCATTTGTTGTAGTGTCTGTCATAATGAGAATGTTTGGTTAGTGTTACCTCATGTGTAATTGTCCAGGTCGGAGCATTCCTTGATTTGAAGCACTTTAGCCTGTTCAGGTGGTAGTAATACGGTACTTACACTACATTAATATGCATTTTGCTGTGTAATGAAAACAAAGATTTGAGATAAAGAGGGAAAAGCTATTTGAGAAATGCTTTGTAGATCTGTTCACAGACACAGTCACAGCTTTACTCTACACATCCTCATGTGGCACCATTTTAACCAGATGTACAGAGAAACTGAGCTAAAGACTGCACAGCCTCTTCTCATGTATTTCTCCATTACCTCAACGTTAGACTCAGGAACACAGACAGCTCAGGTCACTGCAGCGGAGGTGACACGTGAAGAGTTTAAAGCCTATTTAGCTCCAAGCAGCAGAAAGATATTGTGTAAAGCGCACAAACATTTCCATTTGAGATGGAATGGGACATGAGGCAAAGCCAAACGGAAACTACAAGAATTTAGTCATTTTTGTGAACCCAAAATCTATTTAGACGCCTAAGCAACTATGTGCAGTGTTTTGTTAAGGGGACAATTAATTTGCCCATTGGATATTTGGATGAAGTATTTGTTGTCTTTATTTAAAAAAAAAAAAAAAAAGATTAGAGCAGTTCTCAAACCTTTTACATCGCGGCATAAAACATGGTCCTCACATGTACCACCAGTCCTAGATCAATTCATGATTTTAGGGCTGTAACTTTATGTGGTACTTCCTTGATATTTTTCCTTCAACAGAAACAAAGCCCTAAAACACAACTTCCACAAAATGGACCACAAATATAACATGATAACTTACTTTTTTTTCTTTTTACATTGGTTTGATCACCTTAACCACAAGCAGGGTCACACTCGTCTCTCACACCATATCTCATTTTGGGGCCTATACAGTAGCAGCAGTGGTGTTATAGCGGCAACACAAACACACGATTCGATCTCGGCTGGACTTTGAACATAATTTTCGTTGCACCGCCCTCTTTCCTCAGTAAGCCATGGTCCGTCTGTGTGTGACAGTTCTCAGATGGGTTTCCAGTGTTAATGTGCTAAAGTGCTGAGTGGACTGAGTGTTCCATGGTCAATTTCCTCCCCCTCTACGCCTCGCTTTCTTATTTCCTTGCTCCCTTTTAGAAATGAAACTGAAAGGCAAGTGAATGGCTTAAAAAAAAAAAAAATCATGTTAACCCATTAATGACAGGACACTCAGTTAATGAGATGGTTGAAATGGGGACTTAGAAGTTTTCATGTTGACTATTGTACTGGACAGTGCAAAAGCTGAAAAGACTTTAAAACCCCTAATATTGAGACAGTGGGAATCTGGGATAAGGGGGGCTCTATTGGCTTACTGCTGTTGACAGGCTTCCCCAGGAGCAGCACTGCACCATGGGTCAAATGCACATAGCAAATTTCCATAAGAGGATAATAAAGTGTATTGTAACAAGTAATGCCTGTACCACAGTGTTGTTGCTGTTGTTGGAACATTAAAACATCACTGCGTACTAGGCCAATGCTAGATACAGAATCTTGCAGTTTGACCCTGTTGTATTATGCCTATTTATTTCACATGAAGCGAACGTTCACCTTTAAGGCTGAAGATCTAATCAGGCTTGTGGATGAAACAAATGATCCAAATGCTCTTTATGTCGTATGTACAGTATGGTATAGTATAAAAGCCCTTCACCTAACATAGGAAAAGCCTAATAGTCTTCTCTACACCATTTGGTTGGAAGTGTAGAAAAAGGAAAACTAGGACCCCCACAGGGATGTTTGACAATTGGAATTGATATAACCAACGATTACCCGCACACTTTCATGGTTTCCCACTGAGGTAAATCCAATTGTGTTGTTCTCTTAAATGCCCGCACCATTTGAAGAAGAGTCTGCTCCGTGTCTCCTGCTGCCTCCATTACATTAACCATAACCTGGAACCTTCGCGTTCAATTATCTCAGCTATTAACTTCTACTGTTTTCCAGGAGAGCGATAACCACCTGAGACGTGTGTTCATTTTGAAAACTTTTGGAAAATTACTTGTCAAAAACTCAAGATTTATGAGTCCAATCTGAAACATGTTCCTGTGGCATCAATGTATCATTTTACTCGTTGACCATGATGCTTTATCATGGTTCCAATAACTTTAAAGCAGGATTTTTGATAGGATTTAAGGGATCCATGCTCAAAAGTGTTTAAAAGACGGTGTCCTAAATGATATATATATATATATTTTAATATAGTTGACTTGAGCCAAACAATTACATCTAAATACTGAAAGGCTTGTATCATCCAAACTAACAACCGTACTGATTTTTATCCTCTGAAAAATGTGTATGTAAATAAAACCTGGTGCCACTGTCAGTAGAACATATGTGAATCCATATAATAAGACCTCAAATAGTCAATGTTTGCTGTGCTGAAGAATAAAACAAACACGACTATAGCTATACACTGTACTCTATAGTGTCATTTGTAAACATGGGATTCCCCAGAAACCACACGTACACACGCTCCATGGACAGTTTCTTTATAAAACAATGTCATCAGTTTCACCGACTTTTTGCATTGGACATGCAAATGAGGAGCAGATGGTCCTTTCACTTTTACAGACAACAGGCAAAGACGACACGTGCAAATGAAAATAACAATAACAATAAACCAACGGGAATTACTGTTTCTGAGCCAGAGACCAGACTAAAGACAATGAGAGGGATTAGAATCGGCTAATTGTTTTCGTATTGACCAATACACAACCAACACATGCATAATAATGTAAAAGTTGGTAACATTATTTGAAATATGCTTCTGTTACCTAAAGACTCCTTACATATCTGACAAGAATAATTGAGTTCAAACTGACGTCAAAACAAAAATGACTATGAAAAGAAAATAGCGGCCATGGAGAAGTAGGTTCTTGTGTACTTTTATGAATGAGCATCAGCTGTTGTTTTATCGCTATAGAGTCATTCATGATCAGGTTTAAACACCTCTCATGTTGTTGATCTGCCTGACTGAACATCGGTGTGCAGTGTGAATGGTCCGTTTTTATGGCTTGGCGGTCTTCTTCAGCTCCGGGCGACAGCGGGGATCTTGTAGCGTTAAATGAAGTTTAGAGAGTGTGAAGACCAAATCGATAGTGGATCAATACCACGGTCTTTTTCTGTCCTCAAAACGAGACCTCAAGCATCTCTGTGGGATAGAGACGTTTGAAGAAGATTAATGCTTTAAGCCGACGTGACATGGGGTAGACTTGTTTCTTTTCAGGTGTTTATGTCTGAGTTTACCTTGTGGACCAGTCGATTTAAGGGTAACTAGCTCGTGCTCGTGTTCTCAAGTTTATTTAGTTTTAGATCTCACTAATAAAAAGAAATTGTTTTATGTATTGAGATTGTTTTGATATACAGGATATGTGGATATGCTCTGTATTATAGCTCCATTATTTTCATTACCAAAGGCAGAATTAAAAAATGTAATAATGGTTGATACGATCGTCCCTGAAGACACATTCCGATTGTCTACTGATCTTTAACAGTATTTTAATGGAAGTGTCAGAAGTTTTCAACAGCTTCACCTTGTAAAAAAAATCTGAAATAAATTAAGTCAAAATCAGCATGAGACGATGACACGACTTTGCTGTGTTACAGCTCAGACAGTTTGTGGTAAAAAAGTGTCCAACCCGTTGAGGACATGAGGGGGACATGCGGGGGCCGCTGTAGATCAACTGTCTTCAGTGTTAGTCACTTCAGTCACTTTCTGCTGTGTGGGCAATGGACAGACATCTACAATTACAGCGTCCAGGCCATTGTCCCCCGTTTGAAGTGATTAGGACTCTAGACATCTCCTGTTGGCTCTTCTACATCAGTGACGCTGGGATCACTTTGTGTGGTGTAGATTTATTTGGCAAACTTTTTTTCCTCCAGTTCTCTGTAAATTCAATAGCAAGATGTGCTTGACCAGGAAAGATTTCCGCATCACTTTTCAGGGACGTCCTGGCGCCAAAGGGAAGCCTGTTGTACATGTTTTAAGTGGTAGGGGAAACTGGAGTTGATAAAAGTGTAGTTAAGTAGAGCAGTGGTAGACGACTTCCACTTTCAGTGCCTTTTTGTAACAATTCTGTTTGAAGTAACAGAAAGTGACCTCTTTCTGTGCAGCGCTGACCTGAAATGCTTTTTAGTAAGTGCCTCAACTTCTAATATTTGAGTCGAAATGTCAGATTTTGCAAGTCAAATGACATACAGTACTTAGTTGATTAGCATTTTTTGAAATGGGGCTGTTTGCACGAATCTCGCCCACAGTAAGGGATGTGCAGCGAGAGGATTAATTCTTGTCTGATTAAATATTTTTGGAAACAGATCTTCTCTTAATGCTGCTAAAGCCCCAAACATGTTGGATGTGATATGCATACATTTCCATCAAAATCACTCTCTCTGCACTGACACTTTCTCAAAAGATGGCGCTGCATGTTCAATGTTGGATACACACACACACCTGTAATTCACACCATGACACGTGCAGTGTGTGGGTTGTGTCTGATTGAAGGGCTCGACACCAAATGTTTCAAGTATGTGTAAAAAAAAAAAAGTATTTATACAGTTGTTTACATTACCGTGACAGTATTGCTCCATGAAAGCTGATACATGCCCATAAACTCATCCCTGTGAAGGATTGCCATGTTAGAAATTCATTAGGAAAGTTAGGAATTTACACACTCCCTCTTTTAGTGTTTGTAAACAAAAAAATGAAAAGTTCAGGTTTAAGGTATTTACATTTCAACATAAGCTTGATGTGGGTCTAATCCTATGGGATGAAAGTCATATATATTTTAAAAATTTTGCCATAATTCTTTTGAAACTACTTCTATTTTCTTAGTTCAAACAGACCTTTAACAGTACGACATTTCTGAATACTCAATGTCCTGATTCCCACATCTGACTTGAAATGTTTTGTATCCATGACCAGAATTGCCACAATGAGTCGCCTTTAGCTGCTCAGAAGCAATAATTCCCAGGCTTTTAAACAACAAAACACACATTTAGTTCTCCCTGAACAGTTTTTCTTATAACACATTTATAGTAAACATTTGAATTTATGTCCGCTCCCAGTTGTACGCTGCAAAGGTTCAACACAAGGCTTATCTCCAACAAACAGGCTCTCCGTACACAAGGTATTTTTCAAGTTACACAGACGAAGGTCCACTGCCTGTTCTCTATTGGCTGTTCCGAGAGTTTGTAGCAGCAGCCCTAATCATTAACATTAGAAAGTACCGGCTTCTCCTTTCATATTCATTATTACTTTACAAATAGGGGTTTTCCTATGATTTATTTTCCAGGTTGGACAAAGCTAGAAATAAAAAATACATAAATAGAGTTTAATAGAAGATTGTTGAAACTATTTAGAAAAACATATACAAATTTCAATTGACAGTCATTTGATTAGGACAAAAACACCCCCCCCAAAAAAAAAAAAAGTTATGCCACAGATGTGACCATATATGAAATGTATATACGTATATATTATTTTTATTTAGACCTGTGCCTCTGTCCATCTTTATATCCCATCTATACATCTATCTGAATTGAAAGTAACATTAAAAAATCATTACTCCTGGATGTAAACTTTGACTTCTTGCTGTATTTGCCATTGTTTGTAGGTGTTATTGAACACTAAGGACATTTTAGAGGCTGGAAATGGAGAATCCATCGTAATGGATCCAACATTTTGGTGCATATACTGTATCATCCTCAGGGTTTGTTTTGCCTTGACTCCCTGCCACTTTTTCCAGTAGACATCTTTCCCTTGGCAGCAGTAACAAATTCATTCGGGCGTTGTTTTTCCCTCCTCAGTTTGGATGCATTTTAGCAACCAATGCCAAGAAATACCCCAATGCGTCCATCTATCCTAATTACCAGAGACCTCACCCACTCAATATCAGCACAGGACACATTTCAATCAGCCACGGTCACCCTTATACCTTGAAGTGGGATTGAAGCTCGAAGCTAGCCTCAGCTTCAGTTTCCCTATAGGTTTGGCACATTTAGAGTAGTCTATCTATGCTGCCATTTTGCCGTCTTTCTTGGCACCAGCTGGAGTCGTATACAATGAATTTTAAGCAGGGAAAACAAGCATCATTCCCCCACCGTTTTGAAGAATCCACAATGGCTAGTGCTAAAAGTCCTTTTCAAGTTTTTCCAGTAAACAGCATGTATCTTAGCCGTCAAATGCTAAGCCATACGGACAACTATCAGTTCTCCTGCGGGCCCCTATAGTCAAATTCATGCATTTCTTTTTTTTTACGGACTTTGCTGTTCCATATTGTCAAGCAATGGGTCCTTTTTCATGAATTGCAAATGCCTTACAGATCTCCAAACTCCCAAGTAGCTTTCACCTGCCGACTGGCCGCTAGGGGCGCATTTTCTTTATGAAGATGTTCCCTCTGCATCTCTAGCATTTCTGCCTCCGTCATAACACTCGAGTTCAAGTCGCATTCCACAGCAGCAGTCACTACTTGTCCGTTAGCTAAGTCGGTATTTGCTACGACTCCTTCTGTGTCCATATTAGCTCCGTTAGCGTCTCCGTTTAGTCGCGGTTTCTCACTGTACGGTTCTCCGGGAAGTCCGCCATCTTTGCCTTCTCCTTCCAAATCCTCATACGCGCTTTTCTTCTTCGTTTCGAAGTATTTCACGATGCAATAAATGACGGAGCCGACTGTGTTGACTACCACGCCTCCGATGAACAGTCTGGTTGGCGCCACGTCGTTGAACGCTAGCATGCCGACGGTGATGGTAGCGATGCTCTTGACCACTCCCACGAAGCTGGTGGTGACGGCGGAATTGAGGTAGGTGCAGTGCAAGGTGGTGAAGTTCATGGCGCAACCGATGAAGATGCAGAGGATGAAGATGCAGGTGACGGGGGGTTCCTTCCAGCCCTCGTAGGTCCACATGTGAATGCCATCCAGGGAGATCAGTGAACACACAAATAACACCTAAAACATGGGCACAAAGAAGACACACAGAAGACTGAGAAACTTCAACAGGCGAAGCACTGGACTTTAAGATTGAGAGGTACAAAGAGGTACAAAGTTCTACTGTGAATGATACGGGATTTGGAGAGTCCTCTACCTTGATGCGCTACAAATTTGCATGTGTGATTGGATCGACACAAAAGTATGAGTGGCTTACCATTTTATGCTGATGGCTACACTCACCCATGTTTTATGTAATAATAATAATAATAATAATAATAATAATAATAATGCATCAGCTTTATATAGCGCTTTTCTGGACACTCAAAGACGCTTTACATTGCACTATTCATTCACTCCATACTTGGTGGTGGTAAGCTACTATTGTAGCCACAGCTGCCCTGGGGTAGACTGACAGAAGCGAGGCAACCAGTCTGCGCCATCGGCCCCTCCGACCACCACCAACCACTCACTCACTCACTCCATTCGCTAGGCTTCCTGGTGTTACCAAACGGTCTCCCATCCAAGTACCGACCAGGCCCTTCCCTGCTTAGCTTCCAAGGTCTGAAGGGATCGGGTAGAGCAAAGGCGGTATGTAACTGTGAAGTACTTTGAATTACCTTGTGTATGTGCTCTACAAATATTCTTGCCTTGCCGAACTGGCTCAACAATTAGTAGTAATACTACAAATGATAAAAACAACAGCGGTATACAGCCTCCTTTCAATAGGAGAGGAGATAACAGTTTGATAAGTAACCCTCACTTTGCAAATGTTTTCCACAATGTATGTATACAGAAAAAAAACACACCTGTTAACTGAAATATTATAGAACATTGGAGAATTTGGTGACAGTGACATGGTTTAAAAGTGTGAGTAATATATAATTACAGCAAACAGCTTACCCTCTTATCCCTGTGCTATTAGCTCACCTTGTGCAATATAATTACCAGCTCCGATAATCCTGTCTGAATTGCTGAATGTTGTTAATTTATGCAGAAAGATGGGCTGCTGCTGACTGCATTTTCATTTATTCATCTATTAACTTGCAAATCCGATTGTCTTGGCATGGACTGACAAGGAAACAATGAAAAACTACTGTGAATAAGGGCTTCCTCTAATGAGCATTTTCTGTTATATTTGCATGCCATTGGCTTAGGGTTTAGCGTGATTATTTCAACATTTACTGTACATGTAAAACATGGTTGACTTACTGGCGATGCGGTGCAGGCGATGGCGTACTGCGCGGTCAGGGGCCCGTACTCACTGTCGAGACTGGTCTTCTGGATCAGGACCAGGTACGAAGCGTGGATTATTACAGCCAAAACCCCTGTGACATATCCAAACGGGTCTCCAGTCAGATCTCCAGCACCTGGAGAGAAATGAGCAGAAAGACTGATATGTTGCTTGCCGGCAGCAATATCCATGTTGTTGTTAGAAATTCATATAAAATTACACCTTCTTTAGATTTGATGTGCATTCTAAAATAACTTGCTGACAACAAATACATACCCTTCCATGAGCACGGTGAGCTAATCATAGCGTAAAATCATATTAGCCTCTCTTTATTCATGTATTTATTTATTTTGCTCCATCTTCGAAACACACAATATTTCCATGTGATATCTTACTCCCCATTCGCTTGATTAATCCAAGCAGTTTGTAAAGGAGCAAATATTACATCTCTGGTACGGCAGAGAAAGGCGATTATTGGAAAAGATTAGCTGCAGTATGATAAATCTGTCCATTAGCCTGATACTCAGCGTATTTTACACTTCACAATTCGAGCCCCCTCCTGATGCTTTAGAAACACTATGGTGGAGATTGATTGGGGAGATGGATTATATGTAGGTTTTGTTTATGACTTTGAGATCATTAATGGTAATGGAAAACAGGGATCCGCTCCTAGGAGAAGTAGATTAAGCGCAGTATTTAACATGACGCAGAAATGGGATTGAAGATGCACAGGGTAAAATGATAGGTTAGAAATGTACATACATTATGGGCTTCTTCTCACGGTGTAAAGAAATGCATGTCTTTGGTAAATTTGTGAATCATGTGTCAAGTGAAGTGAATGAAGATTGAAGGTTAATGCCTGTTTGTGCCAGCTACTGACTACTAACGCTACTAACAGAATCATTTTCAGTGGGTTACAAGCTTTTCCTGGGAACATTTCTTTCAATGCCAAACAGTCAATCGGGACTGATAATAATCTGATGTTAAATACAATATTTAGCATTGTATATAACATATTCAAGTTGAAAATATATTTGTCTGGATTCCATGGAACCACTGTGCTCAACAATAGTTGCTACTAAATGAAAGTCACTTGCAAGTGGCTATACTCATTGTTTTGATCCGCAAAACAAATATAGCCATATGCACATTGTGAGGATTGAGTAAAATAGACATTTATAAATCAGTTTGAAAGAAAAGTCTGTTCTCACTTAAACAGGTACACAGGGAGGAGAGGAAAGGTGGTGATATTCTCAGATGATTCGAGCTTGTAACATTTTAATTCAACCACAAAGCATCCAAACTGATTTGGCCTAATGCCAGACTGTTTTTAGAACTAAGTGCTCGTTCGAGAGGCAGGGCTGTCTTAACAGCACACCAGCTTTCGAAAAGAGTGATGACACAACAAGTGAAGGTTTTACCTTTTTGTCATGGTGAATGAGATACAGTAAATGGTAAAGAAAAAAAAAGAAATGTGAGAAAGGGCTCATACTGAACTAGAACAATAGTATCATGGAGGTATCATGTTGAATAGTATAAGCTCCTAGCCTGGCTAACGCCAGACTGCTGTGTGCGCTCGAATCTTTTCGAACTTTACAACAGCCTGGGGACCATGGCCGACATTTTTCCATGGATTTGGGCACCAATCACAGAACGAGGAGGGACGGTAAGACGATGACGCGCTATTTGACATACGGAAGCTTGTAGTTTGTTTAGGGATAAAAAAAATAAAAAAAATATTTACAGATCCAACATGACAGCAGCAGACGCGATGCCATCTTTCGATCAAGCTTTAGAACGTGTTCTAAATAGTTTAGCTCAAAAGTTTACAGCAGGTACGTCATACGTCATCTGATACCATGATATGATTGGCTATGGCTACGTGCAGACGCATGAGAGACATTCGTAGCGCCCAATAAACGGCTATGGACAATCGTAAACCACACCTCTCCTACGAGAAAATGAATTGGTGGTCCCCAGACTAAATATCACTTGTGATTTTAGTCTGGCGTTAGCCAGGCTAATAAGCTCCAGACTCCAATAATGGACAGAATATCAAAATCCAGTGTTTACCAGCCAGGGCAGCTCCTCCTGTGGTGATCATCACAGCCACCACCACTCCGATAGAGGGGATTCCATTTCTGAGCACGCAGACGCCGATGCTGAGAGTGAAGAGGGGCAGGCAGCGCTTGAACACCACGTACATGGGCAGGCTGAGCCCACGGAGTGACCACAGGGTCAGGGTGGACTGGAGAGTGGACAGGATGCACATTGGCGCAAATTCCTAAGGGAAGAAACACAATGTAGATTAGGCGTGTGCATGGGCAAAGTGGTTGCACTGAGGGAAAACTCAGTGTGTACACATGTCCTTCTCATGTTCTTTCTTTAAAAATACACATGAACAGATAAACTAACAAAGGAAGTGTTCTAATTAACAGGTGTAAGGGAGAATGGTGGTCTGTCAGTCTTATTGGCCATGATGTACCCTGGTCATCCAACACAGGTAAGAAAGTGAAAGAATATAATTGTTAAATCAAGACAAATAATACTAATAACATGAAAAAACAACAACATATATAGCCTATATAAAATTGTAATATTTAAAAACTGAATTGTGTAACATGGAAAAGTCCTGTCACAATTTAAATTAGTAAAGTGACATTGGGCGACCGATTCACGTTATATATAGTTGCGTATGGCTGTGAGTGTGTGCTTTTCTTTTTCCCATAAACATAATGGAGCAGAGAAAGGCCGTCTGTCAAACTGTCAGCCGCTCAATTAACCAATCACTCAAGACTTCACTCACTCAATCGACCAATCAGACACCACGACGCTCGAGCTGATTGCACCAGTTTGTGATCAGCAAGTCCCATTTTCATCAATCAATACCTGTCATCGTCTGGGAGTCGTGCATAAGATACAAGATGTGCTGAAGCCTTTGACCCATTAAATAAATATAGAAGAAATTGAGCCTAAATAGGACATAACATGCACAATCGACTTTTATGAGCACATGGTTTTGAGTAATCTTGCTACCATTGGTTGTGTCTCATTCTACATCTAAAGCGCCCAGATCTGTATTTCTGGGAGCATGAACCTATTCTCCACATCTCTACGTTTTTAGTCCAGAATTCGTCACGGGACCAGTTCTGCGCACAAAATCTGTTCATCATGGTGCCGTGGATTAACAAGCATGCCGTTAGCTGAAAGTGAACGCGTGTTGTCACTGTTTTATGTCATTCCCACTGTTGCCTGCTGAGGGCACTCTAAGGTCAATTAAAAAATCCTGACCAGCTCATTCTCTCACTACTTACAGTCTTTAACAAAATATATATATACATTACATTACATAAAAACAATAACAATGTACATGACATTCAAATTCTATAACGTAAAACACTGTATCAACACCAAATACTGATTTTAAGCCTTAGTGATGCACAGTAATGTTGGAAAGCAGTGGGAAGAGTTAAAGAGAGAAATGTGTTGAGAACCGCGGGACTGTCTAAAAGTACTTCAAAGCCATAGCTGAAGGGAGTTATGTCAAAGTAAAAATAGTAGCCTAGTAAATTAAAATGATAATCCCAGACTTAACCACTTTGGGGCATGAAGCGAAAATGGCTTGAATGAGTCTCTGACAAGTTCAGGTTATGGAGCAGGGCTGACTGTGATTAATGAATATCCTGCATTTGTGATTTGATAACAATGCTTATCCATCTATGGGGACCCCTCGGGAGCACTTAGCAGGGAGGGCTTTGAATCATTTCGGATTCAAACGGAAGGTTACACTAAATGTTTTTTGAATAAGGATTATTACCTGGAAGTAAATTTCACAACTTTTGAATGTTTTATGATTTTGATCTTGAGCATTAACACATTATAATAATAGTTGTCACAACGCTATTTAAAATATGTTTCAATCGCTTACTTAAACTTAAACTTAAAAATATCCATCCCCAACACAATGTGACAAAGTTCGTGACCAAAAGATCGTGAAACACGCTTGGGGCACTTCCATCCGGTGAACCTTTATATTATTGAATGTATATGAGAAACCCCAAGCAAACCCAACTTTCGTCGAGACCTCGTACCTTGCAGAGTTGTAAGGTGAACGGCGGCACGGTGACTTTCCCTGTCCTTCGGAGCACCGCGAGAGTGAGCGCTGCGGTGGTGCTCGTGAGGAACTGGATGAGCGTCAGGAAGCCGAAGTGGTAGTTGGTGATGAGAAACTTCAGGAGGATGTTGAGCGAGCCCGAGAACACGCCATGCGCCACGGCCACCGCGATGCCCAGCCACCGGGTCCGGAGTACGTCCATGGTGCGCTCTGGCGTGCGTCCCGGTGATGATGTTGGAGAGGTTTTAAACGATTTGGATTTTACGCGCAGCTTTTGCGCACGGCTACAACGACTAAACACCCATACATGACAAAAAAAAAAAGTTGATGAAAATGATGAAATGCAAGGCAGCTGTCTTCAAGTGAGACTATTCATCAAAATTAGGCTGCTCCACGCTTTTACGCACGGATGAACTTTACGCCATAGTGGTCCGACAGTAGTCTCTGAAAGTGCACACAACAAAACTTTTCTTTTGTTCGATACAACCTTTTTAACAATTAATTCTCAATCAATAACTTGCTCTGTCCCGCATTTCAGTGGCTCCGTGGAGGATCAGTGAAGTCCCATGCGAAGTGAACGTTCTGCAAGAGAGGGGCTCGTTGTGAAATATGACATTTTGCCGCAGCGACTGGTCACGGAACGAGAGAGAGAGAAAGAGAGAGGGGGAGAGCGAGCGAGCGCGAGAGAGGGGCGTGGGTGAGGGGGTGGACCCGGGGAAGTCTAATTGATTCCACTGAAGGAACTGATAATGCTCTAATTTGTTTCCGAAGCCAGAGCAAAGATTAAATAAATTAGAAAATGAACTGATGAAGGATAATACTGAATGATAACAAAATAAATTAGTGATTTGGTAGAAACGTGGCAAAATAAATTAGAAGTAATGAAGACATCCTCAAAAGCTGTGGGCTATTATTTCTTTATAGCAAATTTTTCATATGAGCGACTTTTGGTACATTTTTGACATGTAGGCATTCAAGCTGATTTTTAAATTCACATTTTACGAAGTACAGCTTTACGTTAAAAAAAAAAAGAGAAAGAAAAGTATTTGTATGGAATGAATATATTATTGAGCTTCAGAGAATGACACAGATTTGAACTTCCTTATAGGTTTATATAGTGCGCAAGATTCCCTTCAAAGTGTCGACTGAATTGTCTGTTTACATCCAACCGTATTCTCTGCCTTCTCTTCTTTTTCATTCCTATTTCACAATACACGGTCTTCCTGCAGGCCCCAAGCTTAAACCAGAGCATCATCCTACCGTCTTCATGCGCAAACCATGACATCACACCACATCCAAATCAGCATACTGTGCTAAGAGCAACTGTGGTTTTTTTGGGGGTCTTTTTTCAATATCCATTTGCATTTAGTTTGGTGCTATATCCTCTGTCCCAGCTTTCAAAAATATCTCCGGACACAGTACAGCATGTTCTAATTCCTTCAGCGGTGGCTCAACTGTGGAGGGACACGAGGGACGCTGCACTGGTCTTATCGAGCCCAGACCATTAGCTCCCAATTAACACAGAAATGAACAAGACGCTGCAAGGAATACAGATAGTCTGGGCTATTTCACTTAACCGCAAAAAAGAAAAGGTTTAATTATATGTTCTGTTCTGTACGGTTACATAAAGGTACAAGAACATATGTTGAAGGTGGCACATGCACACTCACCAAGTACAATAATAACTATGTCCAAAGCTTTAAATACGTGGAATAAATTGTTGTGCCATTCATCCACGACCATCATGTCATGTTGCAGCATGATAATACATGGCCCCCAAGTTGTAAGTACACAACTCCTGGAAGCTGAAAACATCCCAGTTCTTGCATGGCCAGCGTACCCACCGGACATGTCACCCATTGAGCATGATGGGAATGCTCTGGCGTATACGACAGCGTGTTCCGGTTCCTGCCAATATCCTGAAACTTCGCACAGCCATTGAAGAGGAGTGGACCAACAATCCACAAGCCACAATCAACAACCTGATCAACTCTGTGTGAGGCAAATGGTGGTCACACCAGATACTGACTGGTTTTCTGAACATTTCAGAGTGACTTTTATTGTGGACAGCCTGAGGCACCTGCGCAATATTCATGCAGTCTAATCAGCGTCTTGATATGGCATACCTGAGAGTGCTCACTAAAAAACAAACAGATTTTGACAGATTTGAGAACAATATTTGAGAGGAATGGGTATATTGTGTACATATAGAAAAAAGCTTTGACTTTGAGTACACCCCATGAACAGTGAGAGCAAAAACAGAAGTGTTGAATTTAAATATGTGTTGAGTGTATTTACAAAAAAATAATATTTTAAAACTAAACATTTGGGGGAATACACATAACATTATTTTGGTTTTCTCTCCAACTATTTAAATGAGTTCCAGATTGATATAATTTATGGACCCTGTTTCAGTCTAGGTTTTGTCAGGAAGTGGCCTCAGGTGCACACTTCCTGTTGTATTTAAACACTTTACTTGTTTTTACCCCGTTGGTTGGACTCATAACTCCCTGCTGTAATTGTCGATCCCTGTAAAAGGTGTTGATGTTGATAATAAACAAAAGTCGGGCATAGTTCTGTCACATGATCAGCTCTGCACCAATGAGGTCGCTCTCTGATGATACTGCTGTGGACTTTCCGGCACCTCAGGGTGAATCTCAGTTGGAAAAACCTCAGTCCCCTTCACTTTACATTAGACACTGTATTCACTAAACCAGCCCACATTCTCAACTCAGCATGTTACTAGCAGATGTTAGCAGAAGTTATATTACAAAAGACAAAGCAGTAATTCCTGACAGACTATCTACGCAGAACATCTAGCTGAATCAAAACCAATTGCTTGCATTTTATGAAATATATACATTTTTAGGCCCGAGAGCCTGACAGGGTCCGGGCCTGTTGTTATTCTACAAGCAGTGCGCGGAGCGCACTGACGAAAGACGTGCGCGTAGCGCACGTCCCTAAAAGAGCGCGGAGCGCTCAAGAAACAGAGCGCGGAGCGCTCCCCATGCATTACACAGTAATAACGACACTCCCGGCACCCCGACTTGTCCGGTGATATAAGCGTGTGCCGCGAAAGCGGCACATTTGTTGCTGCTCGAATAAAAAAAGGTGAAAACCACAGGCAAGGCGCAACATGGACAAGAAAGCAGTCGATGACGAGCGCAACGCGCTCGTCATCGACCATGGCCACTCACCAGCACTCAAAACACTGCTAGAGTGACTCAGGGCATCGAGGCCTATCCGATAACATAGGTCTTTGCCGCGAAAGCGGCATATTTGCTTCTGCTCGCACAAAAATACCAAAAAAAAAACCCATTGGGAAATATTGAAAAAGAACAGGTAAAAGACGAGCGCAACGCGCTCGTACTTGATTATAAACCCCACGGTTGGATTACTGGACGTGAGACCTTTCCGAATATATAAATATGCGCCGCCGAAGGCGGCGCTATATTGTTATTGTACGGGTTTTCTTATTAGGCCCGAGAGCCTGACAGGGTCCGGGCCTGTTGTTATTGTACAGACAGTGCGCGGAGCGCACTGACGAAAGACGTGCGCGCGTCCCAAAAAGAGCGCGGAGCGCTCAAGAAACAGAGCGCGGAGCGCTCCCTATGCATCACACAGTAATAACGAGACTCCCGGCACACCGACCTGTCCGGTGATATAAGCGTGTGCCGCGAAAGCGGCACATTTGTTGCTGCTCGAAGAAAAAAAGGTGAAAACCACAGGCAAGGCGCAACATGGACAAGAAAGCAGTCGATGACGAGCGCAACGCGCTCGTCATCGACCATGGCCTCTCACCAGCACTCAAAACACTGCTAGAGTGACTCAGGGCATCGAGGCCTATCCGATAATATAGGTCTTTGCCGCGAAAGCGGCATATTTGCTTCTGCTCGCACAAAAATACGAAAAAAAAACCCATTGGGAAATATTGAGAAAGAAAAGGTAAATGACGAGCGCAACGCGCTCGTATTTGATAATGAACCCCATGGGTGGATTACTGGACGTGAGACCTTTCCGATTATATAAATATGCGCCGCCTAAGGCGGCGCTATATTGTTATTGTATGGGTTTTTCTTATTAGGCCCGAGAGCCTGACAGGGTCCGGGCCTGTTGTTATTGTACAAGCAGTGCGCGGAGCGCACTGACGAAAGACGTGCGCGTAGCGCACGTCCCTAAAAGAGCGCGGAGCGCTCAAGAAACAGAGCGCGGAGCGCTCCCCATGCATTACACAGTAATAACGACACTCCCGGCACCCCGACCTGTCCGGTGATATAAGCGTGTGCCGCGAAAGCGGCACATTTGTTGCTGCTCGAAGAAAAAAAGGTGAAAACCACAGGCAAGGCGCAACATGGACAAGAAAGCAGTCGATGACGAGCGCGTTGCGCTCGTCATCGACCATGGCCACTCACCAGCACTCAAAACACTGCTAGAGTGACTCAGGGCATCGAGGCCTATCCGATAACATAGGTCTTTGCCGCGAAAGCGGCATATTTGCTTCTGCTCGCACAAAAATACCAAAAAAAAAACCCATTGGGAAATATTGAAAAAGAACAGGTAAAAGACGAGCGCAACGCGCTCGTACTTGATTATAAACCCCACGGTTGGATTACTGGACGTGAGACCTTTCCGAATATATAAATATGCGCCGCCGAAGGCGGCGCTATATTGTTATTGTACGGGTTTTTCTTATTATTAGGCCCGAGAGCCTGACAGGGTCCGGGCCTGTTGTTATTGTACAAGCAGTGCGCGGAGCGCACTGACGAAAGACGTGCGCGTAGCGCACGTCCCAAAAAGAGCGCGGAGCGCTCAAGAAACAGAGCGCGGAGCGCTCCCCATGCATTACACAGTAATAACGACACTCCCGGCACCACGACCTGTCCGGTGATGTAAGCGTGTGCCGCGAAAGCGGCACATTTGTTGCTGCTCGAATAAAAAAAGGTGAAAACCACAGGCAAGGCGCAACATGGACAAGAAAGCAGTCGATGACGAGCGCAACGCGCTCGTCATCGACCATGGCCACTCACCAGCACTCAAACCCTAATACAGTGACTCAGGGCATCGAGGCCTATCCGATAATATAGGTCTTTGCCGCGAAAGCGGCATATTTGCTTCTGCTCGCACAAAAATACGAAAAAAAAAACCCATTGGGAAATATTGAGAAAGAAGAGGTAAAAGAGGAGCGCAACGCGCTCGTATTTGACAATGAACCTCACGGGTGGATTACTGGACGTGAGACCTTTCCGAATATATAAATATGCGCCGCCTTCGGCGGCGCTATATTGTTATTGTATGGGTTTTTCTTATTATTATTATTATTTTTCCTCTCCCCCTAAAAAGCCAGTTTCGGTAACTTCCCACCGACGAAAAGTCCTGAATTTTTGCCCAAAATTCAATTAGGTGAAAAAAAAAACCTTCACATCTCCAAAATGTAAAAAATGAAAAAAATGGCGCGTCAGCGCCCCCTGGAAAAACAGCGTTAACATTGCACCCTATGGCCAGACCCCCAAAATCCCCGAATCCCCGAAAATTTTAGTTCGTCGTAGACGAAAAAAATTCAGCACAGTCATTGGTCACGTAAAGCCAAACAAAAAAACATATTACGCGGTTGCTAGGCAACCATCAGGAGGGCGGCCATATTGGCCAGAAGAGCGATCTGGCGCCGAAGGCGCCATTTCGTGCGCTCGCATTTGAACGAACTCCTCCTAGGGCGTTGAACGCAGCGACTCCCCGTTCGCTCCAGATCATCTACACAAGTGGGACATCAAAAGTTATTAAAAACTTTCTAATAGGATTAACGGTGTTGTCATGGCAACGCCATGAATTTGGCGTCCGTTTTCAGCGCTCGCCACCGCATTCAAAGAGTCGTAACTCGCACAAACTGTGGCCGATTTGAGCGAAATTTGAATCGTTGGTCGAGTCGTCGACCCCGGATGTTTTGATATATGAAATTTGAAAATGGGCGCGATAGCGCCCCCTGCAGAGCACCAAATAAAAATGAATGAGGAAAAAATTGAACTTTGTCGTAGACAAACGAAATTTGGCACAGACATCTGTCACGTGACCCCGAACAAAAAACGTATTGAGGCCACGCCCCTTTTCCCACCGTGTTGCCATGGCAACGACCCGATGTCAACTTTGGCGCAGCCAAACCAAAATTAGTACACGCGTGCGTCATGACTGTCTGAACAAAAAAATACATTACATGGTTGCTAGGCAACCAACAGGAGGTCGGCCATTTTGGGAAAAATTGAGTAATCTGTCGCCGAAGGCACCATTTCGTGCACTCGCATTTGAACGAACTCCTCCTAGGGCGTTCAACGCAGCGACTCCCCGTTCGCTCCAGATCATCTACACAAGTGGGACATCAAAAGTTATTAAAAACTTTCTAATAGGATTAACGGTGTTGTCATGGCAACGCCATGAATTCGGCGTCCATTTTCAGCGCTCGCCGCCACGTTCAAAGAGTCATAACTCGCACATACTGTGGCCGATTTGAGCGAAACTTGAATCGTTGGTCGAGTCGTCGACTCCGGATGTTGTGATATAGGAAATTTGAAAATGGGCGCGATAGCGCCCCTACAGAGCACCAAATAAAAATTAGTGAGGAAAAAATTTGAACTTTGTCGTAGAAAAAGAAATTTGGCACAGACATACGTCATATGACCCCGAACAAAAAAGTCATTGAGGCCACGCCCCTTTTCCCACCGTGTTGCCATGGAAACGACCCGATGTCAACTTTGGCGCAGCCAAACCAAAATTGGTACACGCGTGCGTCATGACTGTCCGAACAAAAAAGTACATTACATGGTTGCTAGGCAACCAACAGGAGATCGGCCATTTTGGGAAAAATCGAGTGACCTGGCGCCGAAGGCGCCATTTCTTGTCTTTGCTCTTTTATAACATTAT
Source organism: Neogobius melanostomus (assembly GCA_007210695.1). Lineage (NCBI taxonomy): Eukaryota > Metazoa > Chordata > Actinopteri > Gobiiformes > Gobiidae > Neogobius > Neogobius melanostomus. The sequence goes on from VHKM01000195.1 coordinate 62,229, forward strand.
AACCAGGTAGGGCGCGGCAGCGCCTCCCGGTTATTGGGGCGGCGTGCGGCCACCGGCGTCAACCGGCCAAACGAGACCCTCGAGGGCCTCTAAATGCCGCTTGCGGCTTTAATTATTATTATTTTTCCTCTCCCCCTAAAAAGCCAGTTTCGGCAACTTCCCACTGATGAAAAGTCCTGAATTTTTGCCCAAAATTCAATTAGGTGAAAAAAAAAAACTTCACATCTCCAAAATGTAAAAATTCAAAAAAATGGCGCGTCAGCGCCCCCTGGAAAAACCACGTTAACATTGCGCCCTATGGCCAGACCCCTCAAAATCCCGAAATCCCCGAAAATTTTAGTTCGTCGTAGACGAACAAAATTCGGCACAGTGATTGGTCACGTGAAGCCAAACAAAAAAAGATATTATGCGGTTGCTAGGCAACCATCAGGAGGGCGGCCATATTGGCCAGAAGAGCGATCTGGCGCCGAAGGCGCCATTTCGTGCCCTCGCATTTGAACGAACTCGTCCTAGGCCGTTGATCGCAGCGACTCCCCGTTCGCTCCAGATCATCTACACAAGTGGGACATCAAAAGTTATTAAAAACTTTCTAATAGGATTAACGGTGTTGTCATGGCAACGCCATGAATTCGGCGTCCATTTTTAGCGCTCGCCGCCGCGTTCAAACAGTCATAACTCCCACATACTGTGGCCGATTTGAGCGAAACTTGAATCGTTGGTCGAGTCGTCGACCCCGGATGTTGTGATATAGGAAATTTGAAAATGGGCGCGATAGCGCCCCCTGCAGAGCACCAAATAAAAATGAATGAGGAAAATTTTTTAACTTTGTCGTAGACAAAAGAAATTTGGCACAGACATCCGTCACGTGAACCCGAACAAAAAAGTCATTGAGGCCACGCCCCTTTCCCAACCGTGTTGCCATGGCAACGACCCGATGTCAACTTTGGCGCAGCCAAACCAAAATTGGTACACGCGTGCGTCATGACAGTCCGAACAAAAAAGTACATTACATGGTTGCTAGGCAACCAACAGGAGGTCGGCCATTTTGGGAAAAATGTAGTAATCTGGCGCCGAAGGCGCCATTTCATGCTCTCCCATTTGAACGAACTCGTCCTAGGGCGTTGAACGCAGCGACTCCCCGTTCGCTCCAGATCATCTACACAAGTGGGACATCAAAAGTTATTAAAAACTTTCTAATAGGATTAACGGTGTTGTCATGGCAACGCCATGAATTCGGCGTCCGTTTTCAGGACTCGCCGCCGTGTTTAAAGACTCATAACTCGCACAAACTGAAGCCGATTTGAGCGTAACTTGAATCGTTGGTCGAGTCGTCAACTCCGGATGTTGTGATTTAGGACATTTGAAAATGGGCGCGATAGCGCCCCCTGCAGAGCACCAAATAAAAATGAATGAAGAATAAGATCAAACTTTGTCGTAGACAAAAGAAATTTGGCACAGACGTGCGTCACGTGATCCCGATAAAAAAAGTCAATCATGGCCACGCCTCTTTTCCTATCGTGTTGCCATGGCAACCACCCGGTGTCAACTTTGGCGCAGCCAAACCAAAATTGGTACACGCGTGCGTCATGACTGTCCGAATAAAAAAGTACATTACATGGTTGCTAGGCAACCAACAGGAGGTCGGCCATTTTGGGAAAAATCCAGTGATCTGGCGCCGAAGGCGCCATTTCTTGCCTTTGCTCTTTTATAATCTCGACCTAGTGTGGCAGGTAGGGCGCGGTAGCGCCTCCCGGTTATTGGGGCGGCGTGCGGCCACCGGCGTCAACCGGCCAAACGAGACCCTCGAGGGCCTCTAAATGCCGCTTGCGGCTTTAATTGTGATTGTTTTTGTGATTCTTTTACTATTATATTCTATTCTTAGATTATTAACAACATCTTAACATGAAGAAGAAACAAACCCATTCAAAGTGGCATTTTATTCAAGGCACTGCTGTCTGTTGATAACTTAATCTACACAATAAACACGATTTTTCAGTCACCGACATTAAATTGATTGAGAAAAGCCAGACAATGACAAAGATATTACAGACAACACTCATGTAAAATTGCCATACAAAAGATTTACAACTTTTTTTAAACTTTTTAACTGTGCAATGAGCTGTTAGGCTCATTGCACAGTTCAATCAGTCCACCCCGAGAGAGGTACAAGCGCTCCTCCAGTCCTACACGGATTCGTAATTATAATAACTAAGTCTAATTACTGGTTCTCATGTTAAACGCCGACAGCAGGTAGACAGGCAGGTGTGTAGATCTTCACCGTCTCATCCCACGCGCAGTCCACCACCTGCAAATAAAGACCAAACGGATATTAGAACATGGCATGCCATCTCTCACAGCTTCTTGTCTAAAAAAACAAAACAAAAACAAAACTCAAAGACACTGATTTTTAAGAAGCGAGAAGCTAAATACGTGTTCAACAACTATGACTCCAAGTGATAGGTAATTGCGAACTAAATACGGTCTAATTGTCCACAAACTTCCGACGACAATGGACATCACTGGTGTAAAGACACAGGATCAAGGCGGTGGGGTGTGGTAGAAAAGCCCTTTGTTGTCGTTGACGTGAAACAGTGGAGCTCTGTGCGCAGGCTAAATTACTGCAATTATCTGCATCTGGGTCAACAACCACCGAGCTCACGAAACACATCGGGCCGTTCATACTTTAAAATTTTCATTTAAATTCTGTCTTTCCAATTGCGTTTGTATTACAATTATTAGTGTGGAGTCAAAAGAGAAAAATGCAACACCAACCAATTTTACTGAACAAAAATCTGCATCGCTATCTGTTCTGCTCACACACTTTAGTGGAGGTGCTTCTTAATATTCAATTCTATTAACTATATCGGCCAGCGTTGCACACAGCACCTAATACTCTGTCAGACTCAGATTAATACCATCCAAACCCACTGCCATCTTTCTCCATGAACTCCATGACATTCCCATTTCTTAACTCCATCCAAACCACCAACTCTGGTTCTTAGATCTGTCTGCGTACATCCTGAGCATCAATCAGGCCTTTACAATCCATATCCGCTTCTGTTTTACGCCTTATTATGTTTCTGAAGACTGCCTCACGTTTGTGGCCGTTTGAAATGAAGTGAAACGAGCGTGGCGAGAAGCTGGAGGGGAGATAATGGAGAACGCAGTGTGGCGTTCAGGAGATAGACACATCACAAGCAGGCTTGCCACCAGAACATACGTCCCACTTGATTATATAGCTTACACCGACTGAGACAAAGGAGGGGAGGAGCTGTTTGAAGGCCGACTGCAGGAGCTTTGCACAATGGGGAGAGAGGATTCACTTATGGAGAGGAGCGGAGAGTCTTTGTGTTCGTAGTAAATGTAAAACCTCAAAGTCATTTTCTGAAAACCGTATTAACAACTCTTAAGTGCCCCATTCTAACCTCAATAAGTACGATTTAAACACATTGCAACTACAGGTAGTCTTGGTAATATTTATTTTTTTGTCAAATATGTTAATTTTGGAATCAATGCGTCATATGCACTTTAAGACTGACTGAGAGATTGGCAAACTTCTTGGACCCGTCTTTGTTCAATAAGTGGCCCCCCTACACATTCATAACTACTATTTTGTATCTTTGTCCTATACTCTACAAACAATGAGGACAGATATGAAACAAGCTGCTATAGATCATAGGGAAACAGTGCGACAGCAAGCTACAGTTTACAGAGAGGGAACTCTTATGGAACATGTACAACTGGAAATGACACAACCCCAGCAACACCTGCACCCACAGGTCTGTTGGCTATGGGGCAAATCGTACTCAGAAGAAAAGGAAAAAAGTTATAGGGCAATCTTCTCTCCAGTTGATATGCATTTCTAAAGTCTAAACCCACATATAAATTAGCTTGTATTTTGATCAGAAAAACCAAACTACTGTGTAGGACATTTTTAAGAGATTACTAGTTTTTCCCCCTTAATTTATACCGTCCCTTAAAGGCACAGGCCACCGTTTTTACATACTGAGATATGTTCTTACCTGAGCTTAGACGAGTTGATGCGTACCTGTCTGGTCTTTGTACGTGCTCTCAGTGACGCAAAACGACCAAAGATGTTGTTAGTATTTGGCCTCTCCCAGCATATTCCTATAGCTTAAAACGGGGGTGAAGTTGGAAGCGACAATGCTCTTCCACGGGCACGCACAAAGACCAGGTACGTATAAACTCTTCTAAGCTCAGGTAAGAACATATCTCAGTATGGAAAACGGTGGCCTATTCCTTTAACATATAACTTTTGCAGATTTCTTTTTATTCTCTTGGACCTTTATTATACCAGGTATATGTTCCACTGGGATTTAAACATTTGTTTATCAGGTAAGTCCCAGCTCCAATGAAACATCGGTGCTGTCCTTTCTCTCCCCTATCTTTTACATGGCTCAAGCTATCATAAAGGACATCCATCCATCCATCTTCTTCCGCTTTATCCGTGGCCGGGTCGCGGAGGCAGCAGTCTCAGCAGAGATGCCCAGACTTCCCGATCAACACACACCTCGTCCAGCTGTTCTGGGCCTCCTCCCAATAGGACATGCCTGGAGTACCTCCCGAGGGAGGCGGCCAGGAGGCATCCGGAACAGATGCCCTAGCCACCTCAGCTGGCTCCTTTCAACGTGAAGGAGCAGCGACTCTACTCCGAGCTCCTCCCGGGTAACTGAGCGCCTCACCCGATCTCGAAAGGTGCGCCCAGCCACCCTGCGAAGGAAACTCATTTCAGCCGCTTGCATTCGCGATCTTGTCCTTTTGGTCATTACCCAAATCTCATGACCATAGGTGAGGGTGGGAACTAGGGCTGAAAGATATATCGTTATCGTATCGATATCGAGATATGAACATTCAAGATATCAATATCGCATAAGAAAAATATATCGTTATCGTATTTATATCGAGATATGAACATTCAAAATATTAAAATCGAAAAAGCAAGATATAAACGATATAGATTTTCATCAATAAAACTGCACTCTTTTGTATTATTTTATTCCATCCATCCATTTTCTTCCGCTTTATCCGGGGCCGGGTCGCGGAGGCAGCAGTCTCAGCAGAGATGCCCAGACTTCCCGATCCACGCACACCTCCTCCAGCTGTTCTGGGGGACCCCGAGGCGACACCAGGCCAGCTCGGAGACATAGTCCCACCAGCGTGTCCTGGGCCTTCCACGAGGCCTCCTCCCAATAGGACATGCCTGGAACACCTCCCGAGGGAGGCGACCAGGAGGCATCCGGAACAGATGCCCTAGCCACCTCAGCTGGCTCCTTTCGACGTGAAGGAGCAGCGACTCTACCCCGAGCTCCTCCCGGGTAACTGAGCTCCTCACCCGATCTCGGAAGGAAACTCATTTCGGCCGCTTGTATCCGCGATCTTGTCCTTTCGGTCATTACCCAGATCTCATGACCATAGGTGAGGGCGGGAACGTAGATCGATCGGTAAATCGAGAGCTTTGCCCCCTGACTCAGCTCCCTCTTCACCACAACAGTCCGATACAGCGACCGCATCACTGCTGATGCCGCACCGATCCGTCTATCGATCTCACGCTCCATCCGTCCCTCACTCGTGAACAAGACCCCGAGATACTTGAACTCCTCCACTTGAGGTAAGGACTCCCCACCGACCTGAAGCGGGGAAGCCACCTTTTTCCGGTGGAGAACCATGGCCTCAGATTTGGAGGTGCTGAGCCTCATCCCGGCCGCTTCACACTCGGCTGCAAACCGCCCCAGTGCGCGCTGGAGGTCCTGATTTGATAGAACAACATCATCTGCAAACAGCAGAGATGAGATCCTGAGGTTCCCAAACCGGACAACCTCCGGCCCCTGGCTGCGCCTAGAAATTCTGTCCATAAAGGTAATGAACAGAACCGGTGACATAGGGCAGCCCTGGCGGAGACCAACACGCACCGGAAACAAGTCTGACTTACTGCCGGCAATGCGAACCAAGCTCCTGCTGCGGTCATACAGGGAACGGACAGCCCTTAGCAGAGGGCCCCGGACCCCATACTCCCGGAGCACCCCCCACAGGGCACCACGAGGGACACGGTCGAACGTTTTCTCTAAAATCCACAAAGCACATGTGGACTGGTTGGGCGAACTCCCGCGAACCCTCGAGCACCCGATGTAGGGTATAGAGCTGTTCCAGTGTGCCACGACCGGGACGAAAACCGCATTGTTCCTCCTGAATCCGAGGTTCGACTATCGGCCGGATCCTCCTCTCCAGCACCCTGGAGTAGACCTTACCGGGGAGGCAGAGAAGTGTGATCCCTCTGTAATTGGAGCACACCCTCCGATCCCCTTCTTAAAGAGAGGGACCACCACCCCGGTCTGCCAATCCAGAGGCACTGTCCCCAACCGCCACGCGATGTTGCAGAGACGTGTCAGCCAAGATAGCCCTACAACATCCAGAGACTTAAGGTACTCGGGACGAATCTCATCCACCCCCGGGGCCTTGCCACCGAGGAGCTTTCTAACCACCTCAGTGACTTCAGTCTGGGTGATGGACGAACCCCCCTCCGAGTCCCCAGCCTCTGCCTCCTCATCGGAAGACGTGACAGTGGGATTGAGGAGATCCTCGAAGTACTCCTTCCACCGCCCGACCACATCTTAAAAATGCTTAGTTTTCATCTAACCCATAGTTATATCGTATCGTATCGATATCGAGATATCTAGCATGAATATCGAGATATTAAATTTTGTCCATATTGTTCAGCCCTAGTGGGAACGTAGATCGATCGGTAAATTGAGAGCTTTGCCCCCCCGACTCAGCTCCCTCTTCACCACAACAGTCCGATACAGCGACCGCATCACTGCTGACGCCGGACAACGACAACGAGTAAAAATTAGGATGTGACTGGAGTGACATGTGTTCATAATGGTGGGTGTTTTTGCCTTGAGGCTAACGGCTAACACAAAATAAAAAGCTAGTGCAAAGTTTTGAACGAGCCTGCGCAAAAAAGAATCGGCCTGTAAGTAGTTTAAATTCTATTGAGTTGTCGCCTTTAGCTCGCAAGATAAAAGCTCCTACCTTATGACCACTGGCGTTTCCTATGGGGCAGGATTCTCAGCGAACATGATGTTTGTAACACATAGCAGTAACTGTCCATCTGTCTTTTACATAATCTTGAGCCATCTCTTCATTTATTTAGGACCCTGCTAATCGTGAATGTAAAAGATACGGAACAGGAAGTACAGCGCTGATCTTATTGTCCAGGAAGAAATCACGTGGGTACACTGTGCATATAGCCCATTGTTCTTAGTGGTATAGGTGGAAACTGGACCACCACAGGAAAACATGCAAACTCCACAGAAAGCTCTCACCCTGTCCTGGAATCATAAGGCCCTTTGATGACGTGAGGAAATGGTGCTAACAGCTGCGCTGCCGTGCCACTGCAATGAAAGTTCTTCAGAATTAAATTAGCTTATAGGCTAATAGTATTGCCAGTGGATACCATGCTTTCAAGATTACTGAAATGCAATTACACGAGTCAATTAAAATGTGTTAAGTACTTTTTTGCTGCATATTAATTTATCTGGACACCATTAGAAAATATGTTGCTACTCCTCTGCTTCATGTGTCCTCTATTAGAGACTTATTAGTGTCTTAAATTGTTTCCGTTTCATCTCGCCCTCATTAAAGCCATGGTACAACAGGCTTTAAACACTCCCTGTTCCTTTAATTTCCCTTTGGTGCGCACCTTTCTGCCCGCGCCTCCTCGGCCGTCTGCCTCTTTCTTCGTTTACAGCTCAAAGTTAATTAAAACGGGGCATTCCTCTTCTTCCTAACAGCTGAGTCACCATATGCTTACTCATGCTGTCTGTGACGCTGTTTAGCTTGGGAGACTTGCTGATTTTGGAGATCGAAACAAATACAAAGCGGACAAAGCAATATCTATAAAGAGCACATCAGGGCGTGTACAATGTAATGACATACATTTCTTCACGTTGGCTGCACTGAGACGAAGCAAAGGATTATGGCCTGTATTAGTTATTTGACTTTTTTGTCAAATTGTCCACGCCACATTACTGTGACTTATGCGGGCAATGCGCATTCCAAATCTAAGCCATAAAGGACAGTATGTGAATAGGTTAGGCCCAAACTGGCTACCACAAAAATGCTTAGAATTGCACAAATGCCATCTTCCACCGTGGCCTTTGTGCTTGGTGCTTCGACAAAACGATTATGAACTTATCCTCTTATATTATCTTTTTCCCGGCCAGTCAGCCTATAAAGATAGCAAACACTTACCAAAGTAAAAGCAAAAGGTTATAAAAAATGGAAGCCAAAGACAGGTCCATGAAATCATTTGTGCTGAAGCTCACGTCATGACTTCAATTAAGTTTTTATAGTCAATCTTTCTATCTCAAGTTGACCAGCCTCAAAGCATCAATAGTGTTAATAAGGCTGTTCATGTAAGACACGGGAATAGTATTGATAACCTTTGGATTTTTCACTCTATTACACTAACTCAGCAAATAGACCTGTTGGCTCCATAAATGTAGTGGTCTGACATTAAAAAATGTTTTCAAATATTATACTTAAACATCTTTCCACGTCCATGGCGACACATAAGACCTACACATTTCTTCTTCTGAAACACTGAAGAGGTACCAGAAGAACCCCAAACCTGCAGCACAGTGGAGGCGTCACAAGAGGTGCTACAGGAAACAAAAATGGCCAAACGAGGAAATATCCGGGCAAGACTCGCAGCTAAGCCACACAAGTCTTCTATCCCTACTGTACTTCCTTGAGTCCTGGCTCAACTGCAAGGAGGAGTTTCACAGATGACCCTCAGGTGAAGAATGGCGTCAGAACCAGGGGAGAAGGAGGACGAAGAAGATAAGAAGGAGTGAGAGGAGATGGGAGCGGAGGGAGCTGCGCAGGAAGAAGAGGAAGGAAGGAGGTGGAGGAGTGGGACAACACGCTCTGAGACGGGGACAAACCCAGGAGGTGGTGCACCGTTTCAGAGAAGCACTGAAGGCAGCCAGGTTTCCTCCGGGTGCTCCGTTTTCCCTTTCCTTCAAAAATATGCTGATCAGGTTGGCGGTGTGCGCAGTCGCGGCTCAGGACTAACCCAACATCTGAACTCAATTCCGTTGACAAATGAATCATTCTTAAAGTTCAAAGTTTAAGTTTTCCTGCACTGCCCGTCTCTGTATGCCCATAACTACTACTACGACTGTGATGTTGACAACTTTATGCCTCTGAGCTCAGGTCAATCTCACGTTCTGTAAAAAAGTTATTTTGGGACTTACCACTGATAAGAGTTTCCACTGCAGGACTCAGGTACGTCATGGGAGAGGGGGATTAACACACTAACTGGATATTAAGGAGGAAGGTGCTCAGGAGCATACCCCATAAGGTTTAGCTGTGGGGGCGTCTCACATGCCTTCTAAAATGGAAAACTTCAACTAGTTTAAGGATATACCCACACTTTTCAAATCTGGGGGGGAATTTAGGAAATACTGTAAAACCCATATGTTCTTTTTTGTGCTTTTATGATAGATTTTTGCATGTACTCCAAATAATAAAAGCAAAATAGGTTTTTTGCTCAAGTTTTTCAGACTCTCCTTGGCCTACTTTATAACTGTTTGGAGGCTTCAGGACTAAAATGTTATCACTTAACTTTGAAAAGATGTTTCGACCTGAGGTAAGAAAAATATGCTACAAATACAATTTGACTCTGGTTCCAGTCTGTTGGTTTTCGAGGACATTAGTGAAAACTCTACCACCAACAACAAAGCAAAAAACAATCTAAGTTTGGGATGTTTGCTGCAGTTGTATTCCTATTGAAAGCAATAGACATAGTAATGTCTGCACAGATGGGTAATAAAACAATGGAAGCGATGGAAAATGTTGATGTTTATTTCAGAACCCTACAGCTTGATAAGTGATTTGTAATCCTCTCACACCAAGTAAACAGAAGATATTCTGCATTACCAACGTGTCGCTCAGGAGCTAGCTCTTCTGCCCTATCCAAGTAGCTCCCAAAAGCTTTCTACATTTACAGCTTGATGTTTGATATGGTAAATGGTAAATGGATTCAACTTATGTAGCGCTTTTCTACCTTTATCAGGCCCAAAGCGCTTTACAGTAAGGAACCAGTCACCCATTCACTCTCTCATTCATTCACCAATGTACGCAGACACTGGAGGCAGGGCGGGTGAAGTGTCTTGCCCAAGGACACAACGATAGTGTGCATTTGCGGGAGCTGGGATATGATGATATGAATTACTACAAACAAATATTTTCAGCTGACATACACAGAAGCAGATGCATGCATTGTAAAGGTACTTTATTTGTCATTATACAACACTGTACAACGAAATGTGTCCTCTGCATTTAACCCATCCCTCGATGCCACTGGACGGCCCGTAGGAAACAGTGGTAGTGGCAGTGCTGCGCCCAGGGACCCAGCTAAATGAATCCTGTTCAGTGGCTGGTGGAAAAGCAACTTTGAGTTGACCCTAGCTCCAAGTTCGTTTGAATCACTTCCAAAAAACGAATGGTCGTTTGCCCACTGTTGCTGCCCGGAAGGAAACGCATTCATCTCAGACTAATAGTACGTTGTGCAGTGATGGTCAGAAGATCATTTGTAGTTAATGGGCTATAACTGCTGCAGGGATGTGAGGCTCCAAAGGCTGCAGGGCCCATGTTTAGTTAACAAGCCACTTTATCCCTCTCTGCGGTAAACACTAAATACTTAACAGCTGAAGTTTAGTCAACGTCTTGGCCTTTTCTTAACTTGATCTGGTGAAATAATGTGAACAGTAAAGCCATCCTCTAGAGAGTGGCTGGTTCAAACGTCGTCCAAGTTGTGTCACAGGACACACAACAGGCAAACTGCCCACCACCAGGTATTCCGGAGGTATGCGGCGGCTACTTCTGGTGCTGTTCACACACTCCTCAGCAATTACACACTGAATTTTGAGTCAGTATGTTTACATTTTTGTCGCTTTTTATATGAATCCACCTTTAGAACTACTTAAAGGCTTAGTCGTATTAGATCTGGTTTTCATAAATGATGTCACCTTTTCTTAGGTAAGCATGACGTAAATGTTTTTAGAAACCCTGTGCAACATGGTAATGTACATTTGCCATTATAACACTAAGACTATTTGGTTATTATTTGTACATAAATTGTTATCTAATAACAATATTATTAATCAGAGCGCAGTGAATCTTTTTTTTGATTGAGCTTTCCTGAGATTCATTGACGGAAACATTGTTGCCCAACCATGCTAACTGTCTTTACAACCACTGCACAATCACGGTTACACAAACAATTACTCTACTGCCTGAGCGACTATTGCCCCAATGACTAACATTTAGTGGCAGCCCTGTGTGTAGCAAAGTGATGTTATGTTATGTATTCTGACAACTTTCTGTCAGCTACATGAGCGGCTGTATAGAGAGTCAGATTTTCCCACGCATTTCTCCCCTTGACTGAGCTTTGACCCCTTCCTGAAAAGCAGAGGGACAGACCGGATCTGTCTGCCGTCTGAAGGGAAAGTGAACGCGACGCGAGTGGCCTTTTCAACCAGCGCCTTTTTAACCCGATGTGTTTGAACGCAGCACAGTGTGACAGAGCGGCACCGTGTGCGAGATAACCCCGACAAACTGATGGATGGCCTAATTCCAACAGATTCCGTAAATGTTACAACTAATGTGGACAAAGACGTCTGATAGTGACTCCGTGGAGAGAGAGAAGAGTAAATACCGTGTCATGTCTGAAGGGAAGTACCATTTTCATTTTGTAGAAGTTGTCATATTTATGCAGGGTTTGGCATTTTTATCTTTTCTGGACAAGGTGTGAATTCATATGAGGCTGCTATATTTCAGCGTGTACCTCAAGATCGTACAATTGTGAGAAAGGTCATGCTACATCTCATGCTCGCTTGAGAACTCAAGAGAGATCTCCCTTGCGGCTGCAGGACTCGCGCCTGCGGGACTCGCGCCTGCGGGACTCGCGCCTGCGGGACTCGCCCCCACGTCTGTGGTGCTCGCCGCACTTCAGCCTGCCCCTACACTGTGAAAGAATCTTGGTGAGAACCCTGCAATATCTCTCATTCGCCCTGATCTTCCTCAATACAAATGAACCACACACACATACGTTTATTTAAAAGCCTGTTTCACTATTTGTTCATCGGATAGTGCTTTAATGAAGACTCTCTGTACCTGGTTGAGGATGTGCAGGTTGAAGTCCAGTCCACAGACAAATTCTGAGTGATGCTCCACTGTCTCCAGGAGAGGCTGAGGAAGACTGAAATCCCAGAATCTGGAAAAGTTTGGTCATATTTGGTTAGTATGTTTATTGTAAGAAGGCAGAAAACAGTATCAAAATATTTAAACACAGAGTGTTTCAGGCAGAAGCCGAGTAAGCTGGCTGGGAAACAACAATAAGAACACATTCTGCCTTTTTAACTCATGCAGAGATTCATAGTTCATAGTGAAGTGAGTCAAGTTTATGTTTTGATGTGGAAGTGGTTTGTGAGTGAACCTGGCTCTGTTCCTTGTTGATGAATGGCCTTTAATCTGTGGAGTGCTTTGCTCTTTGCTAATGAAGCTAAACTTTTGAGTGACTAAGCACTGGGTGGTTCCTGCAGTAGAAATGATGGCTGCAGAAGTCTTCCTTTGGATATAGTATATACAGCTAAGTGTTTTATTAGTCAAACTAATACACTTTGTCAGAATAGTCCATACAACAGAAATCTAGTCATAACAACATGGTCATCGTCAAACCTGTTAAATCACTTCCACCTATATTAGGTCCCTGATGACAAAAAAGTGTTTTTGTACTAAATATGTAGTGTGTGCTCTTTGAGAAGCAGTAATAGCAGAAGGATGCATTGGAAGAACTTTTAGCTTGTGTGTTTTTTTCTTTGTCCCTGCAGTGTCCCCCTCTGCTCCTTGGGCAATTTCGATAATGTGGAATGACAATTATTCAATTCAGCAGATTTTGTAAGCTTCACTTTAAAAACAGAACGTGCAACAAATATATTATCCCACTAAAAATGCAAAGTGTACAACAACTGACCCCCCATTTCAGTATTCATACGAGCTTCCATTCTTCAAATACTCTTTTTTTGGGAAGTGAGATTTTTGAGTGAGTATAATAGAAGTAAAATTCACCACTGTCAAACTATTGATCCAAAAGTACATTACATAGCAACCTAACAAACAGCAGATGATTTACACCCAACACTTACTCAATACATAATATCTGTGACTATCCCATGAGGCCGATCACTCATGGCTCTCACGCTGCCCTGTACGTGTGTGTGCCTTTTAATACTAGCCTAATGGAGCTGAATAGGAGCGGCAGTGTTCCCACTAAAAATGATTTAATTACATTTTCAGAGTGGATGGGTTTGCGTGTGCGGGTTCTGCTGCGTCAGGCTTTTTGGCACAGAATTGGGCCCACGTCAGCGATGGGACCAGGAAAAGACCAGAGCGGAGCCATTAGCTGATTGGCTGCAGCTCCACGTCTGAGGGCTGTAGTTTATTGGCTTGCTCTCATCTCTGTGTCTCTCACTATCTGTCTGTCCTGTCAATTCCGAATCATCAGGTTTAATTTTAGCATCCGACGTAAGCAGCATATCCGTTCAAGGTACCAAGGCATTGTGTCTTTCACCCATACCTTCTCAGCCGACGAGGTGAGGAGTGGGAGGTACTCTCGCCTCACGACAAGATGGGGCTCGAATCCCGGAACGTGTGGGGCCTTTTTTCTGAGGAGTTTGTAAGTTCTCTCTGTGTCTGAGTGAGTTTCCTCCCAGTGTTCTGTTTCCCCATCAGTCTTAAACATATACATCAGCCTAACACTCCAGCCAAATTCAATGCTGGGGCTAATGGCCAGGAGCAGTGAGTGCCTGGGGACCCATGGCCAGATCTTGAGTTAGAATTGCGCAGGAATCGGGACTAGCTGGAGGATTTAATCGTAGTCTTTTGTGTGTTTGTGTTGGAAAACTGGAGCATCCGAAGGTAACAGACTCAGACAAGGGAAAAACATGAAAACTATACAGACAGCAAAGGCTCTTTGATCTGGAATTTGAACCAAGGACCTTCTTGCTGTGAGACATGAGCGCAATAGAGCTACAGCGACCAAGTAATTTCCCTTGTGGATCAATAAAGTGCATGGCCTGCGTAACTCTTGTCATGACGCTATTGAGGCTATTACAGCAACTCCTTTGTGCTATTCCTCAAAACAACTCATTCACCTGGATCAATGTTTCCACAATTTCTACAAACCATTAAGGCCACACATGGTTGCAAACGTCAGCGGACCCCCTGAGACTTTGAGTGTAATGGAAGAAAAAAACTGCTCAATGGGACAAAGGGACAAAAGGCAGGAACAGGCAAAAAGGTGAGGTGAAACGATGCTAATTATAAACGGATATTAAGCCTCGGCATACACGCAGGACAGGAGCTATCTAAAGCAAACATCTGACTGTGTGCACAATGATGGAGAGCGTACACCGGGTAATTGAATACTACTGAATAGACAGAGGGACCAGGGCCGCAACATGTCAAACCACAATGTGCTAATTAACTGCAATAAATCAACAGAGATGGCATAATTACATTGAGTGGGCAAGGCCAGATAAGAAGGTCAAATAAAATAAGAGTGTGATCACAGCATACATCTCAGCATATTAGTCATAGACCGGTGAAAACCATTGACTGAAATTGCTATAAATCTGCGAGGTGATTCAGAAAACAATGTTCAGTAATATTACCAATAACCATTTTGCCAACCCCTTCTCCATTAAACTCTAGTGACCAATAATTATTAAAAAGGATACAATGAATAACACAAAATACTACAGGTTATATCAGGTTAACATAAAATGTCTAGTATTTGACTGATGTTTTATCATAAAAATATCACTTGAAACAAAACAGACATGGGGGTGCGACATATACTCCGGTGCGACTTATATTTCAAAATATATAATTCCACAATGTTATTTTCACACTGACAGCCGCTAGAGGGCACTCTAGGCTTGTGTACCAGTATCTGCTACTCCTGTAACACTGAGGATTTAAAAAACGGTAATCAATAAACAGAAAGAACGTTTGGAGTGAGCGAGAAACTTTTGAGGGACTGGCGAAAAGCCAGTCCCTCACAAGTTTCTCTTACAGCAATAAAGATAACAAAAAAAGCTAATCGTGTACTAAAAGCTAGATGGCCACAGCTATAGGAACGAATTTGCAAATGGATGCTTAAACAAAGTGCTGCCGAGAGAGGCTTGTCATTGGTGCAGTTACGCCTCCAGGCCCCGGTAATAATAATAATAATAATAATAATAATAGATTTAATTTGTAATGCACTTTTCAGTCAAAAGAATCTCAAAGTGCTACATTTAAAAACACAATAATACTTAGTTTATAGTTTATTTGAGCAGTTTCCATTTGTGTTTTACATTCACATCTTTGCACATTATTGCAATTATTTACATTAACATTTCCAAAAATAAAAATAATAATAAGGATTGAAAAAGAAAAGGAACTACCTCAAAAGGAGTAGGCCGAAGCAAGAAAGCTTATAAGTGCCTACCCCCTATTCAACTGCATTTATTTTCCAGCTGCAGGCGGTCCCCAATAGGGGTAATAATAACAAAGGTACGAACGATTATTAGTGTTTAAGTTTAACAGGCACAAAGTCTGTCTTACATAGGCTAGTGGGCAACCAGAGCATGAATGTGCCTGTTTAAGTTCAAACAATTAATAGTTAAGTAAATATTTTAACTAATTTATTCGGATATGGGCACACACACACAACTCCGTGTGTGTACCACATCGAAGTGTTACAGTAATTCTGTTGAAGAATTTAAACTTTTTCTGTAAGCATTGACAATTAGAAGATGAGACAAGAAAACTTACATGAAAGACATTGCGTTAACTGCTTTGATAATAAAAGATAATGAAAAATATTTCAGATAATGAGTTTTTTTTTTTTTTTTTTTAACCATTTACAAAATACCAAGTTCGGTCATTACTTATAACAACAGGTCACCATTCTATTGATTTACTTAATTGGAGTTTATATTTCTCATTGTTTTATAATATAGATGCATGTATACATACATGCCTACATGCATGCATACCATTATCACCGTCACCTTAATGACGATGGCAATTGCATTTCCAAAATATCATGCTTCACCTTGCTGTCCTTCCCACTTCACTGCAATTATCATTAATATTGGTTGTGATTTATTGTCAGTGGGTTATGATTGTTTGCCTTATTCATTAAGGTGCGTTAAAAAGCCAGGGTGTAGTGTGGCCCGCTGGTAAGGGGCAGTAACCCCCATCGGCGAGCCCTCACCCTGCTGCCCTGACTAGATTGTAGATGTGGGCCGTTTTGTAACCTATACTGAGTGTTGCATTAAAAAGACAAAGTTTATGAACCTATTGAAAGGGGGTGCCTCCAACAGCTCCATCTCTCGCCAGCCCTGATTCTATTTTTCTTAGTAATTACCAGTGGAAGCAAGCAGTGACAGCAATTTCGCATATCTTTCATTCGGTACTTTCGCTCAAGTTCCTGTAATACAAATCAAAATACTTTGGAGTTGGTGACATTGATTATTCCAGTAATGATGTGGTACTTCGCAAATGCACAAAAATACAAGAATATTTACTAAAAATGGTAGGGGTCACAAGTCTGTTGCATATTTCTCAAACACATTTCTCTTATACAGTCTTTTAAATTGCAGTAGACTAGCAGCATCTTTTAAGTGTTCTTCTAACTTATTCCATTGATTTACACCTCTCCGAGTGATACAGAGACTTTTAAGGGTTGAATGACTATATTGTACTTTCAGATTTTGAGAGCCTCTTAGATTGTAACTTCCCTCTCTATTACAAAACATTTGTTGTATGTTGTTTGGGAGCTGATTATTTACAGCTTTATACATATGTAACAAAGTATTAAGATTTATCAGGTCATCAAGTTTCATGGTATTAGATTTTAGGAACAGTATATTTGTATGTTCTCTATACCCAACATTGTGCACAATTCTAATGGCCTTCTTTTGGAGCCTATATAAAGCCAGTAAATGACTATTGTAGGTATTTCCCCAGACCTCCGAACAATAGTGCATGTACGGTAGGATTAAGGAACAGTACAGGGTGAAGAGAGACTTTTGGTCCGGAAAAAATCTACACTTGCCCATTATGGCCACATTTTTCGCCACTTTCCGACGTATATTGTCTATATGTGGTCTCCAGCTAACCTCATGATTAAAGATCACACCCAGAAATGTATATTCCTTTACTTGTTCTATTTGAGTGTTTTCAATGTTGATTTTAATTTGAACTTTACTATTCCGTTTGCCAAATAAGATCATTTTTGTTTTCAATATGTTCAGCGATAGTTTGTTCCTATTAAACCACTCTTTGAGTTTATGTAATTCTGTTGTGACCTCTGATATGAGCAGCTGAAGATCTTTGCTGGAGCATAGTATTGTTGTGTCATCTGCAAACAATATAAATTTTAACTTTGTTGAAACTTCACACAGATCATTAATGTACAACAAAAACAATTGAGGTCCTAATATCGACCCTTGGGGGACTCCACATGTTATGTTCCTCCAACCTGATACATGTTCGTCAATTTGTACATACTGTTTTCTTTCGGTCAAATATGACTTCAACCAATTGTTAGCAATCCCTCTAATCCCATTATTTTGTAGTTTATTTAAGAGTATTTTATGATCTATAGTGTCAAAAGCTTTCTGGAGGTCTATGAATATACCCAAAGAATACAGTTTATTGTCAATATGGTTAGTGACTTCTTCGGTTAGATTGATTAAGGCGTGTGCCGTTGACCTGTTATTTCTGAACCCATATTGACAGTCACTGAGTAAATTATGTTTGTTTATGAAGCTGTCCAGACGAGCAGCAAAAAGTTTTTCCAAAATCTTGGATAATTGAGGAAGTATAGAGATGGGTCTGTAGTTTGTGAACAGATGATTATCCCCACTTTTATAGATTGGAACGACCTTGGCAATCTTCATGAGGTTAGGGAATTCACCAGTTGAGAAGGAAAGATTACATATATGTGTTAAAGGCACTGATATATTTTGTATTACTTTTTTAATCATGGTCATGTCAAAGTCGTTCCAATCAGTAGATTTTTTATTCTTGAAAGCTTTGACTATTTTAATGACTTCATTTTCATTTGTTGCTTTGAGAAAAAAGGAGTGTGCATTTATATTTTTATGTTTAGTAGCGTCATTGTTTGTTTTAGCTATTTTAGATGCCAGGTGTGGCCCGATGTTGACAAAATAATCATTGAACGCATTGACTATGTTCTTCCCTTCTGTAATTTTCTCATCATTTTTAATCATGTAATCTGGGTAACTTGCAGTTTTTGAGTTCTTTGAGATTGCTTGGTTTAAGACTTTCCATAATCCTTTCATGGTGTTTTTATTAGCTTCAATCATATTTCTATAGTAACTTCTTTTACATTTCTTTATTATACTTGTGAGTTTGTTCTTATATTTTTTATATTTAGTTTCAGTTTCCAATGTTTTCTTGCTTATAAATATTTTATATAGGGAGTTTTTCTTTTTACATGCGTTCAATAACCCCCTTGTCATCCATGGGACACATTTATTTGTTTGTGTATATTTGCGCGTTACTAAGGGACAATGTTGATCATGATGCTGTTTGATTGTGTTAACAAAATTTGCATATGCAATATTAACATCTTGTTCTCCGAGGACATTATTCCAATCTTGATCAGACAAACTCTGATTTAAAGCGTTTATCGAACGGTCAGATGTTAATCTTAAATTCTTTACCATAGTATTACTTTTGTTTTTGTTACCTTTTTGTTGTATATCGAATTGTGCGAAAACTGGCAAGTGGTCACTAATGTCGTTAATTAGTATTCCACTTGTCATATTTTTTAGAACGTTTTTGAAGATATTGTCGATCAATGTAGCACCATGTGCATTTATCCTTGTGGGCCGTGTAATTAAGGGGAAAAGTGACAAGCTGTACATTGTGTCCACAAATTTTTCAGTGGGTTTATGCGATTTAGCTTTCAATAGATCAATATTAAAGTCCCCACAAACAAAAATATCTTTCTGGTGGCTATTAGTAAATGTCTTTTCAATATGTTCAATAAAGACGTCAATATCTGCACCCGGTGCTCGGTAGATACAGGAGACTAGTATATTTTTTCTTTTTTCAAGAATTATCTCTATTGTCACCCATTCAAATATATGGTCAACTGCCATTGTCATATTCTCAACCAATTTTACATTAAAATCCTTATGCACATATAGAGCCACTCCACCACCTAGTTTGTGGTTTCTGTTTTGAGTGAACATTTTATAATCCTCAAGCTCAAAATTCCCAAATTTGTTTTCTTTTATCCACGTTTCAGACAGTGCAATTACAGCAACATTTAAGCTAATTTTATTCAGATGTGCTCAAAATTGGCATATAGGCTACGGCAATTTAAATGAACTATTGGAATTTTTTCTGGCTTATCTAATAATGAGATTTGGTTGTTGTCATAATATTTACAGCTACGGCAAATGTTATTAAAGAAGTGCATGTCAGGGTTCACGTCATTTAGGTGATTTTCTTTGAAGTTCAGATGTTAGTGTTTCACTTGTGTCCTCATTGTCTGATGAGGATGAGTCTGTGGTTATAGTGTCTGTCATGGTGAAGAAATGGGAATGTCATCTCATACGTATTTGTCCAGCTCGTTTTCTTCCTTCACCCAAAGAACTTTAGCAACATTAGGATCCCCGTTTAATTTAATGTAGACTTTGCAGTTGAAGGTCCAAGTTCCTTGAATTTTATTTTCCTTGCGTAGCAGTCAGGCTTTTTTGGCAATGTCAGCGTTCTTCTTCGTTAGGTGTTCATTGATATAAACATTCGTTCCTTTCAAATATTTTCCTTGTTTGAGTAAGGCTTGTTTCTTTTTCCTATTTACAAAGCGCAGGGTTACTGCTGGTTTCAACTGTTTGTTCTTTCGTGGCAGTGGGTGGCATGCTTCAATATCCTCTTCTTGTATCATTATCCCTTGACTGTTCATATATTTGATTACTTGTTGCTCAGTTGATGCCAGATCCTCATCCTTCAGCGGCTCTCGTCCTCCTCCTGTTGCGACGGCTCTGGCGTAGGAGCGAGGCTTCACCTCAATGCCTGTTATTATGAGGTCGTTCATACGAGTATACTGCTCCAGGTCCGCCAAGCGATGCTCTAAAGCAATGATTTTTTTGTCCTTTTCATCATTTTCCCGTCTAAGTTCTTTTACTTCCTTCGCCAGGTCCATAATAGTCTGTTGTTGTTGTGAAATTTTCTTCATTTCCTCAGTCAAAGCGTTCAGCGAAGTTTTTATTTGTTCCAAATCACCTTCCATTGTTGCGTTGTTTCTCGTCTTCGGTCTCGACATTCGTCCACGTTTGGATGTGCGTCTCCAGCGACTCCAGTTTTGGCAAAAATCAAGTAAACAAAAGCTCGGTTAGCTTGTCGGCTAAATCCAGCTCGTCATGGTTATTGCTTTCTTTGCTGATCGCTGAGAGCGGTGGGCGCCCGAAAAATAATCGTGGCGCATCAAAACATGTCTAGTGCTCACATTACATTTATTATTTTCTACTTGTAAAGAGCTATAAATGCAAATTGAAGTCCAGAAGTTTTACGAGCGCTCAAAGCCGGGCTGCAGCTGACCCGGAAGCGATGTCAGCATACTTCACCACATTAACACTTAAAAGCTTTCCTAAATAAAAATGTCTTTAAGATTTAAATGAGTCCAGACTAGGGCTGAAAGATATATCGTTATCGTATCGATATCGAGATATGAACATTCAAAATATTAAAATTGAAAAAGCAAGATATAAACGATATAGATTTTCATCAATAAAACTGAATTCTTTTGTATTAAGATTTAGTTTTCTGAAAAATGCTTAGTTTTCACCTAACCCATAGTTATATCGTATCGATATCGAGATATCTGGCATGAATATCGAGATATGAAATTGTGTTCATATCGTTCAACCCTAGTCCAGACTCTGTACTCCTCTGAGCTCCACAGGGAGGCTATTCCAGAGCCGGGGTGCAACTGAACAAAAGGCTCTATCCCCCATGGTTCGGAGCTTCGTGAAAGGGACCTGGAGGAGCCGGCCGCTGGATGATCTCAGGGTGCGGGTGGAGCTTTGGAGAGGGATGAGTTCTTGTAGGTATGATGGACCATGGCCGCTGATGCATTCATGGGTGAGAAGGAGAGTTTTGTATTGAATACGGAAGGAAAGGTAGTTGTCAAGGCTGGTGCGACTTATACTCCGGAGCGACTTATAGTCCGTAAAATACGGTAAACAAATACTGTTTGTGGCTCAATTTTTTTAATTTATTTATTTTAATTTATTTATTTGAGCAGTAAGTCTGCTCAAAGGGAGTGGGCTGAAGCAAAAATTTAAATTTAATATAGTGGATTTCCTAACTTTTTGAAGGCAAGACAAACGTTTTTCTATATCACCATAAAGGCAACATAAAGTACTTTAAAAATACACTGCCTGACCTAAAATAATAAAGTGGTACCTGTATTTAGCTACCGGCAGGTTCAGCAACACTATGTGCCCAAAAATGAGATCAGCAGACGACCTGAACATCCTGAATGACCAGGTTATTCCATCAATGGATTTCTTCTTTCTTGGATTGGCTGCCACAGAGTCCAGATCTTAACCCCATTGAGAATCTTTGGTGGAGAAGGTTTTGAGCAGTGGTCCCTCTCTCCAATCACCAATTGAAAAATTCAAGATCTTGGTGAAAAAGAACAATGAAACATTGGATCTTTTGACATTGTAGAAGCTTATTGAAACAATGGCACGTTACCTTTTTTTATGGCGACTTATTTTTTGGGTCAGACAGTGTAGAGTATGTAAAACACATTTTAAAGTTAACAGATAACACACAAAAAAGTCCGTGTGAGGTTTACCCCTTACTGTACATTCCCCTGTCATTATAGCTTATAAAGTAAACACGGATTACGAAAAGTCATGTACTTCTAATTACTTGGTGTTCATTCCCTTGTGTTTGCCGCTCAGCCCTATTGTCAAAGCCGTGCCTCCAATCAGTGTTCACCTGTTCACCGTGTACAGCTGCACCTGTCGGCGACTTGTGTACGTGACTTAACACACATGACGGACCTCTCCATGAAAGAGCCGCACGTAGACACCCGCAAAGCAAATAAACATAATCACATGCATGACGGTGGAAGAGGAAATGACGGACTTCTGTTTATGGAAAGGAAAATCTAGTTAAAGTGTGGGCCGCCTGAATTATCACCGCAAAAAGGACATTCTATAAACAGTCATGAGGGTAGTCATCATTCATCTAATCTGGGGAGTCAAATGTTACGCCGTGTGGCTTTAAGCTATAAGTAATAGCCGACAACTAACTGTAATAGGTCAATTTAATGTATGCTTAAGGTCTGATTAAAACTGCATTGCATTTTACATAAAACATTATTTGACAAAAACTATTTCAGCACCCACTTTATTCCTATGCCATTATAGTTTAAAAAGTAAAGCATAGTTTCTTATCCACACTTTTCTTCTTTCTTACTCAACCTCATGAAAGCCTCCTGTCCGAGATACAATCTGATGAAGAGTAGCTGCGGAAGAGCTATCAGCGCAGCAGTGAATGAGTCTGGTTTATCTCACAGGAGCTAATGAAGAAGATTAAATTAAACATGTAAAGAGATTAAGAAATTCACGGCTCAAGTTACTGCGGAACCCCCCCTTCAACTACCACTCGCCAAGCATTCAAATGATTGCAACACTCCATTAAGGAAAGTGTTGGTGCCACAGGGGGCAAAGTGACTCAAGTTCATAAATTTAGAAGGATTACAATGTGAAAGCGAGACAGGAGAAAAGTGCGATGACAGAATAAGGGCATGTCTGTTTAAAGTGCACATCTAGTTATATTAGTATACAACATCAATGTGTGTAAAATGTAAAAGTATGATGATTACCATATACATTATGCCATCAAACTAAGTAGTAATTAGAAAATACCCTCAAATGCAAGGTTTTATTTATAAGCTGTCAAACAATATGGTGCCTGGTCACTCCCTTAGCACAGGCAAGGTGGAAAAAGGAGTTTGCTGTACTTGCACTCCTATTCCCATAAATGAGTAGTCAGTAATAAGGTAGGAATAAAAATGGATGCTATGGAAACATTCAAGCTATGGGGAAGAAACATATACACCAGCCCGCTAAAAACAACAGCCACTTTGTGTAAATTTCTTAGAAATGTATATAGCAGCATCAGTGACAGCTATGAACAAGGTTAAGAAGTCACCTGCATTGACCATTACTGAACTCCTTTGACTAACAGACTAATTTCTACACAGACAACATATACATAGCAAATACTACACATTTAAAAGCCCTCTGTGCCAAATTGTTCTCATTTTCTAACCGGAAAAATGGAGCAGGTCCATTTTCCAGCTGTGGTCCAAACCTATTCCCAACTTTAAAAATGCATTGTTTACGTCACAATTCTTCGCGATAGGATGAGTTTATGAGCATCTGGTAATTGTTTTTTAGCATGGTGACACTTCCGGGTTTCCGATCACTCT
Source organism: Neogobius melanostomus (assembly GCA_007210695.1). Taxonomy (NCBI): domain Eukaryota; kingdom Metazoa; phylum Chordata; class Actinopteri; order Gobiiformes; family Gobiidae; genus Neogobius; species Neogobius melanostomus. The sequence continues at coordinate 85,855 of VHKM01000195.1, forward strand.
AAAATACACAGCAGACGCCGCAGAGCAAGCGCTTTCATTTCCATCAATGTTTGCCAACACAATTTATTGCAAGGAGGCACACGACAAAAGTGAGCTATTAAAAATAATCTGAAGAGAAGTGTGAATGACTATTGACAAAAGCAGCCAAATAAAAAGTGTGATTCAGAGAAACGCATATTTTTCTGTAATGTAAAAAAATCGAAGATATTTTTCAAATATGCAAGTGCCATTTTACTAGAGCAGGTGTTCCTCACTTCCCCAAATGTGCGATAATATAAAAATGGAATAAATCACTTTTATTCGCCGAGTTGTCTGACATAGCGTGATGGCTGCATGTGTTGCGTTTCAAGATACTCTCCTTCAGGGTTAAGTATGTTCGCTCTTCTCCACTCAGCTCTGGAGCCAGTGACTGAAGGGATCAATAAAAAAAACACACAGTTTGGCAGCGCGCCACTTTCCCCCACATCCATCTTAAATGTGCTTTTCCCCTTCGGCTTTCCATCTCTGTCGTTTACTCCGCGCGTTCAGGTGGAAGACGTTAAAGGCGATATTTCACTAAACATTAAAAGACATGTGGACGGAGGACTCATGAGAAATCACAGCGGGTTTTATAGCTGCATAAAAAACTCTCTGAAGATAGTTCAAAATTTTAAGACCATTAAAAACATCCTATCCTTTAATTTATGACAACTCCGGGATTGTAGTCATGGGTTGTCTTGAGGTTCTGATTAAAAGAGGCAATTACAGGTAATTCATTTATAGCCAGTGCAAAAGTGATTAAAGCTAAATGTATTGTGCACAATGAAGTGTGAAGGGTGCGGTACAGTGCAAGACTAAATGATACATATAGTATTTCAGGTTGTCTTTTTTATAGTTAAGTCTCTGCAATTAAAAATGGGTCCAAAACTTTCAATCTAAGTTTTATGACGATGCACATGGGAAAAACCAGGTCCCAAACTGGTCAATCGGGGACATAGCCGATTTCAAGGTTTCTCATTTAAATCAGAGGAAGAATTTCTCTCAGAAATGTTAATAGTGTGAGAAAATACTGGGGCAGCGAAGCTTGAAATTATTCACTCCATTAACTGCTTTGAGCTGATCTAGATGTAATTCTATCACACAGTATAACCATGTCCTATACGGAGATTGAAGTGAACTATTAATCTACGTGCAACAAAGCATTCATCTGACCTGGAGAAATTATTGATCAAGGCCATACAAGAGCAATTTCAGAATTGAATTTGAAATAGTTCAGTGAGGTATTAAAGTTCAAGATGAGGTCTTATTTAAATAATACAGTGTGTGTAGGGTGAATGATTTGATAACGGTCTTGAATTTTGCGATCACAAACCATTCCAACACAGTATGTTCCATTAGACAGAAAATATATACAATGTATATTCTTTTACTGGTGGCACTAAAAATGACTTGAATTTAAACTAAACTAGGGCCAAAGCTAATCCAGGGCAATTGTCATGACTACAACTGAATGTTTGCATAAGTTACCATGCATACTAAGCAAAGAAATAATCTAAAACTCAGTCAGATAGTCCAGCATTGGTTAACTCGATATACTCTATCTTGTCATCTTGTGATATGTATTTGCTTTAACGATAAATCTAAAAAGTCAAATGGAATCACAGCATTGTTTGGGGAGAAGATGCAGTAGTAGTTGTTGTAGACGGAAGCCACTGGAACAGATCATTGTGGGGATGGTAAATGCCTGCCATGATCCGCTGTGTCCTCCTCACACAGCTCTTTTGGCACAGATCCTCGGGGTAAGGCAGAGATGTTTTTGTGATGCGCTCAGCACAGTGCACCACCCTCCTGAGAGCGTTCTTGTTCCTCTCTGTGGCATTCCCATATACCACACAGTCAGAGAGGACCGATTCCGCTGTAGCGCAGTAGACGTTCTTCTGCAGCCTTGCTGAGATGTTAAACTGCCTCAGTGTCGTGAGCTGGTACAGCGCATGCTTTGACTGCTTAACCACAGTGGAGATGTGCCATTTCATATCCTCAGAAATGTTAACTCAAAGATTTGTGTAGCTACAGTACTAACTCTCTCTGCTGTGGCCCCCATTCTCATATCCACCACCATCTCCTTGGTTTCGGAGACATTGATGATCAGTTTGTTTTCAAGGTAACTTTATTTTTACCCATAGGTAGAATTGGTTCTTTACACCATTTTACAAGAAGAGCTACCTCTCCCAAGTATTTGAGATAAATCCAACCACAACTGTGTCAATCTTACAATGTTGTTGGATGCGTGAGCTGCGGTCCGATGTATAAAGGAGGGGGCTCAGAACACATCCTTGGGGATCCCCAATGTTGAGAGTCCTGCTATACTGCAGGTACTGTATGTGCTCCCATTCTCACTACTTGAGGCCTATTAGTGGGAAAGTCCTGGACCCAGGAGCAGAGGGCAGAGTTTTGACTCAGCTGCCAGAGTTTCCGTGGGACAACTATATTAAAGGCCGAGCTGTAGTCCATAGACAACAGGCACCCACCTCACCTAATAGTAGCAGTAGTTAGTAGCAGTATTTATCCCACAACTGTGACGATTATAACTATTATCTTTTAAAATCTTACCTCACAGTGAAGTCGTAGGAGCACGATGCCAGCACAGTTTTATGGAATGGAGAAAACTATAAAGAAAATAAAGTTCAAATTAGCAGCACAAATACATTTATCAAACATTAAATGTTATCTATTCCTTGTGAAAAGAAAGCAATGCGTATCCAATATTCATAAACAGTTCTTAACAGCGCTAACTTGATACTTTTACACTCTTTTAACAATATGGGATTATAATAAACAATTAAAGGTTCTCAAGTCATCATCTGTACAGAGTTTAGCATATTGAGGATGCCAAAACAGAAAAACAAAAAACAAACCAGTACAGATGACAGCCTGAAAAACTTTGTCTATAATGGAAAACGCTGAGAGCTTACACAAACACTATGGGTTTAGTTGTCAGTCAAATAACATCATAGCTGTGTCAGGTTACAATGACTTCAATAGTGAAAGTAAAGAGTTTGCCAACACCATTTCATCCAGCACATGTTTTTAAATGCAAAGCAGAAAATAAATAAAATTGAGTGCTGAACCACCAACACTTGCCGAGTCTCGTAAGTCTCTGTCTACTCTGTCTTCTCAGCTGGAAGACTTGCCTGGTGTTTTGCTAAAATGCACGTGTTTAAATTCAAAGTGAAACACCGCTCTGGGCGAAATGAGTTTGTTTTGTAGTGTTTCTGCCCTGCTCAGCGTTAAACAGGATTGTGTTGACAGAGACAAAAGAGAGGTTTCCGCTTCTGTTGCGTCTTAAAAGTCAATTACTCTGTTATTTGATCCTTTTTTATGGAGACAGATTTTCATCAAACATACAACAAGTGTCTCGTATTCAGTCTTTTGAGAGTTCAGGAAAAAGATAAAAGGAAAAAGCATTGTCAAAACTCATAAAATCTGCATTAATATGCTTTTGCCAAAATGATTGTGTAAAATGCCTGAAATTACAAACAAAGCGGGCAGATTTTTATTACTTTTTGTAAACAACAAGAGAAGAATTGTAGTTGTTTATTTCTGTTTACAATACTCTGATATTTCACATTGCAGATATTGCCCTGGTGGCTGGAAAGCTGACTACACTGCATATTGTATTTCTGTACATGGAGTGAAGTAGACATCCTTGTTCAACTCAATGTGAGAATGGCCTCTTTACACTTGACTGCATTGTGTGTGTTTTGTGAGAGTTTGCAGATCTGTTAAAGCAGTTATCGATTCGCTGGACGAGAACCAAGCCTCAACACCAACAGATAAAACCACAAAGAACCGAGGGGTCGCCTGAGGAAATCCCTGGGTACAAAAGGACACAGTGTGCTATTTGCTTTAGCTTTTTTTTAACCTTCATTTAACAAGGTAGACCAACTGAGATTCAGAATATTATTTAACAGGTGAATCCGGGGACCGCACCTGGCCGTTGTTCCCTGCAATCTCAAGCCTTTGTTGCAAGACATTTGCTGTATCTTTACTGAGGTCATTACTGAATCCTGATTTTAAATGTTAGCTTCAGCAGGGTCGTCTCAGTCGTTGCATCAGGATTCAGGATTTAAATGATAGGTTGATGCAAAGTACTGCAGAGAGAAATACAGCCACGGTAGTCTGTCCTTGGGTAAAACACTTCACATTAGCTCTTTTGCTTCTGTGAATGTTTAGAGAGACATAGAAACAAGCATCTTCAAAGTATAGTCATCTGAATTTGGTTATTTTCAGGTTTAGGAATAGTCTTCCAATTATTATTTTAGAGTCTTTGTGAGACCTGATAACTGGGGAATTCTTATATTGAACAAAATTGCAGGGGTGGTTGTAAATATTACTATATTCTACATCCAATTTTGTATCGTTTTTATATTTGGAGTCTTACATACAATATATGAGGAGGACAATGGAGGGAAAGTGGTCATGGCTAAATCTGGTATATTTACACAAAGTAACTATACCGAGTGTTCATTAATGTTCTCTCCAAATAAACAAATAAAGTAAACATACAGAGGGGAGGAGTTACTGTAGACATGAACTTATCCCTATTGTCCAGTGCTGGAATGAGATCCAGATTCAGAGAATCTGTGAAACCTAAGCACAGACTTAGTCTGAACGAGTATGGTGCCTCAGACACAGTAAATTTGTCTCCACTGTGTAATGTAATCACAGGAGAAGTGAAGGGCTTTGTAAATGCAAATGGAGCCTAACGACTCTCAGTTCCATATCATGACAGAAAAAAAGACTAAATATTGAAACTGTTTCAGTGAAAGGTGGGGATATGAGAGTCCTGACCCCTCCTCTCAAGAGTGGTTGAAGTTAAAACAGGCCTTGTGTGGGTGTTTTTACTACAAGAGCGAGGAACTTCTGATGACTGGATTCAACTAATCCAGTCCAGTTGATGATATTGGAAAATCTCTACGACAAAAAACTAGAGCAAGAAATAACGACCATCTTAGCTCTGAGTGAATGAATACAGTATTATGTATTATGTGAATGTGGGTGTGTGTTTTTTTTGCGTCCTGTTGTGAAGGGACATGTGTCGGATCTGTGCACAGGGCCAGAGTCGGAGGCTGCTGCAGACCGTGTCCCATTAGCTCCATTCAAGGGGTGTTTTGATGCTGTCACGGCCTCAGCGCCTTGCTGCTCTACATAAACATGCTTTAAGCTCTTTTCTTTGAGTGTTGAAGGTTTCACAACACAAACACAGGAGTCTACATTGGAACTAGCAGTGTATTTTTTGAGAATACGCCTGCAGTGGATCAACACTCCTGGATCCAAACTAAACATAATCATTTGTCCTTGGCCCATACCTGAACCCCCCAGTAATGTAATAGTGACCTCATGGTGTACCTTGAGTCTTCTGATGGCGTAGCTGTGTCCCTGTAGCTGGCTCACAGGTTCACGAACGTTCCTCAGATCCCACACTCGGACGCTGCAGTCGACGGAGCCCGTGGCCAAAAGGTTCTGCACCAATGACAACAACAACAACGTAGTTAAAAATAATGAAGTATTCACGACTGCTCTTTAATGTTCCTTCATCCCTCCAATAAATAATCAAAACCTCTTCTGACCCTGTTGTAAAAATGGATGTTACCTGGTCATACTTGCACCAATCACAGCTCAGTATTTCCGTCTTGTGAGCAGGGACAGCCAATCGGCACAGACCGCTCTTCACATCCCATACTCTGAGTGTGCCGTCACCTGAGAGTTAAAACAGTGGTTATCTAACTGTGAGATTAAAGCAGCGGGAGAGAGAAGAGGTTAATTGAGGGGACAGCGAGTTGTTTTTTTTTGCGTTCCAAACTTCACGAAAACTTTGGAAAGACTAAATCAACATTGACAGTAGGGAGCACATTACAATGTTTCTCACGGTCTCTGCTTTACAATTACACGTCACATCTTGTCTGTTTCACCCCTTGTGACATCCGAAGCAACAACTCACGACTCGAGTTGCACAACATAAGAAATATTTGATCATTAAAGAGGGGGTATTATGCCTTTTTCAATCACATAGCACCAGTCTATAGCATACTACAATGATGACGTAAACTTTTGTTGGTCTGTATATGCAGTAAATTAAAATAACTGCCTTGAATAAAATTGCTCTCTCAAAATGGCTGTACTGAACGTCTTGAAATAGGCCTCTGTCTCTTTAAGAAGCTTTCCGACACGCCCCCTTCAGCACACTGCTGTGGCATTTAAACAACAACACTGTGTGGGGAGGGGCCTCTGCTGAGCTGAGGAGCAGTGGTTGGTGGCTTGGCTGGTGACGAAAGGTCCAGAGGCGTCTCCAGGAGGTGGGGGTGTTCCTAGGAGGACTGAGGCATAGCTACACCTAAAATGGCTGCCGTCTAAGTTTTTACTGATTACTCAAAAATATGTGAATGAACCAAGGCAACACTCCAGGCATGTGTTTAATGAGGGAATGACATAATAACATGATATAAAGCTTGAAAAAGTCGATTTTACATAATACCCCCCCTTTAAAAAAAGGAATGATCGAGGCATATTTACGCCCTGTCCCAGTCCACACAAAGACAGTAAAAGAGCAGCTGGATGTAATGGCGGCACGGACTCCAGTGTCTATAGAAACAGGTTCCTAATTTCAGGGGTCAGTTCCGCTGTGGCTCCGTCCCAAAGTGTGTCCCTGCCAACGCACTGCGACAAGCATTCAGCCCTACACCTCCATTCACTGCAGAGGTACCTCCTCTGACGTAACCACACACAATAAAAAATGGTTGTCTAGCATTGATTTTAGGAGCACATTTACAAAAAAGAAAAAGAAAACACACAACGGACCATGTTGGTTTTCAGGTCATAGTGAAATGTAATAATGTCAGGTGTAAAAAATAATCCAATTGGCTGCACTTTTTGTTGTGTTGAGCCATTTATTCCATAATTAACCCCCACATTAACCAAGCACATTTTCTCCAGTTTGGCTTTACCCGAATTTAAAAAGTGTCAAAATAGCGACAAAACAAGTTGTAAATGAGGATGAAAACGCAACAAAAACGTGACAAAAAAAAGCGAGGATAAAGTGACCAAAAAGGTGACGATAAAAAACAAAATAGTGACAAAAAGTGATGATTAAAAAAAATCAAAAAGGTGACAGCAACAACGTGAGGAAAAAAAATCAGTTTAGATCCATTTTGTGGCTTTCAAATTAGGCGTTACACTGTAGGCTATAAAATCTTCAGTCCAGAAGCTTTTAGATTTGGGTAAAGCCAAACTGGGAAAAAATGCGCTCGGTTAAGGTGGGGGTTAAGAGGTTAATCACTGTATGTTTCCAGAAAGAGCACTTCTCTAATTCATCATAAATCACCATCATAAATAAATGTTTACTAACTGTGACAGCCATAGATTTTCCTTTTATGTTTTCAAACTTTAGATCAGTTTACAGTGCAACAAAGGAGCATTAACATCGGAGAAAACTGAAATGTCACCAGCTAAGTGACACGTTAGTAGAGATTATGAGACCTTAAATATTTGAATCATACCAACTATCCAAATATAAGATGCTCCTGCTCGCGTTTCATTGCAGATGGAGTTTGGTGTTTATTGGAAATGAGGGATAGCGAATATAAATGTAAGTTGAAGCTGTCGGAGAAGAAAAGTCCAGAGGAAGAGTCAGGCCAATGAGATGTACAGAAGAAGTAAAATTTGGCATGACGTTGAAAGGGATGCAGATGATTTGTAAAAAAGCTAAAAGCACTGTTGAGTAGTCAAGATTAAAAAGGGTTGTTGTGTAAAAAAATAAAAGAAGGTGAAGCTGCCAGAGAGCTGCAGCAGCCCCTGTCCTATTCACTCCCACTCCCTCTGCACTCAACTGATACTTAAACCCATTTAGACCTGCCTCAAACTCCCTGAAACACTGCAGTGGGACAAAGGAAGCAGAACATACGCACAAGCCTCTTACACGCCACACAATTGAACAAGTACTGCAGGGTCCAGACTGAAGTACACTAATGGTATAGGACATTAAACAAGGTACTTTTCTTCTTGGATTTGGTCTACTTTGAAACCCAATACGGGGAAAAAACATATGATACACTACCAATGTCAGTATGATGGAACACTGTTAAAGGAAAAACACCATTTTCACATCTTCAGTGATTCAAATTGTGTATCTTCTTCTTTAAGATCACCTTTGTGTTGCATTTCTCTAAGGGTAGGACTATTATACTTTGTACACCTGTGATCATCCTCATGACACGCCGCTCTGCTTCCTTTGTCTCCTCTGCTCCCCCCCCCCATATGTCGAGGGAGATCCCCTGGTTGCAGTTCCACACGAGCGGTGACAGAAAACCCCTTGTATGTGATGTACTGCAGCAGGAGCGGCTCGTGGTGAATGTGCTGACGCAGAGTGATGCAGTTTAATCGAGCGAGACCCCCTTTCACACGTATACGCAATAGATACGCAATAATGTTTTGATGATTTTTTTTAACACGCGAGCTACTGCAGGGACAGATTAATACTGCTCTCGGAAAGCAGTTAATGAAAAGACACTGTCGCTAACACAATATGTGAGGAGGAAGTGAAGATAACGTTGAAATGGAGATTGCAGGATTGAGCAGTGCGCCTGCAGTTCATACATTCAGCTCCGTCATTAAGAAACATATTACGGGTTAATTGAACTGGTTTCATGTGGAACAAAAGTGATACACATTATCACTCAGATTGAAATGTTAAAAAGTGTTTGAATCCCAACATGTAACAAGACATGTGCTAAATAGCATTTGGAAGCTGGAATATCCCATATAGTTTTTTGTGGGCATGTTGCACAGAATGTAGCATTGAAATTGCCTGTATTACAGTATTAGATCTGATTTGATACCCAAATCTGATATGTACGTAAATGACAGAAGGCTGTGTGAGGCATAAATGTACAAAATGATCCACTATTGCACATGCTGCTTGTTTTGCACATTCCCAAACGCTTGGGAAATGACCCTATATGTATTCCGTATCATTTGTTTGCACACTCCTTTGTTTACTTTATCAGCTTGCTTTGGTCAAACAGGATTCAGGTTTATGCCTCTTTGACTTTAGCTGAAAATTCTCTGCTTTCAAAGTGTTGACATGAAAGAACACCATCATAAACATCCAAGGATTTTCTCCACTTATATTCTCCACGTAAACAACTTGCTCCTATGGCTGTGAGCGTCTTGTGTTGGACCGTGGAGTTGCCTTTCATGGCCGATGGCATCTCTTTAAGCTAATCCTTCAGCGTTTAGAGGCTCGTGTTGCTCTCATTTATATTTCAAACCGTTCAAAAGCGTGTTATGAATGAGGGTGCATCTGAGTGGGAGACAGTGGGTTGAGGCACAAAGAGTGAGGGTCTGCCATTTTTAAGACGTTTTGTGTGGATCACATCAGCCTCCCACACAGCTTATCCACAAAGCCATGACCGCAAGAGTCTAAACAAAAGGAAATGTCACTGAGGACCAAAGAGGAGCTAGTGGGCAAGCACAGGAATTATATACATCAGGAGCAAGGCATCACGCACTGCAACGTGTAGGCCGGGAGTTTGCAGCCTTTTGGTTTCAAAAAACTAATTACTAAATTATTTTCTGTGTGGCTCTAAAACCATAGGCTGCGGATGCATGGGCTGAATAATATAACAGCAAACAATGGCTTTTGTCAATGGCTAAAACAAAGGATCATCAACATCAAAGGATGTGATGCAATACAACAAAAGGAAAGCTTTTAACGCAGCAATATTTGAATGTGCTTTGTAATTCAGAAGCAGTAAGAAACTCAAGTCAAAACCTTAGTGTATTTATGAGAGGTTAGTTTTTCACCTGTTCAAACAGGCTGTGCTTAATTCTCACTTATGTTGTATTTATTTATGTTATTTAAGAAAGTAAAGTGTCTAAGATTGTCCAGTATGGAGATTTATGACTGAGTAAAGCATCAGGTGTTTAGGGAAAGCATATGTGGGGGAATATTTGTGTCATCCAACTCATATCATCTTCAAACAGCACTGGAGGTGCAGGTCCACTGCTGGAAGGTGTTTCTAATGTGGCATCAGACCAAAGTCTGAAGAAAAAAAAGAAAAAAAACAGCACTGGCAGAGAGGAGAGAGAGGAGAGCACAGAGCCATGGGGAACCCCGATAAGCTTTATCATCCAGAGACGACGTGAAACCTCTGCCTACACAGCTTCAAAGTGACACTAGCTCCTCACGCTAATCATGCTAATCAAGCTAATGCTAAACGTGACCAGAAGGGACGCCTATGTGCGCACAGAGATTACTGAAAGTTCACACACAAGTAACAGATAACTGTGAAGTGAAAGCGAAATGATACATGATTATGTTATTTTTCCAAAAATAGAAAAGTGGGGCGTGCATAAGTATTCATACAGCATTTTTGGAGTGCATTAAATTGCCTTTATAACATTCCTAATGACTGCAGAATGCTCACACCTTGCCCTAACCATTAAATAGAGGCCACCTGTGTGTAATCTACTCTCAGTATAATTCCAGCTGTTCTGTGAGGGCCTCAGAGCTATGGTCGGAGTGTATTGGTCACTAAGCAACATCATGAAGGCCAAGGAGCACACCAGAGAGGTCAGGAATAAAGTTGTGGAGAAGTTTAAACAGCGTTAAGTTATACAAAGATTTCCCAAGATTTGAACATCTCACGGAGCACTGTTCAATCCATCATTCAGAAATAGAAAGAGTATAGCACCACTGCGAACTTACCAAGACACGGGCGTCCACCTAAACTAACAGACCGAACAAGGAGAGCACTGGTCAGAAATGCAACCAAGTGCCCTAAGATAACTCTGGAGGAGCTGCGACGTACTGTCACTGAGCTGGGGGAATCTGTACATGGGACAACTAGAGTCGTACTCACTCGTACACCAATCTGGCCTTCATGGACCAGTGGCAATTATTGAAAGGAGGCCATAAGAAATCCCGTTTTAAGTTTGCTAGAAGTCATATGGAGGACTCAGCTACCATGTGGAAGAAGGTGCTTTGGTCAGATGAGACAAAAATTGAACTTTTTGGCCCAAATGCAAAACGTTATGTATGGAGCAAACCTAACACTGCTCATCGTCCTGAGTGCACCATCCCCAGTGTCAAATATGGTGGGGGGAGCATCATGCTATGGGGCTGCTTTTCCTCAGCGGGGACTGGGAAGATTGTAAGAATAGTTGGGAAGATGGATGGAGCCAAATACAGAGACATTTTGGAGGAAAACCTGCTGGAGTCAGCAAGAGAATTGAGGCTGGGGCGGAGATTCACCTTCCAGCAGGACAATGACCCTAAACACAAAGCTAAATCTACAATGGAATGGTTTAAAAACAAACATATTAATGTGTTAGAATGGCCCAGTCAAAGTCCTGACCTAAATCCTACTGAAAATCTGTGGAAAGACCTGAAAACTGCTGTTCACAAACGCTCTCCTTCTAATTTGACAGAGCTTGAGTTGTTTTGTATAGAGGAATGGGCTAAAATGTTAGTCTGTAGACGTGAAAACCTTGTAGTCATACCCCAGAAGACTTGCTGCTGTTATTGCAGAAATAACAGCAGCACGCCCCACTTTTCACTTTTCTATTTTTAGAAAAATAACAGAATCATGTATTATTTTGCTTTCACTTCACAGTTGTCTGTTACTTGTGTGTGAACTTTCAGTAAAAAATTCAAAATAAAATCTTTACGTTTTGGTGCAATACTCTTTCCATTTCCAAATGATGGATTGAACAGTGCTCCGTGAGATGTTCAAATCTTGGGAAATCTTTGTATAACTTAACACTGCTTTAAACTTCTCCACAACTTTATCCCTGACCTGTCTGGTGTGCTCCTTGGCCTTCATTATGTTGTTTAGTGACCAATACACTCCGACCATAGCTCTGAGGCCCTCACAGAACAGCTGGAATTATACTGAGAGTAGATTACACACAGGTGGCCTCTATTTAATGGTTAGGGCAAGGTGTGAACATTCTGCAGTCATTAGGAATGTTATAATGGCAATTTAATGCACTCAGAAAATGCTGTATGAATACTTATGCACGCCCCACTTTTCACTTTTCTATTTTTTGAAAAATAACAGAATCATGTATCATTTTTCTTTCACTTCACAGTTGTCTGTTACTTGTGTGTGAACTTTCAGTAAAAAATTCAAAATAAAATCTTTACGTTTAGGGTTGTAAACATGACAAAATGTGCAAAAGTTCAAGGTGTATTAGTACTTTCGCAAGGCACTGTATGTTGCTACGTCAAAAGAGCAACTTAACTGCCATTAACCAAACATAAAGGTCTACAAAACATGCAGACTTCAAATAACCTGCAATGATATTTGACTGTTGCATGAGGACCTAATGAAATTTTACTGTGAGTAAGTCAGTAAGCAACTTCACCATGACAAAATTTACTTCATTCTATATTCTCTATACACGGGCGGCACGGTAGCGCAGTGGTTAGTGCTCATGCTTCACAGCAAGAAGGTCCCGGGTTCGATTCCTACCTGGACGGGGCCTTTCTGTGTGGAGTTTGCATGTTCTCCCCGTGTCTGTGTAGGTTTCCTCCGGGTACTCCGGTTTCCCCTACCACTAAAAACATGTACAATAGGCCAGGATGAAGGAGAGTGTGTTTGAGAGTGCGCATGGGGGACGACGGATGGAAATTAGCCTAAGGCTACAATCCGGTGTGGCTTGTGTACATGCATGAGACTATATTCTATATTCTAAACTATATTCTTCACCAGGGACAGTTCATTAACATGCACTGTCCCGACCAAATGAACCAATAAATAAATAAAAAATACTTCCCGAGGTTTTCTTCCATCAAAACAATTTCACACAGGACACCTCCACAGAGAAATGACACTAAACATTTCAAACCAGCTCCAGTTCATGGTCCTACAATGGTCCAGAGACCTGCCCAGTCTAGACCCTTGAGACCAGTCCAAGGCCTGAGAGCCACTGGGACTAAAGGCCCTAAAACACAATCACTCATCTGTCACACCGAGGCCACTGTCCATAATAACTCCATTGACTTTCGTGCTGCCGGGAGAGTCTCCGAGTGACTGTGATTGGCTCAGGTCAGAGATCACTCAGAGGTCATGGCGTGGTGGATGCTCACAATTGGTGGCACTGAATGCAATATAAGAAAAAAGGACAATCACTGTGTTTTTAGGCTGATTCAAACATCTCTAGTTATTTTAAAACTAAATGTCCGGAGAGTTAGAATGTAATGCTATACAATTCTTTACTAAATTACATCAAGAAGACAACATGGCAAAATTAAGAAGAAAACTCAAGAAATGTTCAATGACGCTATGATTGAAAACGTAATATTTTGGAATGGAACACTTTGTAATGTTGTCTTGAAAGTGCTGCCAAACTCATAAAGCTTTGTTCCATTTCACTTAACATAAGTTTGTTTCGTCCAATAACTAGGAATGCCACTGCTGCCTTAGCCCAGTCCAAAGGCATCCAAGATGAAACACTTTTTTTTCAAATGGATGGAAAAACAAGCCAGCTCTGCATGGCTTTGATTATCCTGTAACTTTTCTGCATCTTTTCATAAATGTACAAGATCATGAATGAATGACGCTTTGTTTTGTTATTGTTCTACTACATTTGAAAAGCTAGCTGGTAATCAAGCTTGCTAAAAAAATAAAAAAAATAAAAGCTACAGTTATTTTGCTGAACTAAAACACTGTACAATGAGATGTTTTGTAGTTTTAAATGACAGAAAATGTAAGACGTCTACAGCGAACCAGCAGGAGTCAGAAGAATAAAATACAGGGCTGCACAATAAGCTAACCGCGATCCAGTAACAAATATTGCATTTGATGACTGATGATTGCAAAGATGACAACTAAAAGTAGAAGTCATTGTGTCATTGTGTGAGTATTATTTCATCTTTACAGGCAGATCCTTCAACAGTGGGTAATAAAGCTTTTACACTATTCTCCAATAGGGCAGGTATGGGCCGAATGGATAAAGGGACTACAATGGGAGTGCTCAAACTGAGAAATGTTGGGGATTCAGAAGTTGCCCTCCTGCCTGAGATATCCCACTGCAGGCAGCCTTTGACAAAGAGGGGAGCGTTCTGCTGCTGGTTAGAGCCGTAATGAGGAGAAACTACAATCGATAAACAGTTAAAGGCTCCACAGCACCTCAAACGCATCAGGATAAGGAAAACTCATGAAACTATATTCTTCACCAGGGGCCTCGCAAGCTTCAGATAAGACACATTCATGGGACAAATGTTGAAATAGAGCATGATTATCGCTCTGTATCTAAGCACAAAATGCCCCATGTTCAATATCTGTGCTTGATAGGCTACAAAACGCAAGGGCATAGCTGTGCGCATCACTAAAAGCAGTAGTGAGCAATAAAAGAGGTTTTACGCAAGCAAAGAGATTCTGTTAAAACCTCTGAATACTTTTAAGACAAGTTTTATTCAAGTGTGCTACATATAATTCAAAGAAACAGGTTTGCGTTCATGACATTGTAGCATTTAATTTCACTATCTCGGGGGCTTGTTTGAATCTATACTGTTTTTGAAAGAACTATCCAAATAGAAAATTGATGTTGAATGTTGTCCTTGCTTGGTCCATATTCATCTTGATAATACAAAAACACACCGAACACTAGTGTCCCCTGTCTACAGTGCATGGTTATATTCGGCTAAAGCCATTGCAGAAAAAAGTGGTGTTTTCTAGACTTGGTAATTACAATGGCGTTTCATATTATATGCTGTAATGAGAATAAAGGTTGTTTGGTCCCCAAAGCAGCGAGTTTTCCATTACTTTCATTCATTTGGCTGTGCCCTGGTGGGAGGCCTATAGGTAATCAGTGCGCTTGAATATGATGGAGAACGGGTTTTTCATAAGTACCTGACCCGGGCTCAGGAGCAGCTGCGATGGTTTTGGTTTAATTGGTTTGAGAAAAAGGGGGAATGAATATCTCACCAGATTAACACACAAATCAGTCTCTGTGGTCGGGGGCTTGAATTTAGCAAGATGGGATGATAATGGATACATCTAGACCAATTAATCATCCCATGCAAAGCTCCTATACTCTCACAACTGCCTGTAAGAGCCTAACATTATAACAACTTAACCATCACAGAATAAAGAACAGTTGCATTATGCACATTGTATTATTTTATTATTATTTTTATAAGCTGTAAAGAAGCTTAATTCATTCACTATAGTTACTGATGGAGTAGCAGACATAAACTCCTTCTCTAGACTGGAGAAACAGACAAGATCGACATAAATATAATTAAAAAAACAAAAATGCAAATTGTCTTTCCATTCTCTACTCATATTTGTCTAAAATGTACATGTTTTGACCTATATAATATGCACCTAGCATTAGTGTTATAAAAGTAAGTCTTCCTTTGCTTTGTAAAAGATATCTCCACTCTTCCATTGGTATAATGCCGGAGTATACAAGGCTCATATCCAGGCGCACACACCTCTCTGTTGATCTCATTGTGTTTGCCCGCGTCCACCGCAGGTTCTGGTTAAATAATAGATAGCAGTCGTGCGGCAGAATAAACCGTAATTATACAGTATT
Organism: Neogobius melanostomus; assembly: GCA_007210695.1. Lineage (NCBI taxonomy): Eukaryota > Metazoa > Chordata > Actinopteri > Gobiiformes > Gobiidae > Neogobius > Neogobius melanostomus. Next base: position 101,437 of record VHKM01000195.1, read on the forward strand.
GGATTAGATGTACTCTGCTCCACTGTCGCCCCAAGCAGCACTTCACATCAACTGTCCCCGATATAACTCAGCTCACGGGGGCCTAAATAAATGTTATCTATCGGTTTTATACACTGCATCTGGTCATTAGAGGTTTGCTGTTCACGCTCACACAGAATTTACAGCGGGGTTCTCAAACTGTGCTGTAGGACTTTCGGGCTATTTATAGTGATACATAAGTCCTGGTACAGAGTCTAGAGGGAAAATTTACACCTACTGTAGTTTGGGTTAAGGACCAGATTGTTCCGATTGAAGACCAGTTCATCCTGTTATGTCTTGCATTAGGCCTTGTGTATAGTCTGTTCATGTGTTGTTTTTAATCCAGTCTTGCAAATAACAATTATTGCATTATTAGTTGTTGTAAAAGTTGTTGCATTTAGACAGAAGAGGACAAAAATGCAAAGGAACAGAGTAAGAAGTTCGTGAATCCACAGAGACCAAGTCAACACCACCCTCTTGTGGTGAGAAAACCAAATACGGATCTATTACTGTGTGCATTTCTACTGAACCGAGTGATCTACAGAACAATTCAAAGCTTACATAAACCAACCTGAAGCTGTTGCGAAGCATCCAGGGATATGAGGCGACCAGATGGAGCTGTAGATGACCCCTTCGTGGCCTCTGAAAGTGGAGAGACACTGCAGACCAGGGTCCCACTGAAGAGCAGAGAGGGTCAAATGTCAAAGTGAATTGTGAACAGGGTGGACGGAATGAAAAACACGTAAACCAACCACTTTAGCCGTCTGGTCCCAGGACGCAGAAACAATAAGGTTTTCTCCTCTGGTTTGACTCCAGTCCACAGCATAAACCTGCAATTTAAAACAGCTTCATGAAAACATTTACTCTCCCGCAATACCGATACTTGAACTGATAGGTCTTCTGTCTAGTAGACCAAAACTAAGTAGGTGAAACTGTTTACTTGAAAACTAGATGTCCAAAAAAAAAATGTTGAGCTCAGTAAAAAATAAATACATACATTTGGGATTCCCAGTATTTTCTTTAAAAGGTTCTTCAAAACATGAACACTTTTATTTAATAATTTAAAAATAAACGGTCTTACCTCCTGTGTGTGTTCTTTGGCGACCCTGAGCGGGCTGTGATTGGTCGAATCCCAGAGCTGTAAACTTCCATCGCCACCTCCAGCCACTAAAACATGTTCATTAGATTCACTCCACGACACGTCGAACAAGCCGTCACTCCACTCCCAACTGGAGACATACAACACGAGGCCAACAATGGATTGATTATATGCACAGAATAGACACAACACGACCATTGTGCATTGCAGATTTCATTAAATCCTTTTTTTAATTCAGTAACTAGCAGGCTTCATAATTTATAGGGCCTTTAATGCTGCTCTGAGCTCAAACATAGACATTTTCCCCCAACCCACTGGTCCTATTGGCCACACTCAGTCAAGTGTGAGTGGCAGGAGAATTTAACCAATTGCATATATCTTTAGTAGATTTACCTTTGAACAAGTGAAACACCTGTTGGGTTATCCTCCAAAACCAACAATGTGCCACAACCTGAGAACAGATAAAAGAGGTAGTATTCCAGTCATTTAACTTATGGCACGGTGTTTGTACGGTGTAAAAGGTGCTGAACTCACCTGCTATGCCATAATACTGAGAGGCAGCACAGGCCAATCTGTTTGGGATGAATGGAGAGACTTTCACAGAGTAGCCGTGACGTGCTGGACTCCGGTACACCTTCACCATCCTCACACCTGGACCCACAGCAAAGAGTCAGTGGCATGCAGTAATAAAGGAGAGGAACTGAACTGAGACTTTTATTGAACTGTTTTGGAGTGTGAAGCACATCCAGAAGTTCTGACAAGGGCAGAACAATTCAGCAAAAATGCCTAATTGAGTAAGAGCATTATGGGTAGATTTGAAGTTTGTTATAAATTTGGGCTGAAACAACTAATCGATTAATCGACGACTAATCGATTATTGAAATAGTCGACAACTATTTTAGTAATCGATTAATCGTTTTCTGATTCACACAGACTCAAATAGAGCAAAAGTGACATGAAAATGTAGTATTTTTGATGAAAACCTTGTTTTTATAGTTAGGGTCTGTAGTGTTTTGTACATTGAACATTTCATTAATATCTGTCTGCGTCTCATCCAATCAGAAAGCAGAATTAGCGCCAAGAGCCTCCAACAAACATTTACTTTAAGTTTATGCCATCAATACGTCCTCAAGTGGTGCCACTTTAGCTTTTTGTGATTAGAAAAAATAAAAATTTTCCACACAATTCACAGCCAAGCGATTACTCGATTAATCGTAAAAATAATCGATAGATTAATCGATTACAAAATAATCGTTAGTTGCAGCCCTATTATAAATTAAGACTGAAATGTTTAACACATAGATAGGCAAGCTAGGCTGTATTTCTTAATTTAATCAGATCTTAGCTCTAAGATTACTATTACTTATTATTGCAATCTTAAGAGCTTTAGCTAAACTATACCTTAATATTGTGTGTAAATGTTTCTAGTGTCAAGTGTAAACGGACTCACAAGAAAAAGCTTGGAGTAAACATAGGCCTACTACAACTAGGAAAGCAGGATGTTGTACTTTACCTGAAAGACAAAGTTGTTTATAGAGTCAACTTGAGTTAAAATGTCCAATCCGCGAAAAAAGTAATAGGAAAATGCATATCTGCTTAATTACTGTCTCCGTTTCACCGGAGAAACAGACTGACATGCACCATCTCTGTAGCCACTTCCTTGTTTTGATCAGCTGACCCAGGAGGAGGCCTGTGATTGGATGCAGATGCCTACTTTGTCCACTGGAGGGAGACATTACACATATTCTACTGGATCCATGTTAAACTGTTGGCCAGTCGAGGAATTAATAGTTTATTAAATAAGCATTTTGAATGCACATATTCAACGAGAAAAATGTCTCAATAAAACCAGCCATTGAGGACAACAAATATGTGAAAACTAATTGGGCAGTTTTCACATACAGGTATAAGCAAATGTTTAACTATAAATGCAAATGTTTAACTATAAAATAAAAGACTCGGCACTGACAGTCATTTGTGGAAATGTTTAATTCCAGTTCCCTTTTTTAGATGCACCACTGATTGATAAATTATGTAGGCCACACAAAATCTTATACAGCATGGAGAGTGATACACATTACAATGTGGAACTGTAGTTGATTTTGTCACATACAGTACACAGAAAACCTGTCCGTGGCAGATAGTGACTTGGCAAAGAGTGTAGATCGATAAACCATTGAAATAAGTAAAAGGCATGCAAGGTTCCATTTGAGTTTGTATGCAGTAATAGAAAAATAAAACGTTTAGTAGTAATGATACTGTGCTGTTACCTGTCCTTAGCTGTGTTTGCTGAACCCTTTTGAGAATACATATTAGGAACCCTTCTCCAACTGTGATAATGTCAGAATCTACTTGCCTTATTGCAAACTAATGCCAGACAAAAGGTAAAAGCAATTTTAATCCACATTTGGATCTTTGTTGGCAAAACCGCTTTTGGACCTCACATATAAAAGGTGTTGAAATGTTGAAATTAACACTTAAAAAATGCAGCTTTAAATAAAAGGGGGAAAAAAGTCACCATCTTGTCAGTATTACATTTTCCCCCTAAAAACTTTCCACAACATTCTGTGGGATAGTTTAAAAGTTAGTTTGGGTCTTTCTCAAGTGAAACTGATACGTTGATGTTGTAGATCATTTCTCATACGTATATACATTTATGAACTTTTTTGTTTTCCATCTTTAGTGCACTTTTTTACTAGCAGCACTTTAATATAAAACTTACTTATTCCCTACAAATAACTTGTTAATCATCGGAATAAATTATTTTACAAAATACATGCACCTTTAAAAAAAATCCCGAATTAACCCTTAAAAAAAAAAAAAGTTTAAAAACATAAAAAACTAAGGCATGGTGTGCCATTTCCGTGGAGAGAACCTTTACAAATACCATAAAAGTTCATACTTAAAAAGTTAGCTCTGGTCCACTGCCTCTCCATTTAGTAGCCTTTCCCTTTCATCAACACTGCTCGGCTCCTCTTCTCCTGCAAGTGCAGCGCAGCACGGTATTCTAGCCATTAGGGGGCGGTGGAGTCCATTGTACAAAGCTGTTCCAACAAGAAGCACGAGGAACCCCAGCACCTGTAGTCCGAGGAACTTCTCCCACCCCAATGCCAAGCTAACTATCCAAATGACTAAAGTACGGAGGCTGTCCAGAACCATTCTTGTTGTGGCGCTAATTTCTTTGGTGACACTGATGCCCGCGAAGTTGAAGAAAGCAATGCTAACAGTGTTTCCGAGCAGAGCTAACAAAATGAGGGGCTTGTATCCGATTTGGCAGAAAGCGTCCAAAGCATCCTCCAGAACCTGCCGAGGGTTGTCCGAGAAGCTTCCAACGGGAATAAAGTACATTGGAATGAGCAGGAACGACAGAACAAAGAAGCCAAAGAGCCCTAGAACAGACAACAGATACATGTAAATGGATTTCGGTCCCAGTTATGATGAGGCGGCTTTATCAAAGGTAAAAAGTGCACAGGTGAAATGAAAGTGAAGATTGCGAACTGACTTTACCTTCAGTGCCCACAGCTTTGAGCGGGTGTACGTCATGCTTGTAGACAAACTTTTCTTCCAAAACCATCTGAACAGCAACAATGACCTGAGCCATGATAATCAGGAGGTCACCTGTACAAAAACATAAATAAATGTTAAATAGTGTGTATTTGTTTGCAAATTAAGTATAGCAATTTATTGAACATTTATTAATGTATTAATTTATTTATCATTCTGGCAGTCCCGGTCCTCCATACAGTACGATTTGCAAATAACAAAACATACTTATACATATCATGTTTGAAACCTACAGTTTAGACAGCTTAAAAACTTTCAGCAGTTCATATTTTATAATCCTCTCAAGGTTGTCTGTAAAATGAGCACTGTGAACTGAATCTTGATTTTAAACCAAATATCAAATCTAATGGTAGCTACAAGAATTTTCCAAAAGAAACCACTCCAGTTTTGAATTCTTCACCTGTGATGACGTCGCTGAGTTTGTGCGAGTCGTCCCTGTTGCCGCTGGTGAAGTCGGCGAGTCCCACGATGATCAGGCCCAAGATGGTGATAAGGATTCCAATCCACTGACTCACGAGCAGCTTCCTGCCCAAAAACGCCACCGACAGCAGCCCAGTGAAGATGATAACAGCTCCCCGGAGCATCTGGAAACTGGACGCACTCGTCATGTTTAGGGCTGGAAGGAAAACATGAAAATAGGTATGTCAAAAGACAGCGCTGAAGTTTCGTTTTGTCCCCTGACCGTCTTTTTCTGACCTTTATGGGGTCAGAAAAAGCAGTTTCTAAGCAGTGTTATTGACTTTATAATGGAGCTTACCTCACGCCACTGAGTCTGTTCAAGTAATGTGTGTGTGACGCTTTACTCACCGACATACATGATGGAGGTGCCCAACATATCACACATGGCGGGAGGGAAGAAGATCAGAGGGTTGAAGCTCTGGCCTGGGTTCATCTGTGGGATGGGTTTGCGCTTGTCCTGACACAGCAGCAGGTGGAAGACCACCAGGCAGCTGAACTCCCCCAGGAACATGCCCACTGCCTAGAGAGGTTAATGCACGTTACTTTATGTTATTGTTCAAAAGGTATCGTCTGGACTCGGTTCAAAACTATTTGGGAAACTCTGGCTACAATGAACACCTATACACACAATATTCCTGCACATGGCTTTAAGAAAAAACCTGTAAGCACACTGCCCCTCCATTTAGTACCGGGCGGAACGGTAGTACAGCGGTTAGCGCTCGTGCTTCACAGCTAGAAGGTCCCGGGTTCGATTCCCCCTCGACGGGGCCGTTCTGTGTGGAGTTTGCATGTTCTCCCCGTGTCTGCGTAGGTTTCCTCCGGGTACTCCGGTTTCCCCTACCACTAAAAACATGTACAATAGGTATCTGGAATCTCTGAAATAGAGATTCTTAATCTCAGTGGGACTATCCTGGTTAAAAAAAAAGGTCAACAATAAGGGAAGGCTAATGTAGTAGTAGTAACATTGTACTACATTGTTCATACTTTAGGTATGAAGAGAGAATCATAAAAGATCATTTCTGTAATGTGCTCAAGTTTAATAGGCCACTATTCACATCTCATATGCATTAGTCGCATAAAAATGTTCTTCAAACATGTTAAATAAATTACCTGTACAAATGGGTGTGAAAAACGGTGTACTTCAGCATTTTCCCCACAACCTTTTGCTGAGAACAAATCCGCCCATCTGAAAAAGACATTAATACCCTTTCTTTACTCAGATATGCGTCTCAGAATGCAATAAACTGTCCAAAACGACTGGATATTATTGGAAATACAGATGATGTCGTTCTCATACTGTGGTACAGGATCCACTGATGGTGCTGCTAGAGGGAGTACATGGTGGTCTTCTTCTGCAATACTCGACTTTGTTTTAATTGTTCTATGATGTGGCTTTATTCAATTTTAGACCTGATTTAGGGCACACTTATCATAATCAAAGTTACTTTTTATTATAAGTGAAGGCCTGCTATTACAGATTTGATTCGGGTCAATTCTTACAGATCTGTTGTTGTTTTTTCCCCTTTGAGGCGCCAGGTGTGAACATCACTATTTAAATCAATTCTTCAATAAAGTCACATTTTTCTGACGTGCTTATCGTTGCATAATACCATAGGATTTATAGACAGCTGTCATGTGAGCTCGTCTGACTCAAAAACTGCTGTATATGGCTTTAAAAGTGATGACTTGACTGTAATCTAAAAAAAAAAAAAAAAAAACTCAAGCAGCGGAACAGACTTGAACAAACAAGACTGGAATCAAGTGACCATTTGGTTAGAAACACCACCTGATTTTGTACCAAGGGGACACGCTACAGCTTGTAATCTATGACTCATTGTAGCGTTCTGCTCGCTTTTATAATGTTACTTTAGATTTCGGTATGGCACACATGACACAAACCTGACGTCTCAAATTATTGGAGAAGTAATACAGCTGAATATCTGATTTCACTGCAGTGACAGATTACTAGGAAATAGAAATTTCCTGTGTGGCGTATTTCAGACTGACAGCAGGCAACATTACTTTCAACTGACTTTTGCAAGAACCCACCGTTTCCCTTTCAAGGCCACAGATAGGTCTAAAGTAGGCAGCAGAAATGTATATGAAGGTGCAGGAAATAAGAAAGAAATGCAAATATGCTACTGGCCACAGCAAATGTTGACTGAGGTGTGCCAGTATAGAAGTGAAAGTAAAATAAAAGAAAACAAACAAAGGACAATGATCTTTATTGATACAGTATCGTTGGGATATCTGAGTGAAGATCATTTGCTCTCCTATTTCCTATTGAGGAAGACCTATCTGACATTTGGCGAAAGCGACAGCCTACTTTGACAGGATCGTAAGGCAATGTGGTTACTGTTACGTTGTTTGTGTTTCTAGCTAGGTACAATATGGCCAATGGGAGCTTTTGTGTCGTTACAGCTTTGTTACAATATCAAGGCGCCAAACGCACACTGGATACGAAAAGCAATCCCGGATGATGGACAAGACAGTGCACATGAATCCCATTGAAGTTAACAACAAACGCATGACTCCCGGTTGTAAACAGGTTGAGAAACATGTACTTACTTGGCCGATAACGTGTTGATGGAGCCTGTAGTTACCATAAGCCCAGCTAAAAACAGTTGGTAGTTGGTCCACGCCATGGTTAAAAGTCAGAGTTGGGGGAAAAGGTAGAAGGTAGAACGGAAGCCGGGGTTGTTTTTGTGAGCTCCGCTGACCCTGGACAGTGCTATGATCGTGAGCGTTGTCCGCTGTGAATACCACATGACCGCCACGAGTCAGCTGACTGTGCGTAAACGGCGTCATTGTGCGTAAAACGCGCGGACAACACAAAAAGGTAACGTTGTGCAGTGTTTGGATGATACAGCTTTCTTTTGATATGGTTATCTGGACTTAACAAATACAGAATACTATCTATCTATTCTCAATGAGTTTATGAAATTTGATCTTGCATTATACATACAGACTGACCTTTAAACCAAATTATGTTGTAAATCAGCCTAAATTTCCTGCATTAATAATGTATATATTTTTAAAAACAAACCTGCCATTGCAACGAATCCTGTTCAACATAAAGCAGCTGATAAAGAGAACAATGTGCATGATTACATTGAGCCAGCAGAGGGGGCTGAAACACAAGATTTTGCCTTTAGGTTTCGCGACGGACCAAGAGGATTTTTATTTTTATTTTTTATTTTTTTATGGTCAGTAAAATCAAGGAACATACACATGAACACCAAAGCTGTCATTTTTAAATATTTCTGATATTACTGATTGATATTGAACACAACACTGAAATAAACAGTGGAATAATATTTCACAGCATTGTTTAATTCTATGTTGAAATTAGGATTAACTACAGATAGAGAATCAAATACATGACAGAGCAGGTTTAAATCAGGAGTAACAAGCTTTCACCCGGTGGACACTACCATAGTGCAATGTTGTGAAAACCCCCTGCAGTGTATCTCTATTATACTTCGGAGTGAGAGTGTTGGACAGGCTGTCTGTGTAGTGTCCTGAAGTGAGTATAAGTGGACAGAAGCAGTTTACAGCTAGACTGGACCAGAGGCAACGACCTGAGCAGGGCCTCTCGCAGTGCGTCATTTAGAATCTCTTGAAAGATCCTGAAGGTTATGGAACAAAAAACAGTCAAGTGGAAGACCCAAAACAAATTTCACCAGCACTGAGGATCCGATTGGCTGCCTGCCCAATAACCATCAGACAGCATTTGAGACTGAAGGGCTTCAAAAACAAAAGTCTTCAAAGGCCTCATCTCTTTGAACGCCACAAAACTGTTCGGACTTTGCAAGAGAGCACCAATCATGGGACACTGAAAGAAAGTTTTATTCTCTGATGAGAAAAAGTTTTACCTCTATGGTCCTGAATCCTGATGGTTTCCAACGTTACTGGCATGACAAGCAGATCCACCTGAGATGTTTTCTACGTGCCACAGTGGAGGGGGAGCTTTTTCCTTCAATGGAACAATGGAGCTTTAGGTGGCGTCAAACAGCAGATGTTGCAGAGAGCATCCCTCGTGACTAAGGGCCCTCGTCTGTGTGGGGACCACTGGGTTTTAAACACATTTAGGGATGGATAAAAGGGAAGGTTACAAAAATGGACTACAGTTCCAGTAGATAACCTTTGCTAGGCGTCTCCACCACTGAGTTCATGTTTGGAACTTTGATTTCTGTTTTGACGGGGTTTCTGATTTTGCTTCTTTTCTTTTTTTGTCAGATAACTGAGCTTATTTGACTGTTATTATTTAACAGGGAAGTCCCACTGAGATCTATATCTTCTGTATCTTGAAAGCAAAATCAACCTTCTGAAAATGTATTTAATTTCTAAGTCAAATGTAGCCTAATACTGGCCATTACAGTAGCTTAATGGAAAGTAATGCTCCTGTCTTAAACCTTTCAAATTTAGACCAGTCACTGAGACCTTTGGTGTTTTATTTAGAGCCATCATTATTTTGATTGAGTGGAAAACTTGCAAATCCCCCATGAATTTGTCATTGGTCTGAGTCTCGACGTGGACTGGTTTGGATTCCTGTTTCCCAAGTATCTCTTTCCATGGACCAAGCTCTCCTTTGCACCCGGGTATTTAAGGGTAGAATAATTCATGATCTGGCCTATAGCCTACTGTACACAGATCAGACCCTCCGACACTGGCCTGTTGCGTAACGCACTTCAGAGATCACCTGCTGACAAAAGTAATTAGTTATTTAAAATCTCTGGGTAATAATCTTGATACTCCAGTGCATACGTGCCCTTTTTCCATAGCCCGGGGCCGCAATCATAAAGGGGATTAGACCTAAACTATATACAGTGCATATATTTGCATGATTAAAGGCAGATGGTTCACGATGTAGATGAAGATTGCTTAATAATATAAAACTGTCGTCCTAAAAATGACTACACATTGAATTTTCTATGACAACAACTTATAACAACGCAGTAGACATAAAATAAAAATACATTATTCAAACATACAGAGGGTATTGAACAGGAGCGGCTCAGACTGAAGGAGGAAGTCTCTCAGCTGCACCTTTGCCATTTTTGAACATGCTGGTATGGTTTAGAGTCAACAGCCGGTGTCAGTGAAGAAACAGCAGATTTAACCTCATTAACTTACTGTCTCAGCTCCAGTAAATCTGCTCTCCAGGCTGACCCCAGTAATCAGGGTACTTGCATTTATTTACACGCGTCTCCTCGAAAAGGCGGTTTAGTCGCAGAAACATGGAGCTATTTCTTATAGCATCGCGAAAAAACACATCATTAGAATGAGCTGTGTCACTGAGTGTGTTTACAAGGGCTCGAGTTTCGTCTTTGATCGTAGCAGTTTCCCGGTTTTGAGAAACACGGAATTTTCTGACAGTAACCGGAATGTAACAGCATGTATACGCTATTTTCCGGTTTTAAGGAACTTCCTATTTCTTGCGCATGAGCCGTTAATCGTAAACAAACAGCGGCAAGTCCGAAGAGTTCCCTTTTCTGCAATCAAGAGTTTTTATTTTAACCATGGATGAACTAAAAGTGGTGAATATTTAAGATGGAAAGGAACATCGTAATACGGATTTATGCTAAACTGTTGCCGTTTCAAGGCAGCTGGTTTTCCACCGGACGAATAGAGTAGTCAACCACAACATTATTAATTAAGTTTTTCCTCCACAAACTATCGGTGAACTCCATCAGCTCCACTGTCTCCCTCCAGCCCCGGCTTCAAACCTTTACCTAGTGCTCCTTGGTCCACTTCGGTGATAAAGACAGCCCCAGGACGGGTAAAAGTAACAAATTATCCTCAATCTGCCGTAGCTCGGGTTTGTAATGGACGAGCAAAACATTTAGCCCAAAGTGAGCATTCAAAAGAACAAGCCCCATATTTATGCTTTTAATATTTTCACCGTATCATGCTCAAAAATATAACGTATGCGCCTGTGTGGATATTGATCATGTTAACAAGGGATTTGAGTTTCCCGATTTCTCAGTGACATATAAACACCATATCCCAAAAAACTGTCATAACCGGAATATGACTAATAACTGGGAATCTCGAAGCCCTTGTAAACAAACTCAGTGAATCATCGACACTCCCTCCACAGTATCCTAGCCTACTTTATCAATAAAGTATGAAAACAATGAGAGAATATTTGAATAGGGCAATGGACAGTACGTTTTACAGACCACCATAGTGTAAGTATGTAAATCTTCTCATCTAGCTCTGTGCATCACATTGGCGTGTAGTTGAGACATCACACTGTCTGATCGTACTACACAGTGCTTTGTGTGAGAAGGGCAAAACCTTTCTAATTCTTTCTGTTATTGTGAACATGTAATATATTCATTCATTTAAAAGGACAGTGCAGTTATGGTCAGAGTGAGCAGGCTTGTCTGACCAGATCAGTTTTAAGATCGGATTCCAAATGTGGGAGTGAGTCAATGTTGCAGAGGTCACCAGGGAGACTGTTCAGAATCCTACATTGCAAAAGGCAAATAGTTCCTGGAAAGTAAAGTGCCGACAATGGGAAGAATCATAGCTTGGCATATAGTTGGATTTTGTTCAATGGAAAATAAAACTCAGGATAAATATCAATGGGAGTCTCAATGTTGCTTTTATTATCTAAACCTTCAGGTGTTTACAATTTGTTTATTACGACATCTTTGAGTTCTGCCAGATCACTTTTATGACCAGAAAGTTACAGTAACTTCAACACTTCCCGACACAGACGTGACAATCATTCTTTCCATTACTAGAACATTGAGGTTACACTTCTCCAGATGCTTAAAACACATGTGGACTGGATATATTAACTCTCCAAGCTGCCTTGGACAAACTGCCAAGCACCTGACACTGATATGGGGAAAGGTCAAAAAACTTGAGATTTGACTGTTTTAACATATTTTGCCTCAAGAGTCGACATTCGTAAGTGAAAATTGTGATGGATACTGTAGTTTGACGTATTTCTGGACCTGTACTTCGGCATCAGCAGAAAGCCTGTCACTACACATCATGTACATCACACTGTCTGCGTCACTGCTCCTGTCCGCTACTCCTAACTAACCCAACTTCTTTAACCATTTTTACTTTGACTACTTTACTTGTTATTATGATTATTATTATTGGGTTACAGTGGGGCAATAGTGGCCACATAACAAAGACTTAGACAGTTTCAACTTTTCTCTCAACAGACTGTTCTGTTGTTGTGTCCATGGGCAAGATACAACAACTTGCCTGTGTTAAAAAATGTCTTACGAATCGTCACTTTTCACTTCAACAGTTTGACATAATTATAACTTTCCTTCCAGCGTATCATACCACAGACTGTCTTGCTTCTCAGCCAAGCTGGTGATTCTTGTACTTTGGCATGCATCACTGCGACTCTGTATATGACTTGATACATAGACTATCCTTGGCTCTGGGTGAGAATGACAAAAATAGGTCTCATCGCACGGTGCTGCTGTTTGACACAACTCCAGATTTGAGCTCCCATCGAAGGAAGGAGTGCTCTGAGCTTCGGAAATGTTTCTGACCTCACATCGAATCATCGTCAAATTTAGAGAGCGCTGGCCCCTATGTCACTGTAGATTAGCTGTCCCGCATTAAATTCAGTCGGAGACTTAGTCCCGCCCCCCGTGCTCCCTCATGTCCTGGAGGTGGAGAGATCCTCAGTACAAGTTAGATAACCAACAGAGATCAAAGGAGGCGATAGTGTCAGTCTACTAGGGCCAACATTTTAATTAAGTGCTAGAAAAGGATTCAGTGAGCACTGGACAGAGTTTACAGGGTGACAAACCAGTTTTGTCTTTGTCACCATACAAAAAAGAACGGGTGGATTCACAGGTAAAGTAAAATGCACAGTGGCGTTGTCAGTACTTCCACCTCTCTCATTCATTCAGTCATTGTGCGATCTGTCTCATTTCCCCCGTCCATCCAGAACTCCAAAATGTTAATTGAAATGTTAATCAAAAATCCAGTGGTTATCTACAAAACAGATATAAGACGGAGTAGAAAGCTTCCTGACCAGCTGCATCACTGTGTGGCATTGTTCCTGAACTACATCCTGCCATAGGAAGCGCATAGTGAGAGCAGCGGAGAAGATCCTCTGTGCCCCTCTACAGTATCCTTCATTCAGAATGTTAACTTCACCCGTCTCAGCATAGCGGGTATCCCACATCCACATCCCAGTCTCTACTGTGGTGTGGGATATACGTGTACAAATCTTTAGATTATATACTTTTTCTCCTGATATTTAGGGATTAGGAGTAACATAATTTTGTGATTGACAAGATAATCTGAAACCAACAAAAAACAGATAGTTCCTTTTTGTTAATACACCTTGCTTGACATTTTCCAGATCAGAAGACTTTGACTTGTTTTGTCTGAGGTGACGCACAACAGTGATTTGAGACCCGTGGAGGGTCACAGGACTGACCTCCTCAAAGTCCTGTCTGGTCTCATCACAGACAGACACCACATCTGCTATGACAAGAGCAGCACCGAGAAAGTGAGACAGAATGATGAAGATTTCACAATACTTTCCCACAAAAGTCAAAAACTATGGACAAACGCTATAGTCACAGGAAAGCTCGGGTTTACGTTTGTCTTTTATTTTGCAATTCAAATTTCCTGGTTTTCTTTTCTCACTCAATCACGACAGAATCTCAGACAAAAGCCTTTACACTTGCATTTGCGAAATAGTTGTGTGCCAGCAGCAGGGAAACCCGCCCAACGTGATGCAGTACGATGCATTATTTAGTCACACTGCACAGTCAGTGATGGCAAACTAATGTTGTGGCTCTCCAGGGACAGACTGATGGAGAGGTAAATCTGAGCCTCTCTCCGACCACCGCAACCCGCGCACAACAACAGTCACACAGTCACCCCGGTGTTATCAAATGTGTGGCCGTGTTGTGTTTCTTCCACGACACCTTTGTCTTGCGCACAGACAGTTAAGACGTGTCCACGGACCTCCTTAACTGCAGTTCAGGGAGTTCTCTGCTCACATCTCCCCCTTGTCACGAGAACAAGTGCCAGCAGTCTGTTTGGACAAGTGCCAGGGTAGACGATATCTCAGAGGGTTGTGGGGGGGGGGTCAGTGAGAGGAGCGAGGAGAAGAGCACCCTGGGGTCACCATGGTTACATAACTGTAGTAATGTCAGCTGAAACCACGGCATCATCACCCAGCTGCTGCCTCTTCCCCTCACATCAGCTCTTATAAGCACATTTTGGGGACGGGGTGATAAGAGATATAAGCGATGGAGGTGGGGGGTTAGAGACGCTAGGTGTAACAGGTTTGATGTAATATAAAAGAACATGATATGCCAGGACTGATGCCAAACCGGCCCAGCTATTTGAAAACTTTACGACTAAAACCAGCAACCACCAAGACGTTCAGTGAATGTCGTCATGTTCATATGCCGTGTCTCTTCTGAGCAGGTAACTTTATCCAAATTAGCATGGCGAATTGGAAGTGTCATTTTTCATATCAACCAAGCAAACTGACTATTTGCTATTTAATTTACTTCCTTTTTGAGTGCTGAATGAGACATGTTCCTCGCTCAAACACCTGCAGTGCCTCCGGCTTCAGCTGGCAGAGGAGGGTACTCTTTACTTTTCACCTAATTGCACTAATTTACTCCATTTCCCTGTTCACTCTGCAGTTTTTGTACAAAGGGAAGGCAAAATCAGCATCTCCTTTCACCACTTAATAAACAGTTTGATTGTTTACTGTGTTCATTTTTTTTTTTTTTAAGTACAGCAGAATTACTGATGGTACTTTGCAGATAAATGCAGTGCAGTTTGTACCCTCATCATCTTGTTAGCCTCATAGCCTCGTTATTTGAGACTGATTAGGAAAGTTGTATTAGGCATGAATCATAAGTGAGGCTCAGACCCCGACGGAAGACTGAATGACGATAATGAAATACATGGCGATGATGAATGATTGACAGAGTCTTCCCCCGGAGTCTGGACACTGGTGGTGGCTCAGGATGAGACCCGGGGCAGCCAGATGACAACGACGAGCAGAGCCGAGGAGAGGCCAAGGCGGAGGAGGGGTGGAGGAGGGTCGCCTCACAGCTGGGAAACAGCCGAGCGATGGACGAGGGAGCTTAAGAAGGGGATCCTGGGCGATGAATGGCCGAAGCAGGGATGAGCAGCTGCGGTGAGGTGCGGCTTGAGATGGGACTGTGATTGGATGATTGGTGAAGAGCTGCCCGTGATGAGGGAACTATCGTCACTTCATCTCCAGTCATCTCCTCCTCCTGATATGAGGTCAATCATTTTCAATTTCCCTATATGCACTCTCATCCTTCATTCCTTAAGCAACAATTACAACATTGATTCTGTGAGCGGATCAGCTCTCCTAAGACATGGTTAGGGTTAGGTTCTCATTCAAATCCATTCTTTGATTAGCCACTGCAGTAATAGCATTTTCTATGTCAAGCTAGTCATTAGGAGCATGTTTATGTTGATGGCAACAGCATAGTCCAACATGTTACACAGTGTGCCTTTAATAGACTTATTAAGAGTTGTTCCCATTTTAGACATTTCATGATTAGTGTATGATGTTAATAAAGCATAAACCGATCACTCTGTTTATGCTTTATTAAAGAAACGTACCATTTTGTCTTCCACCAAAAAAATAATCCACAATCAAAACGTGCCAAAATGTGATACCAGTGAGTCGAGAAACATCTGAAAGAGTAATTTTCCAGAACCCCTTTGTGCTGCTTGACGGGAGGGGCGGGGGAACAAAAAAACGTTGCCTGCCACATGTCATTTGTCCCTAAAGTCCTCCAAGCTTGAAGCAGCTTGATTTCTTAAAGTGTTTTCCTTTAATTGTGACTTGTGCAATCATGTAATCACTTATGTTCAGTGGACTCCAAGCAGTAGTTTGAGTTTGAGCGGCGGGGGACCGTCGTGTTTTGATAACCGAACGTGCTGTAACAATTTAACACTGCATTTCATTTTACTCAATCATATATCTGTTGTTCCTACTCCCAACAGTGTACACTATATGACTAAATAGGACCATGCTGTTTATCACAGAATTATAAATATTACACTAAAAATATTGTATTTGTGTAGTTCATTTATAGTGAATAGTGAATTTACTTAAAAATCAATCACGCAGCTTTGTATTATTTTATTCATTTGTACTTCACACAGTACAAATGATTGTACTGTTTGAAGTAATTTCACACAGCGATTTCAGACTCTAATTTTGAGGGAGTCCTTACCTTAAGGGGGAACTTAAACCTGCATGTTTTGATTGGTATGGGCAACTGTAGCCCCCGGGCAAACCCTGTACAGACGTGGAGAAAATGCACGTCTGTGCATGTTACATGATGTTACAGCTAAAACATCATTTTAGCTGTAACTAAAATGATGTTGGCTGTAACATCATTTTAGTTACAGCCAACACAAACACTGTAACTAAAATGATGTTTTTTTCACACAACTGTTAATTGCAACGTCATAACGCAATGCCTTAATCTCATTTACATTATGAATGTGCATGTGTGGCATTACCAGTAAAATGTAACTGTATTTTAGAATAACTTTATTAAATATATGCTTTTAAATATTGAAACGGTCAGCACATGGCGCCACCACTCTAATACCGGTAGTATAAAAGGTTCACACGCACTTCCTCTGTTTCCTCACTGGCGTCTTCCGGCTGGTTGGGCTGTGCCCAGGCTGTGCGTGCTGTGTGGGTCCAGGAAGCTATTGTTCATTCCTTCTTATAGATCTTGGTGTAGCCACTAATATAGGTTTAATTTTAGCGTCGCGAGTGGTTGAAAGCCTCAACGTTTGGGGTCTGCTGGGGTCCTCACGTAACCGGGGGCTATTGAAGCACCGAGCCAGCTGAGAGATGTGGGCGTGTGACGGTAGAATAGACCTTGCTTTGTGGTTAGCCTTTGTCTTACAAGAACTTATTATTTACGTTTAGGTGGAAACCCGCTGCTGTCTTGCTTTCGTCTTGTTTTGTTCCTCCTTGTAACACTGGAACTCAAAATGTGAACATAATTTTCAACGGAAACCTAATGTGTACAAACAATGAATCGACTGAATGTTTCTAACGCTGTGAACTGAGATGTCTAAAGTACGAAATGCAATACGAAAAGATACAAGTACAACATACAAATAAATTAATTGTGTTAAAGGAACATGCTGCCTCTGTCCTTATGGGTCGAACCTGTGTGCCTTCAAGCACATTATTTTCCAGTCATACTGGATGGCGTTGTCCGGCTTAATTTATGTAATTTATGAAAATACCACTACCACTCATAATGCTACACATGCAATCATATTTCCTGAAGATGTGATGTCAACAAGACTACTCTACAGGCTGATTGATGGACATGGTTTAGATTGACCGAGGTGTAACGTTGCATAAGAAAACAGCACACAGTGATGAGCAAATCTGAAGTCAGCTCAGAGATCAGTGTTACACAATGGTCTGACGCCAAGACACGGCATCCTCTCTTTTGATGCAGTCCCTGCAGATTTTTCCAGAATGTTAGCCAGCATCAAGCTGTGCAAACAGAAAACTACTGTATAATCTTTTTTGTACAAACATTTGCAGTTTCGTATCCCACACTATACTGCATTATTTTCATAATTCTTTCTTTATTCTGTATTAGGATCCAATGCATTAGCTTTGATGATCAGGTAACATATCAGTAAAAATGTGATGACGTGTTGCTCTTCTTGCATGCTGAATTGATCTATGCAGAAATGAAAGTGTTTCACCAGAACAAGGTTAGCTTATTGTAATGACTCGACAATTTCTGCAGTTAACCATGGACTTTTCACTCTGGACCGTCTTCTCAGTGGCACATTGTATTAACATGCTAATGCCTGATTGTGATTCAGGTGGGCTAATTTCATTTTCCAATTCCTCTGCCGCTTTGATATCAGGCTTTCGGACCGCACGATGAGTGTGGTCTTTTGCATGTGCGTCAGTTTTGGATGCTCATTGCAAAAACCTCATCCACTCATAGCAGATTATTCACTGTTGAGTGCGTCCATTCATTTCTGCATTAGTTTTACATAGGCCACACTCAGCAGATACAGGTCTGCCCATAAACACTGCTTTAATCATTCATAATTTCAGGAGAGTTACTGACCATGTGTGTAACGCTTATTCATAAAATGCAAAATGACTTATGCTGGAAAAAGTCACTAAAAGTCATTGTCTACAGACACTTTATATCACTCACGAAGAAAGGACATAAGCGTCTCTACTTCCTTGGCAACTTAAGAAGAGCCATCTTAACACGCAGGGACCATAAAGAGCGTCCTGAGGTTGCATCATTGTGTGGGTGCCTGCATTGTAAGCAGCCTGAGCAGCTGAGAAGGTCATCACTCCTCCTCGCTCCATTCACAAACGTTACTCCCCTGTAAAGCATTGCAGGTGTTGGGTGATGCAGCCATCACAGTCGCTACAGCGTGCTGGGACAATGGGCCTCTCAAAGCCAGGTCCGTCTGACTGAAGTCCATATACTTGCCGAATAGAAAACCCTGGTTCCTCCTTGCCCTTCCGCCTGCATTCACAATGTCTGGTCCTCTTCAGTCCACCAAGGACACTGAACTCAGCTGACTTTGATCTTTATTTGATGTTGTGTGTACATTTCTAACAGTAAGTAAGCCTGATGATTGAGTTAAAAATGCTGTTCATGAATTTAGACTAAAACTATAAGGCCACTGCAAGTACAGCATGTCCTCATCTACGTGTGCAAAGTGTGATGTGAACTGTGTTATATAAATTCAGGGATATGCAAGTCCACCCAGCGCTTCTTAATAATTCACAACACCTCAGCAGTACGGTACAGTAAATCCATGTGTTAGCACGCCGCCGTGTACTTTTTATATGCCTTATATATTCTGAACAGCTCGACCAAACGTGGACCAAAATAGCAACAGGGACTAGACATGTGAATGATTTGTGAAATGCATGCACCACGCATGTTTATGGTACAGTACATTGTTTTGTCATTGAGAATTTCATTAGGGAATGAAAAAAGATCCAGACAAGGAGGCCAGGCAGCGATTGGTAACAAAGACGGAGAACAATAGAGCTTAGGGTTAGGGGTGTTCAAAAGGTGTTACAATATGGGTGCTGTTTTGAGCTTACATCCACACATCAAATAATAAATACATAAAAACAATCATATTTTGGTTTTCATTCAAGTTTATTGTTGTGCATCTAAAAAAAACTATATAAATCCCTTTTGCACCGTACAGTACGAGTGTATGGTATTGTTTTTTATAATTAAAAACAGCAGAAATGTTGACAACACAAGACATTATTTATTTTGCTGTTTTATTTATTTTTATATTGTTTTCAAAATTGAAAGCATACAGTGAATGTAAAGTCCGCGACATGAGCAACTGACAGAAAAACCGGAATAAATAATACATCAGCATAAGAAGAAATAACAAGTATGACTTACTTGATCAACCTTTGAGAGATTAACCACATAATAGAGACTGCATATTATTCTTAAGGTTTCTGATTTTGTGGAAGTCAAGCTGTTACATCTAAAGTATAAGCCAGATAATAATTTAGCTGAATAAAAAGTAAGTTGAAGTTCTGTACAAGAAGATCAAAAGTGTTTTTTTTTTTCCAGCGCTGCCTCCTTCATCATAAGACAACATGGTAGAAGCAGCTCCAATCACTGTCAATGGAAAACAGAACAAAATAGGCAACTAAAACTTTTATCTCTGTGGTACAGAAGTGAATCTCAGCATCAGAATTTAATATTTAATGTGAAAGAAAATAAGAAAAATAAAAAGTGTGGTTTCTCTCAAAGAGCTGTGTGAAGTCTATATAGGAATAATTCATAGTCATTAAAAACCTGAAGACTCTTGAAAAGTTTTATTGAAAAAATATCCTTATGATTTAGAGTGTCCTACAGTATTTACAACATTTCATTTAGTTTAAATCCTTTTGTTAATATATTTACAAAATTATGAACATAAGGAAAGTTTACTGCACTTAAAGTACTGTACAAAGTAATGTACAGTCAGTCGTAATGCCTCACAGTGTGTCCAATCCCATTTAATCAAGAAAATACTTTATCCTATTTTACATGTAACTGGAGAAATCTGCACATTCTCCTCCAGTGAAGAGTTAAATATATAGCATAAACATATCTTTCATTGTTTTGTTTTTTTACTCTGAAATCTATTTGTTGTAGCCTAAAAAAACATGTTTTGTTTTGAATGATAGAGGATCCTAATAAAGAGTGTGTTTTCTGGCCAACGTTTATTTTGGCAAAAAAAAAAAAAGCCACTATAATACATTGTGTCTTTAATTACTCTGCGCCTACGTCACTTTTAAGACTATTCATAAAATATATATTTTTACTCCCTTTCAAATCGAAAAATAATCTCTGTTGCGTCTAGAGCAATACACTGTACAAGCAGCCAACCTTTGTGCTACAATTATAATGTGATTGTGTAATGTGGTTACTATTGTCACTAAAGGAATCAACATATTGTCCATTATCTCTTATTGATGCTACCCATTTGAACTATTTGAGGACACATTCTCCACGCATTCCCCAGTTTCTCTCCCACTGTCCACGTGTATATGTATTCATGAAAGCTGTCAAAGAATAGGCCCATAGTTGCTGTTGCATCCACCCACAAGCCACAAACAATATGAATCACTTTTTATGTTTGTGCTTTGCCAAATATATCACCGTTAGCATGATCTCCCCAAACCAGTCCACCGGTGCCTTTTATTTAGACTGATGGCCAACACTGCCACCTCTGTCCAATAGAGGTACTGCTTTCTTGAACAAACTCCAAATGTTTCTCAGTGTGGACAAATTGCACTCATTATTCACAATGCTAAAGCTACATAGACAATATGTCTTCAAATCGAGCTCCGTCTTTTATTGAGTCTTCTGTAGGTGTTAATACTCTGCAGACCAGTAGACACTGAGCTAATAGCTGAATGCCTTTGCAGATTGCACATGCATCCGTTTGAGTGTAGCATGTTGGAATAGCCGTCGCCTTGTTCTATGTCTGAATTGGAGAGGTCTCTGGGGATAATCATGGGGATCGAGTACTGCAGTTTCTCTCTACTTTTATACCAAAGACACGAGCACATGGACTGGAAATGCAGGACTTCGGCGTACACGTTTCGAAGCCCGCGACTGGCCGCCCCGCTCGTGCTGACTCCGCTGACGCCGCCGCATCCGGAGGGCGTGGACAGCGGCGACCCCGGGTCCATCGGGCAGTGCATGTGTCCCGCTTGCCCGTTGTGAGATAGCAACGCCCTCTGCTCGGCGTCCCGTTTCTCATCCTCGGCATTCATGGTCATGAAACGCAACACGGCCAGGTTGAGGAAGGCCCCGATGACCGCGAGTCCGGTCAAAATGTAGATGAAGCAAAAGGCTACGTACTCGTGGTTCGTCTGCAAAGCCTCTTCGTTTTGCAGCGCCACGTAGTCCCCGAATCCGATCGTGGTCAGCGTTATGAAACAGTAGTAGTAGGCGTGGAAAAAAGTCCACCCTTCGAAATGGGAGAAGGCCAGCGCTCCCAAACACAGTGTACTCGTGCAAGACACGAACCCGAACGTGACCATGTTGATCATGGAGACTTCGGCGCGTCGCATCCCCAGGCACTTCTTGAAGCGCCGCAGGAGGTAGCGGACTAAAGTGTTGATCCGTTCACCCACGCTCTGGAACATGACCAGGGTGAGAGGGATTCCCAGGAGAGCGTAGAGCATGCAAAAGGTCTTTCCGCCGTCGGTGCTGGGCGCGGCGTGGCCATAACCTGCGGGACAGACGCAGAGAGAGGACATTGTTAGTGAGGTGGAACTAGTTTATTAAATGTCCCAGAGCGAGACAGTCTGGACAGAAGGAGCTGCAGGAGAGAGGACGCAGAAAGGTCAGCAGACACATACAAAATGTGCTTTTTCTTTGCCTCTATGATATTTCAACATTGCATCATTTGGCAACTCTGCAACTTGATGCCGGGGAGAGATTCACAGTCAACTATGGTTGTGGGGGAAAAACAAATGTAGGCTATGTTTTAAAGCTAGAAGCTACGATACGGCTCCCAAGCCACATGCATTATTCAGAGACCCTTGATGGACAAACAAAACATATACACTTTATTATGCTAAGTCTATGTGTAATTTGAAGCATGACAACAGCGTACTGGAGAGGTGTGGTGGAGGGCAGCAGTGCTTGTATGGCAGTGAATAATTTAGAGACATCTCCATCTCTGTGGAATAGATGGACATGACGATAGCATTTGCACCTGATTGTCCGGGACACGAGACAGATTGGAACACAACTGTGGCAGCGTTATGTGCGTGAGCAGAGGCTTATATTAGAATAAACATGCCTTGAGTCTGGATTAAAAAAAATGATGTAACATGGTTTGTCAAATGTTTTGTTCCGTATAAGCAGTAATGATTTTTTTTCCCCCCACATGTACGAAAGAAGGAAAGCCCAGACCATGCGCACGTCTCCCCTGCGTCTATGTGGATGTGCTCTATATTAAGCGCTTCCTCCAAAATCCAATCTCAATCTTCCAAAACATCTCACACGAGCACTTCCTGTCATGTGCTTTTTCCCCCTAGTCATAAACAAAGATAGTGGATCGTCTTCCGTCTCTTTGCAACTTTCTGCAAATCCTTGACCATTCCATTCGTTTCTCAGGATGGAATGGTCAACCCTAACCCTAACCCTAACCTTAACCCTAACCTTACCCTAACCCTAACCCATTCCATTCGTTTCTCAGGATGGAATAGTCAACCCTAACCCTAACCTTAACCCTAACCTTACCCTTACCCTAACCCTAACCCATTCCATTCGTTTCTCAGGATGGAATGGTCAACCCTAACCCTAACCTTAACCCTAACCTTACCCTAACCCTAACCCTAACCCATTCCATTCGTTTCTCAGGATGGAATGGTCAACCCTAACCCTAACCTTAACCCTAACCTTACCCTAACCCTAACCCTAACCCATTCCATTCGTTTCTCAGGATGGAATAGTCAACCCTAACCCTAACCTTAACCCTAACCTTACCCTTACCCTAACCCTAACCCATTCCATTCGTTTCTCAGGATGGAATGGTCAACCCTAACCCTAACCTTAACCCTAACCTTACCCTAACCCTAACCCATTCCATTCGTTTCTCAGGATGGAATGGTCAACCCTAACCCTAACCTTAACCCTAACCTTACCCTAACCCTAACCCATTCCATTCGTTTCTCAGGATGGAATGGTCAACCCTAACCCTAACCTTAACCCTAACCTTACCCTAACCCTAACCCTAACCCTAACCCATTCCATTCGTTTCTCCTGACTCCCAGTAGTTTAAATCTTGCCCTCGTGACGCCCCTGTCCCAACACGATCCCCCACAAGATACTCCCCCTCTCGTGTGACGCCATTATCTTCCAATCTACCTCCAACCTGTTTCTGTCAAAGATGCTATCTCATTATAACAACAGCATATACGCACGTGGAAAAAAAAATAAAAGAGTTGTCCAGTCGCCCCAATGTGATTACTGCAAGAGATGATTGAGTTTAGGAATTATTGTCACCATGACCTGTGTGTTTGAAGTGTCTGTCTACAGTCTGCCCTCTGCCAAATTAGGTTAGTCCGTCCATTACGTCGAAGGCCTGAAATAGACATAACTTCTCGCGTATTTATGTAAAACTAAAGAATATGAAATCAGCTCCATTATAATTGGCCTTTTCTAGATTGCACATATATTGTTGTCCAAATGGTCCTCCTTCTCCTAATGTTAATGCCATTGTATAAAAATAGAAAACTACTGCCTTCTGAAGGACCTTATTTGAATTCATATTACGTCAAGTCCATTACGGAACTGCTCCATAAAAAGCAATTAAAATGTCGGCAATGGACTAAAATGGTAACAGCTTTGAATTATGGAACATTCGGAGAAAGGCAAAGGCAGTGTGACCTTAGGGGGGAAAATAAAAAAAAATCAGAATCCATAAAGTTTTGTAAACCTACAATTTTTTTTATCATTACTGTATGTACTGAGTATATTCTCTCACAATAAGCAGGCCCAGTCGCCCTCCTCATCATAAAAGGCAGTACTCTCTTATGCAACATGAAAAAGCCCTGAGTGGACATTGTGCAGGTGCGAGCGTGATGTGTCAGTGTTTCTGTCAGCCCTCAGTACATCGGCGGGACAGACGTGTGGACAACAGCCTTGGCCATTACGGTTTGGACGAATACGAAAGGACAGGGACGGGTGACATTCAGCGCCTCGTGTCCATTAGCCTGTCGTTATCATGGCAGAGGCAGGTTCATGGTTTTGCACTATAGTGATGTCGTGGTCGCCGTTTATAAAAAAGACAGACAGATAATGCTCCTTTTTAAAATAAACACCACACTTCAGGATTGTAATATTGTCTGCTTTATTTGTCCATCTGTTTGTATTGCATGAAGTACCAGTCCTTGGTGAATAAAGGGCTAATTAGAATAATAATTTCTCTCTCTCCCCTGTCTCTCCTGTTAGCTCCACCGCATTTACATTGATTGGTGCAGTTTGTCCTGAGCTAAAGCAACAGGAGCACAATCTATTCATCAGCTTTCTCGCCTCCATTATTACAGCCATTTGAGATGATCACGGGCCCCGGTAAAAGCAGCAGTTCAGTAACACGATCTTATCAACAGGGCTATACTCTTACTAATCCGATTATATTTTTAAGGACAGGCGATACAGCCGGGGGACAAGTCACTCCAGAGTCCCAATGTGATTACGAACTGTTGCATACGCTAAACCTCTACCCCCCCCCCCCCGCCTGCACCGAGAGCATGTTCGACAGTTCGGCTTTACCCAAACCTTAAAGCTTCTCGAAAGGAGAGCAACAGTGTGACGCCTCATTTGAAAGCTAAGGCCTACAAAAGTGATCGTACCTTCTTTGTTACGCGTTTTACGTTTTAAGCATTTTTTCGTCTCTTTTTGTCATGTCTTTGTTGTATTTTGTTGATTTTTCATTGCTTTTTTTGTCATGTTTGTCAGCATGTTTCTGTCACATTTGTGCTGCTTTTCCGGCATGGTTTTGATGCTATTTTGACACTTTTCCTTCTGTTTGGCTTTATCCAAATCTAAAAGCTTAGATTTGGATAAAGCCAAACAGGAGAACATATACAGTACTTGGTTCAGGTGGGGGTTAAGATGAACAACAACAAAAACTCCAGAATTATACAAAATTACATCACCTTTATGTATGAAGTGAAAAATATACCTTGCAAGTCCAAACATAATCGCCAAATGTTAAATAACTAGACATTTCTATGTATTAGTTAGCAGTGTTTCAAATAGCTGTGCGGCTAACTATCTCTGCTAAATGCTGCTACTAGGAGTTGACGCCCAATCCTAATGTTCTATGCACAAATATAAATACTTTCCCCACGCTTACAAGAAGCATTTCGAAGTCTCAAAGCAATACAACATGAAAGACTACAAGCAGCCTTTCCCATGTCTGTGTCCCCATTGCAGAACTATAGGCTTCACTCTTTTATATGAAAGCGGGCAACAAACTGGTGGCCCTCTCTCCCGCTCTCGCTCTCTCTCTCTCTCTTGGTCTCTCTCTCTGACTGAACACTGGCTGATAATGTCTTCAGACAGAGCGGCCTGGGGACAGGGCTCACAGGCCACACGCTTTAGTTCAACAATGGCCAACACACACACACACCCAAAGGACACAGAAGGGGGCACAGGCACTGAGACATCCCTGTAATGTCACAATAGTACAAATTTCAGCGCACACACCTAATTTGGGGGAAATAAAAGAGTGGCATTACAAATTCAAATCGAGTAACTTGGCCTTTACGTCTGGATGCAATTTCCCTTATGTTAAAACGGTATTATGTTATGAAGCCTGGTAGACAAACCCCAGCGTCATCAACCTCCAGCCAATGATCGATCCTGAGAGGGCCACACCTCCACCTCAGCCATCAGCGTAAGAGCCGCACCTCGGTAGCAGCCAATCATCGCCATCGGTCCCGCTTTTAAGCCCCAGCAATCATGGTCCGTTCGCTTCCCAGCTGTGCTGCGACCCACCTCCACCCCATCTCCACCTCTTTCGTCCACGGCTCTACCTGCTGCATCATCACGGGCCCTTCATACCACCACCAGTGTCCAGGCTCCGGGGGAAGACATCCCTAACTCCAAGCTGTTCATCTACACTGACTATACATCGATGTCTACCACCGGGGTCTGATCGCCAAAACTAATACACATAAATAAATCTCCCTAATCGCTGCTTTTGTCTGTGTGAGTCTATCCAGGTTGAAATCTTATTGTCGGAAGTCCAGTGGGCATAATCATTTTGTTGGAGCAATGTGTCAGGTTGGTACATTGTTGTTTATTAATAATACAAAAAATAGCAACCAAGATACAGACACAATAATATTTAAAAAATGCACAGTACTAAATTTGAATCATCGTCTGTCTATCAATAATAATTTTTGTCAATAAGCTTTAAAGGGTTTGCAGTTAAGTCTGCAGGTTGTGTCACACTGACTGTACGTTCTCTCCCTGGTTGCCCTTGACAGAGACACGCAAGCACACGAAGACCCAATATTTTAACACGGATTAATCTCGAAAAGATCAACATCATTAATGTTAGGCCACACTTTCATCTCAGTGTGATTTGACGCAAAAGCCAAGAGCAGTGTTTTAAGCTGAGTAAGTGAAGCAGACTGTCCCGGGACATAACTTGGAGTGCCGCAGAGGTCAGTAAACACACCCCATCATCCTGAATTTCCTCTCTCCATGTGCAGCCATATACGGACATGTATATTCATCTAAATACAGGTGTCCAGAACTGAGCGTCCCCGAATGACGTGAACCCATATCGGAGTTGAAATTGCAGGACAAGGGAGTGAAAGAAGTAAATAAACATGAGAAGGTCAATGTCCTTTCGAGCCAAATCTGCTTTGATCACCAGATGTGTGATACTAGTACGCTCTGCTTGTTGACGTAGACTGACTGGACAGGTTCAGAGAGGTGAATTGTTTGCAAAGTAGTCCACAAGTATCCTTGGAATTGACTAAAACCCACAAATCTTCCTCACGGCGACTCACGATGATAAACGTAACAAGAATTTCAAGGTCTAAGATTTAATGAATGCCTTTTTTCATTCTGCCTTGCTCTTGTTGTTGTTGCAATCAGTAAGCACTTACTGCGTGATTATTGAACAGGGATGTGTGACAAAAATAGAATGAAAACCATTTATAGCAGATGACATGCAAAACCAGGTATGAAAAAAACTGTAGACATGTTGCATTCATGTTTCCTCAAAATAGGTGAGTTCAGCAAACGTTTCTTTGCTGTTGATACAAAGTCAGAGTTTTCTGAAGCTTAATATTCATTATTCATTCAAATGTAAAAATTCTACTCAGATACTAATAGATAGGCAAAATTGTTAGAGCAGGTTTTGATACTTTACTGTATGTTTCCTGTCCTTTCTGCCTTTCCTTTGCGGAAAGAGCCGGCAGCGACACGTGACTGTAAACATTTCCCACTCTTCAGCCTTGTCCCGAGTGTGGATTCTTCAACTCACCACCCATTTACAGTAGACACCACAAACTCCACACGACCTCCTGATGTTTACCGAAGCACTTAAACACACCATGGGACGAATCATCTCTGCTGCCTATAGAGCCATGAGCTCAGTCCAACATGACAGCTGCTGTAAGAGTTCCTAATGGACATTCGGCCAGTAGAAATACAGTGTGCAAAGTCAATAAGTACACAAGGATTACTAAATACAAGCGTTATGTGATGTTTAGTTTAAATGTT
This sequence comes from Neogobius melanostomus, assembly GCA_007210695.1. Classification (NCBI taxonomy): domain Eukaryota; kingdom Metazoa; phylum Chordata; class Actinopteri; order Gobiiformes; family Gobiidae; genus Neogobius; species Neogobius melanostomus. The sequence continues at coordinate 129,400 of VHKM01000195.1, forward strand.
ATGAAAGGGAAAGATGGATCACGACCTGGAGGCCCATTCAGCACTAAGGGAAAAAAGTAGAGATACAATTATCCCACGTATCTAATTGAGAGGCCAGAGCCGACCCTTAAAGCATCCTCCATTCTCTCAAGAAGGAGCACTGAGAGCACAGCTCTCCTTTGGCAGCCTCACATTCTTTTCCTTGTTTATATCGCCTCATGTCCTTCCTGTAGCATTATATGATTTTATAAGCTCTATCTCTATACCGCCTTTGCTATACCCGATCCTGTCAGATCTCAGAAGCTAAGCAGGGCCTGGTTGGTACTTTGGTGGGAGACCGTTTGGGAACACCAGAAAGCCTGGGTGAATGTAGTGTGTGGTTGGTCGGTGAGGCCGAAGGCGCTGATTGGCAGCCTTGCTTCTGTCAATACATCCCTGGGGCAGCTGTGTTACGTAGCTTACCATCACAGAGTATGGTGTGAATGAATAATGCACAAAAATGTAAAGCGACTTTGAGCGTCTGGCAAAGCACTATATAAGACTAATACATTATTATTAAACACGGTCCGCGATCCCAACAAAAGCATGTGTTCAATCCCACTCCCCCTCTCCCTTGCCCCTTTCTGGCCACGTTATGTCTTGTTGTGGAAAAAGGTTGTTCAACATCGCCATTGACCACAGGTGTTTGTCCAGCCCACTTAATGTGCAAGGGTTGGAGCTGGAAGACACCACAGTAAAAGTAGAAACACAAGATTGGGCGCTGTCTTTGACCTCCACTGGATACCGTTAAAAGGTATGGAACTAAACATACAAAATAAAGGTTCAGGTACCCCTGGTAGAGATAGAATTTAGGCCTGAAAGCTTGAGCATTCTGCAAAGTATCTTTGCTGTTCTGTCGGTCAGTTCTAACCTCACAGACTAAAAACTATTAGAAAGTGATCAAATCAACATTTTTGCATTACTGTGTGTGAGGCGGCTGTGGATTATATAACCATTTCTCTCAGTCCAAATATGATTTGAGGTCAGTGATAGGGCAAAAAGAGAACAAAGAGAATTGACAGAGACATAGTCCTCACAGTAAACCATGGTGTGAGGCAGCCCTCGCCTGGTCCAGTCTAACTCGGTTACCCCCTGCTCCTGCTCTTTGTGTGCTCAGAGCAAGTGCTTTCATCTGGGTACAGCTGGGACCACACTCCCCTGCCCAGACAGGTCATTCCAGATCAGGAGATCTCAAACACATGCAGGGCAGGATACCAGCACTCAGACATCAGATGTGAATTAAAGCCAGTCCACCACTGTTTTGGTTCGTACTTTTTCTCTCTTAGGTGTGTGAAGCTCATTGCTAACCACCACAATTACATTTCTTCCTTAAGAGAACATATTATGCACATTTAGGATTTCTGTGTTGTAAATTTGAATTGTGCTGAGCTGCCTGATGATTTTCAACATCTCTGTGTTACGGTCTTCTGGAGTTTCAGTCAACAACAAAGTCAAAGAAGTGACTTGGTTTGGCCTGAAACGTTGAAGATGCAGCTGTTTCGATTGCTCGGACTTTATAATTGCAGATTATTGGCAAAAACGTCTGCCCTTAATGATATAAACAAGCAGCCAGTAAAAACATGCAAGTTTAGTCATTGTTTAGTCTTGTTACTGGAAAAATAAAGTCAATGGAAAATGGAAAAATAAAGTCAATGGAAAATTCATGTAATAGTCATTGCAATGCTGCATTTGCAATGGGGTCTCGGTGTGCCCCACCTGTTGATCATCATTAGACTTTAATAGACACAGTCCACACTCCCCCATGACTTCTTTCATCCTGTGTCCAGACTCCCTCTGTCAGGTTTTGTCCCTCTTCTAACATCTATCAGTGAGTAGTATTTCCAAAGCTGCTCTGGATCCTTTTTAGGGGATGTGAGCGAAGACCTTGGCAGGCCATAGTTTTCCATTAGGTCAGAGGGATATGCATTTGAGGCAATGAGAGATCTACGAAACCAGTTGAACTTGAGTTATTATGGGGCAGATACAGGGGATACTGAGAAGTGCTTTGAACATGTACTGCCCATACAGTGACAAAAAGAGAGGAGGGGGACTTACAACAGGAAGTACAAGTTTAACAGAAGATGATGGTGAGGCTCCTATTCTTGTTCTCATTTTTTTTTTAAACAGAATAAAATACAATGTTTTAATTAATTGCTGGTAGGCAATGATAAAAAAATAAAAAAAATAAAAAAAATCTATGGCTGCACTCCAGGTAACAATAACAGTAATTTTCCAGCCCCCGACATGAAAATGTAATGAGTGGCACGAGCTGATTAAAAAAAATGGAGGTTCTCTGTGGAGAAGTGTATCTGAATGATGAAACTTTAACTTACTATATCAGTGATGTGAGCCTTTGTTATCAGTCACAGTCTTCAATATATCTGGTGTGATTGTTTGTATGAAGTTGGTATTAGCTAACTGTTATAGCATAAGCAAAAATCTACCGCTTGCCTTAAGACAGCAACAATGTAAAGGGAAAAAAGGGACACATTCTTTATAATAGCTGGGTTTTGGGTCAATCCTTTCTGACAGATAATTCAAACAGAGCCACGGACAGAAAATTAACATTCGCAGTGGGTTAATCCCTAGTTTTAAACCTTAATGGAGTGGTGAGGAAGAGTTAAATTTGTAGTCATTGCTAATGTAGTGAGGCAGGTCAACTCGGATAACAAACAGATCTGTTTCAAGTGCACGTACACCAGGTTATCTGCTGAATGTGTGCACCCAGAGAGATCAGAAAGCAAAGGAGGGAAAAGTCAACATAATGTAATGTAATACTGTGATTTAAAATAAAACCCCAAGGGGCTCATGTATCAAGAAAGTTGCTAAATAGCGGGTGAGAGCTGAAAAATAGCATATAGCTGTTTGTGGGCATGCTAATTATTTATGACTTTTATACTACTACTGCTACCACTATGAGTACGGCTGCTACCACAAAGGATATACATGTGCTCTAATGCATTATCAAATAGGGTTATTTTATTCAATGGCATGGCTTTGGTTGTATAATACGGAACAAAATAGAGAAGCATTTTGGTGTTTGCATCATTCTCCAGTGGACACATTTCCCAAGGTACCCGCACCTCCCAGTGGGGCCAGAGCACCTCTCGAGACAAAACAGATTTCTATTGAAAAAGATTATGTAATATGGTTGTGAACGTCGATGGGTTATTTCTTTTCAGGATGCACTTCTGAAATTGTAAAATCCCATAAAAACACATGGTTTCCTCAATGGCTTTCTTAAATTCATTTACTAATCATACACTAAACATTTTGACTCCCGCTTTTAAAATCTCATCAATGCCAGTAGACTAAATTTCAGTTTATGCCTGACATTGCTTTTTCTTTCTTGGACACTAAGCAGTTTCAACATTTTGGCACGCAGTAGATTTTTTTCCGCTTTGATTTGACCTTTCCTTACACTGCTGCATTACATAATTAACAAAAAGATGCATGAAGAAAAAGAAAATAAATAAATAATCCATGATCTAAATGAAGTGTGAACAAAAAAACCACACACTGTCAACTACATTCAATTTATGTGCATTCAGCCTGACACAGAAAAGCAAAACACTACCCTGGGATTTTTCTCATCATTAATTCTAAAGCGTCACAAGTGTCATTACATGCATGTTAAAAAAAAAAAAGGTGATGGTTGCAGGGTGAAAATTCTGTGTTTAAGAGGGATGTGTGGTCAATACATTTGAAAACTGAGCATTGGGTCCCAAGTAGAGCTTCAGGGACCCATGAAAAATATTCATCTTATTTATTATTTCATCTTATTGAGGGGAGTTCTGGCCCTAGAAGGGGACTATAATGTACATAATGTTAGTAGTAGTTTGTGCTGAGAGGCAAGAAGATCCCAGTTACTATGGGACTAGTCTCAATTGTTCATCACTTAAATCCATAAATAGGAAATGTATAATAAAGTATATGTTTTTGACATACATTCAATAAGACATCGTAAACCAGGTTATCACAAGGGAAGGGAATCTTATTTCTATGTGACACAAGTCATCCAAAGTGCTTTACACAAGGTAAATCCCAAACCACCACTTTTATTATTGCTATTGCGTCCATTTTGCTATTTACAAGGTGGTAAAATGAGGCATGGGATTGCTGTCAAATTTTTGAAATATTACAAGACTGAAGATGGAAATTAGCTCCACTTGTAGAAAAAATCAGAAGCACCACTTCCTCTTTATGATTGATTATCATAGCTGTGTATTGTCTTTGTCTTTAAATAAATAAATACATAAAGTTTGTAAAACAAAGTGTGTGAGAGATTTTTTGTGTGTGTCATTGACCGCCCTTGTTTTAGTCTGTTGTCGTCATTTCTGGTCGTTTGGGTCTCAGCTGACGAGGCATGTCCAGATGAATGCTCCTGGTAAAAATAGCAGCAGCAGTGGCCCAGTCTGACGGCATAATTTTACATGTTTTGACTGGGAGCCACAAAACCTGGTTGTAAAAGGGCTTCATGAGACTTGTTCTCAAAACACACACACACAATATACTGTATATATATATATATATATATATATATATATATATATATATATATATATATATATATATATATATATATATATATTACCCGGCAGCCGTCCATGGGTTACAAAAGACAAGCGCTACAACATTATGTGTATGGCCAGTACAGGGAATGTTTCACCTGCACTTCACTCTGCAATCAGCAATCAAGCAAGAGTCAAACTACAAACACTAATGAAATGAATAGAAATTAAATTAATTACTTTTACTTGGGACATTTTCTTGGCCCAGTCCCCTCTCCTGTGTTACCTGACCCGTATTCTACAACGGGGCAGATGTGTCCTGATCAGAGATGTACTGTTCAGGGCATCTCCTCTCTTTGGCACACATAACACGGATCGGTTTACTGTAAAAAAGAAAACAGTTCGGAAAAGCACAGCACAGTCAGAGACAGAGTTGGATAACAGCAACATATGCCAGGCAATAGTTGTAGAAGTAGTAGTTGTAGAACAGCAGAAATGGAAAGTAAACCGATACTATTACTCAAAGCAATTCCAGGATTATATTCCAGGATTATGTTCCAAAACAGTGACAACTGTAGTGTTTTTTTAAGTATAAGTCGGAGTAGCACCTAGATGCAGCAGCAGTTTACAGTTTCAGAAGTAGTGTCAGATATTTCAGTTCAGTAATAAATAAATAACTAGGCTGTGTACATGTTAAAACGGTATTGAATTTCATGTGATTCACGAGACAAAAGCTGGCAGCTGAGTAAATGAGCAGATCTAATAACCAACAAGAGGGATTGACGTTACATGACCTCTCCTATTTACAGCTTAAGTGCAACACAATATATACATCACCCATTGCTCCTGTTTGGGGTCGTAGTTACAGTCACTCCTAGAGAAAGTAGACCAATTCTATATTCCATACTTTGATGAAAAACACTTCCTAACAATTATCTTTCTGTTTTTTGTCGGATCACAGATGATGAGGAGACCAGCGCCTCGAGGGACGACCATATGTCCTGTCTGCAGTCTGCTCCTTCACCTCAACAACCCCAGCATCTTATTTATTTCTTGCGCTTGCTTGGGCACAACCTCTACGATATCAGAGAAGCAATGACGAGGCGTAGGTTTGAACAATTCTCACGTTGAAAAGGGTTTTAACAATCAGGGGATGTGACTGCTTGTTATAGTGTTAAAACGTCCTGTTAAAAGTGTTCCTTTCTTGAACATACAGTGCATTGAACTGTAAACCTTGATTCCTTCCAAAGACGAGAATGATCCTTCTTTGGTGTTGTGCAGAAGACAACCTGGACGACTTCACGCCATATTTCAGAAAGGTTTAACTTGAATCCAGACAGTGCGAACAGAACAATGAAGAAAAGTCCTGGTTTAAGGGGGAGACGGGGACAGTTAATATGATTTAAGTCCATTTAGGCAGCAGATGCGTGGGGTGGAGGTTGTCATATCAGAAGCACTGCTCCAGGCAGCAGACTAACCTCTGCAGACAGGACAGGGTGAGACTGTGGTCCAAATAAATGTCAGACCATGACACAAGCAGCACCCCACTGTGAGACATGAGCCGATGAAGAGGGGTAACCTTAACTGGTGACAACATTTGTATGGATTCTCAATCTTTGGTGGTAGTACATGGGAACTTTGCAGAGGGTTGTCAGGGGATTTGGAACTCAAAAGGGCAGCAGTACTTTGGGGGTCAATGACAACTTGAATTAAATTATTTTACTTATATTATCACCAAATGTGGAAAAAATAAACTGTGTGAAAAAGCACAACTACAGTAACATATTGCATGACTCGCAATATGATATAAATCGCAATATTCGATTTTAAAGCTACCATGTTGTCTCAGAATAAAGTCTGTAAATGTAGTCAGACGGAAGATCTCTGTGACATGGATAAGATATGTGTCACCTAATACTGCGATGGCGATAATTTGGTGATATGCTGTGCAGCCTTAGCACAAACCTCTGCATGCAAATTTACCAGAATTCTGAATATCAAAGCGTGGATATTTGTATTGTCATGAATAGAAAAATACGTATTTATTTTGGTCTCCAGTCCTAATCATATGATTAATGCATTATTTTGATCCCCTCTAGTCCCCTGAATGTAATTTTATGCTTATTGACCAGACTCAGGAGGACATTACGAAACACAAGCAATAACTCTTGCACCTGTCTCCCACATCTCTCTATGCTATAATCCATAACATTATGATCCAGTTCTCAAAGGACATTGTGCCAGAGCACTGTTCAAACCCATGACTCACAGTGCATCATGGGATCAATGATTTTAAATGCCCTCTGACCACCAAAAAACAATAATCACATACGTTTAGCAGGTGTCCATAGGGATATACAAAGCTAAAAATAGGTCCAAGTCAATCTCCATACCTTTGCCTAAGATATTAAAATGGGGGTCAAATGACTGCCCTCTGGCGTAAACACCGATCACTATTACATATTGCTATTATCATTAGTGTCCCAGTGCATTGTGGGTCGGCTCGGGACAGAGATTAAGCAGGTGATGAAACAAATTAGAAAACAAAAGGAAATACAAAATCATTGGACTGAGTTGAGGTCACTTTGACAAAGAAAGAAGTCTCTATTTGAGTTCACCGCAAAACACGCCAAGTCAAATTTCAACTGTTTGGCTATTTGACCCGTGTAAGTAAACCTTTTTAAAACTACTGTGTTCAAAGTTAATAATCTGGGGTTACAGTGTGATGTAGAACTGATGAAGAAGAAAACTAGGTAATTTGTCATGTGGTGACCATTATACTGTCTATGTCATGATTAGTCTTTTGTTCCCCTGTTTTTGTATGTTGTCTTTGGTCTAGTCCTGTTTTATTTTGACATGTGTGTTCTCTCCTTGGGATTATGATTTGCTTCCCTTGTATTAATTGCCGGCCCCGCCCTGATGTGTTTCCTCATGTATTTATACCCCTGTGTTTCCCTTGTCATGTCATTGTCTATGTTAGCCTGGTTTGTTTGAGTTTTGTCATTTCTGGATTTTCTTATTTTGGATTTCATCTTTATTAAACATCACCAGTTTTGTTGCAGTCCTACATTTTGTTTTGTTTTTCTCGTTCCACCTCCAACCGTGACAGTCTATTGTAGTGTTAATAAAAGTGGTTGATCTTATTCCACAATGGCTAATTGATCACTTTAACTACCACCGTAATGTTAATATTACTCTCAGACTATAAGCAGCGGCGGTGCCAGCTCAGTCAGTAGCAGCCAACTGCACTAACTTCCCTAGCAGTTTAAAACAATAAACTGTTAGGATGATTTAGGATGTTGATCACATTGGATCTTCTATTTCATGCACACACAGTCTGCTTGTGTGACCTGACATAGACTTTACATTAACATTTTAGTCAAATCACTCTATCTTAAAAATTATTTTACAAATACTGTATCACAGTCATTTGACTAATTGTAGAAATGGCGCAAGAAAGACATCTGTCCTAAAATGCATATTAAGTGACACCTGAGATAAGGTGTACGCTTCCCTACTCCATTTCATGCATCAGTGTATAAGTTATTATTATTATTATTCTGTATCCTTTCTGTTTTGTTCTTGGCACACTATTTGCTTGAAATAAATACAAAAATTAATGAAATGAAGAGGCTGTCCTGGAGAAAGCATCAGTCAGATGCCGGGAAAGCATCAGCCTTCCCGGCAAATCTATGTAAGCAGCTTAGCCAATGACACTTCACGCTTCTGACAAAAGCAACTGAAAGTAGTTGTCCTAATCAAGCAGGTAAACAAACTTATGTGTAACAAAAAGCAAAGTCAAAACAGTCATAACAGCGAAGTCGGAATGCACTTTTTCAAAAGGTGCTAATGGTTACCTCAGTGCACAGACCCCAGGTCTCTCTTTCTGTGATGATCATAAATATTTAGGAGCTGTATCGTCCATAAACTTTTTCCATTGAGCCTCACAGAAACACAGGGTGATAGAAGCCATGTCTGTTCTGTCCTAATACCTTTCCTTTTCAGGTCAGTGGAGAGGAGCAGCATGACACTCGCAGGATTATTTATTCAGAAGACAGGCTTCGCTGCACCCCCTTCACGTGGACCACTCCATATATCTAGTAAGATGTTTTGTTTTGATTTTCAACATGAAAGACCTTGCTGAGTGTACAGTTCATCTGACATTTCTAGTGAAAGGATTAAAGCGGCCACTAAAAGCTCTGTGGTGACAGAGCCATGACTCAATAACTGAATGGCATATTAGGATTATGGGCAGTGTCTCATTGAGAGAAATGAGCTCATGTTTTCGCTCAAAGTTGAAAATTCTAAGGAAGTCTTTTGATTTACAACCTTGTTTACCCTGTGAGCAACTTAAGCATAACAAATCTCCTATTTAGGAGATGACTATCCACATATCTCAAAAAATTAACCACAAAATGTATCATTGTGTGTGAGTTTAATTTCATCTTGTAAAATCAAGATTCATAGACCTTTTCTGGTCTTACTGTATATTTTGTATTACGGAGCTAATCAAATGAAATAACCTATTCCTACATGTGATCACCCTTCTGTGCACGTTTTCACTCCTATTGGACAGTGAATGACAGGTGAATTTAAACACTCACAGTGTGAACCCTTAGAAGGAGCAGATACACTAAAGCTGTGTAGAGTAAAATGATCATTTCATTCTTGACATTTGTCATTTTGCCCAGTTTTAGTTCAGTTAGCTGCATTTTGTTGTTTTTGGAGACTTGAGTTGCACCTGGTCACGGAGATGTCTCCGAAACGTCCCCTGGAGATAAGGCGAGTCTCCAGGTAGTCTCAGTGAAAACGAACAGGTTTTATTTCAGCTTAGACTTTTTCAAGTCTCTGACAGGTTTAGGAGACATTGCAGGGACGTCACAGAAACGTCTCACAGGTTGAGGACAACAAACTGTGTTTGCAATTTTCACACAACAGCGAGACCGCTTCGAACAGAAATCAAACCTGTTCGTTTTCACCGAGAATACCAACTACATAAAGAACCACTAGAACATGGCACGGTGGTACAGCGGTTAGTGCTCATGCTTCACAGCTAGAAGGTCCTGGGTTTGTTTCTCACCTGGGAGTTCTGTGTGGAGTTTGCATGTTCTCCCCGTGTCTGCGTAGGTTTCATCATGTGAGTGGTCGGAGGGACCGATGGCAGAGTGTTTGCTTTGCTTCTGTCAGTCTACCCCAGGGCAGCTGTGGCTACAATAGTAGCTTACCACCACGAGTATAGTGTGAATTAATAATAATAATAATAATAATAATAATAATAATAATGTAGAGTTCAGGCAATTAATAATGACTACCTGGTAATACAGGCTTGTAAAGCGCAATTCAAGTGTCAGCCATTATTATTATTAACCCATCTGTAGGTACTATATTGTTTTATTTTGTGTTAACTGACACTTATTTTGCTCATTTACCCTTAAAAATATTAACACAAAGCTATGAAGTTTACATCGTGAATATAAAACAAAACAGTATTTTATGCATCAAATCTTTCTATTTAAACCACTGTGTGCTGCGTGGGACTCACTGCAGCACTGAGCAAGCTCTCACTACTGTGCACTGTTTAACTTGGTTCATGTCCAACGGGCTACAGTGAAAGATGAAGTCTATTAACAATCACAAACATGACTCGCGTTCTGTTTAGGGGTCTCTGCACCCACTCAACTTCCCACTAGTGTACAGTAGTATACAAATACACAGAGAGCCATGTGAACAGCAAGCAATATCAAACTTTCTCAGATCCGTCTCGGGTAAAACTGACGAGTGTCTTCTCATACTTATGACAATTCCATGTGCTTGTAAATATTTAAAATAGTTGGGGCCTGATCTCTGTGGAGATCACATTTCACTATTGCTGAGTCACTTTTTGTTTTCATAACAAGGATCAACATGTACAGTTTAAATATGCAAAACGTATATGTATAGTACACTTAACCAGGCTTAATCCAATGAGAGGAGAAGGAGAGAAATGCACTTTGTGGTGTGTCAGCAGTGTCTCCAGCGCGGGACGGCTCTTGCTGCTACTACAATATGATGATCTGAAGCAAATCTGTATTAACTTATGGAGATAAGTATGACAACTGAAAGTTCAGTTTTTAGGGTACACAATTTTATTATTTTCGGTTAATCCATATTTATCTACTATTTATCTACCTGGCCCTGTCCATTACTTACATTTTTTTCAACACAGAAAATATTAAAATTGAAACTTATTGAAACTTATTTTCAGTGTTTTTCCTTGAATATTATTTTGGCAGAGAGAACGAATCATCTACTGATAAAAACACCCCCATTTTCAAATCAATTTTCATCCACTCTCAATCCATTCTTAACAAACAGTGCTTACATAATAATATCGATCTAGTTTCTCCTGCTCTGTGTCTAAGGAGGAGCTGCCACTTTGTATTATATTGTCATAGATCAATACACATCCATTTAACTCATCAAAACAAAACAAAAAACAAAAATGCAATGCTGTACATAAGAACCTTTTTTCTAACAGATTATTTTCTATAGCTCAGTATTGAAGTGGTACAAAATACACTCTTTAATGCAATTGTATTTTTGTCTACCTCAGCATTACTCTTTTATAGTTTATGATCTGAAATAATGCCAATATATGAAAAAGACAGCAATGAGTGAGAATATTGTCTGTGCAGAATTTCAATTTGGCCTGAAGCGCCCTCTGCAGGCAGCAGTGGGAATGATGGATGATAACCGTGGATGCAAGCTTTTACTTTTTGTTAATGGCATGCTGAAAAATTGTCAGCATCGTAATATTCACACTTTGAACCTGAAACTAGAATAATGATGATTTATGGACTTCAAAATTGTCGAGGACAGGTTCGTGCTATTATGCAACAAAATCCAGCAAAGGCATATAATTGGGGGGGTTCAAAAGAATAGGAATTACAGTTAAACGACTCGCTGGATTCAAGACTTTCAACATTTTGAAGAAAGTCGCGCTTGTCCAGGTTGGTACAATAATGGAGTCTGGGCACAACACAGTTGCAATAACCTCTGTATATTCAGCAGGCAGTGTTCCCTTATCTCAACTGTACACAGATGGATTAGATCACACCAGTTCAATTACAGTGTAAAGTGAACCGCTACCAGCCACAGTGAACACAAAACACTCATGCATTATTAGACAGGACACATTTTATGCATAATAACAGTTAGATTTAGGGCAGATAGCGAGATAAAATGCCAACATTGCTTTGATACCGCAATATTTTACTAAACCATTATGTTTCTTGAAAAGTAAATCGCCCATATATGGACATGTTTGAAGCAGCTGAGGGGGAAAACGAAGAGGAGAAAAATCTAAACTTTCTATAATTACCCCAAAACTACTTTAACAAATGCTGAATTATGACTATAGTTTTATACCCAATAAAGATACAAAGACATGGAGAAGAGCAAAGTGGTTCAACAGCCCATAATTACATAAATAACGGCGAATGTTAGCATCATGCTATATGCTAACGCTAGCTATGACTGCCGTTTTTTTCACTTCTACTTAATACGTGGTGAAGAAACATCCATGTGGATTAAGACTTGACTTCATTTGTGTGTGAATAAGTTTATATTCTGCCAGAAAACGGCAAAAAAGAGTGAAAAATTGTGTTTCCCCAACAGATGACACGATGCCGTCTGTATCTATAAGGTCATCAAAAGTCTAAAATCTAAATTAGGAAAATGTTATTATTTGATTTGATTATCTTAACGTTTTTTGTATTTTTATTTACCGTACATTTTTGTTTGGGTATTTGCAAAATATGTGTAAATGTAAGTCAGATGGAAGACCTCAGTGATTTTGCAAGTTATCATCGTGGCTTCTTGCTTTATCGATAACGATTTGGCGAAAGATTGTGCAGCCCTACTAATAATGTTTGCATAGAGGTCCAAAACATCTCAAATTAATACTCGAGTGACAGGTTTAAAAGGATATGCCACGCCCCATTGAATTAAGTGAACGTTGCTCTCAACATCTCACAAAGTACCTCTGGGTCTAATGAATTATACTGTTGTACCAAGTAAGTCATCAATGTTAATAATTCAGGGCTGGAAATGGATTCACCGTAGCTAAACGTGTGTCAGCGATGATAATAGAGCAATGATACGATAATTTATTCATAGTTGTCCTCCCCATAAAGATTAAGTGCACATGTTCTGAGGCTGGCCAGGCCGCCGCGCTATAGTGTGCGCATGGAAGGTGACACGAAGAACAAGGGAAGCAGAGGAGAGAGCGTGCAGGTGCTCCTAATGCAATAAGGAACATGGTTTTCATCATCAACTTAATGCAGTCTGAAGCTGGCTCTGAGTACATTTGTATTCAGAGGTGGATTATAGAGATGAGAGAAGTAAGGAATTACAATGGAGGACTTTGAAAATGAGCAATGAAAATCAACAAAGTGTCTAAAACAAATTGGAGTGAGGCGGCTTCAGTGAATACTCAGCGTCTTTCTCTTTGGTCTCTCTTCCTCTCTGGGCCAAAATAAGGCTGAACGATTTAAGAATGTCAGAAGTTATTGGATTTATGTTTGAGAATTAAGAATCAGAACTTCATGTGCAAAGTGTATGCACTAAGGATAGGTTTGTAGAGACTGAGGCTATTTGTCACGCGGGGTAATTTGTCACATTGCTTTTTATAGCCACACTAGAGGGCGCTGTACGCTGGTACTAATATATAATGTATTGGTATTCCGCTTCTCTTCCAATAATAATTTTCTCATTTGGACTGAAGACATGAGGAGAGAGCACACTTGAATAGGTTTTTATGCCTTTTCCCAAACTTTAATAGTTGGGTTATTTCTGTAATGAGAGCTTTCCTTTTGTTAGTGCCTTAAACAAAAGACACTGATCTGAAAGACACAGACGTTAGCTTCAATTTGAGCCATTTTATAGCTAATATGCTAAAGCCGTGTGCTAGCTAGCTTACATCGTTGGACACTCTGGGTTGTCTGTCACAAAAACTGAGGGGTTATTTGTCACATGGGGTATAAATGGTGGGACTTTTTTTTTCTTTTGTGTCTAATATGGTTTATGATCACTTTATTTTAACATCATTTTAGTGAATTTGTACATTTTTCATTTCATAGAGCTACTCGGAGTAAAACAATCTGGTCCCATTAAATAGAGGCAGTTCCAAACGATCTTACTCTGAAGAGAATAAATGAGAAAGGTATACAGAACAATGGTATGTAAAATAACAACTCGCAGAGACAGGATTTATTGTTGTTTGTGCGCCATTATACTTAAATAAACTGCGGCCTTTGCAAAATGTACAGTAAATACCACTGCGACTTTTATTTGATTCTTCCAGCTTTACTTGAATAAATTAAATCTTGGATAAAGCTAACTCTGAAATAGCTATAATTGTACACCTTACGATAAAAAAAATATTATTGTGAAACTGGTTTATAATGTATGGAAATGGCTGTTTTTCCGATGTGTTCCACTCTACTGTATATTGCATCATTGCGCTTCTAAGCTGCTGACAAACCAAATAATTCAAACCCAATATTTAACGCTGTCAAATGCAGAAAATCCTGCATGCATTTATGAGAGGCCTTTCTATATGCAAATGCTGTATGTGCCACAGCATATAATGTATGAATGAGAATGTTGTGTAATGGGGTGAACCTACTGTTACCCTTTAGACTGTGCATGGTTCTACTCAGGATTTTTGGATTATTTACATAATACACCAAGTTGGACCTGAATGACTTTGTAAAGAAACATCTAGTTGTGTTTCTGTTTTCTGAGTATTGTGATTGCGATTAGATTAGATTAGATTAGATTAGATTAGATTAGATTAGATTAGATCAGATTAACAACATGCGGTATACACTACGAAAATTCAGATCCATCTTAAAGTACTCTACCGGTCAAACGCTTTTTTATTTTTATTGCTTTTTCTTTTCTTTTAAGTATTACTGCCAATCTAATATAGGAATCACTTGCATTTCAGAACATGTTTGCATGTGAGTTGCCTAAACCTCTAAAGTTGATAAAATGACGACAATGTCAATCGACCGAGTCCTGATTAGAACCAGGAAATACAACCATACCCAGTACTTTAATTCAGCTCATCTTATGTACAAGTCTGTTCTCGGTCTATCACCAAAGAACATCTCTGACATGTAAGAACCATAGGAACCATGTTGAGGTCTCCTGCTGGTGCCCAGAGCGAGGACTACACATTGATTAGCCTATGTTTCAGTTTTATGCAGCTAAAATCTGGAACAGACTTTCCAGTAGATGTGAGACGGGCCTTTACTCTGACAATGTTCAAACCCAGGCGGAAAACATTTCTTTCATCTGTGCATATGAGTGAAAGTATTTGATTTGCTCATCACTTATAGTGTAATTAATTAATGATGTTACTGAGGTTTCATGGAAAGATTTACTGTCAAGCACTGTATGAATCGTGCTCTACAAATAGACTTGCCTTGCCAGTATTTGACATATTTTTAATTTGTTTTACGTCTTTACTTTTCTTTCCAAGGTCAGTCTGTTTTTGCTTTGTTTTGGCTCTGTCCTTTCCTTTCTGGTCTGTGCACGTACAGGGTGCTGCCTGTTGCTTCAGGGCCAGCGGAACAGTGGAGCTCTGGTGTAGTCATTAAAGTTTAACATGCGCCTATCCAGGTTTGAATCATCCTCGAGCTCACAGTTACAGTGCAGGGTTGGGTTTGGTTCTTACAGGCCTGGTCAGATCGAGTTACATCCACAGGTCAGAGCTGTCAACTGTCAAGGGCACGGAGAGGTATAACAGTTCACGTTATCGACAGTATTCTTCAATTATGCAAAATGATTGCAATATATTACTAAACCATTTCAACACAGACTATTCCTTTAAACTATTTTGAATAAGCAGTCAGCAGAACACTTGAAAAAGGAAAATTATTCAAATCAATCAAATTTTGTGACATTGTGGCTTTTTGCGATGTGGATATTTTATCGCCAAATATTGAATTAAAAGTAACTGGCGATATATTGTGCCGTCCTGGTGAAACTAATGGAGTTGATAATGAGTATAAAGGACTGACCTCAGCTAGTGATCATCAAACGTACACCTCAGCCATATTAATTCTCTAAACATGTAAACATGGGTATTGTGATTGCAAGCGGATTTGCAATTTATGTTTGAAAATCAATTTATTTTTCAGTTTAGGTACTATTCACCTTATTTCCGGAGGTTCTCGTGGGTGAGTTGCGCCTGCCCTAATGTGACAAAACAATGTGCATTTCAGAACAAGTTTGAAGAGGTGTAACTAGCATCAGCATATCCAAAATATTATTTGTTTGTCTTTTCTAAAGAATCTGCCTAAGTTGCAGTTTGCTAAGTGTAACCATTCAAATAGCAATTTTAGATTGTTTGAGATTATTTGTTCAGCTCTAGCCGGAGCTGGACAAAATAATACTGTATGTTAGGGGTGGGCCATATCGTATCGCATATCGTTATCGTGATATAATTTTTTGATATCGTTTTGGATTTATGTTATGCTCAGCTCCATCAGAGCAAGGAAACCAGCTCAACTAAAACCAGAATGTTTTAGTTTGAACGAGTAAAGGTTTAGACTAAAAAATAACTATACTGACAGTTCTACAGTCAGTAGAACTGTCCCCGAGTTCTACAGTCAGTAGAAATGAAATGAAGGATGTAAACTGCTTGAGTAGATCATATTTGCGAGGAAATTAATATGTTGTAAAAAAGAAAAAGAAAAAAAAAAGAATAAAACATTACTAAATTAATCTTCCCAATAGGCATTAAGGCTGAGATTTTGAAGTCATTTGTCCATTATCAATTATATCGTCAATTTATATCGTGATGTAGATTTTAGGCCATATCGCCCTACCCTAATGTATGTATTTAAATTAAAATAAATCAAAGCTAACTTCTATGTACCAGCCGTACCAACCGAGGTAAGCATGCACACCACATTTTGAAAACAGCCATCTACAGTAATGAATTTTGATTAGCAATCCAAACTTGTTCTATAAACCACCAGTGTCCATAATAACAAATTTGATTTTACTGTATACACAATTTTTCCAGGTGTAAAGGCTTCGAACAACTAACTCAATCAGTAACAACAGTGCTGAAATCGGTTCCAAAGCGTGATGTCAGTCTCTGCACACTGAAAGGCCGATGATATTCCACAAACAGCCTATAGCAAAAGTCCAGATCAGATGTTTTCCTTGAGGCGTGTGTGCAGTTCGAGTGCAGTGAGTGAGGAGCCACAGGGAGAAGGAGAGAGAGGAGAGTGAGCGCTCTTTTGGAAATATAAATCTTTGGAGTAAAAGATGAGTTAATAGTGATCTAAGGCAAAGCAATGAATGTCTCTCGGGGCAAAGTTTTAACCCCAGGACTGTCTGATGATGAGCTGAAGATTGAGATAAAACACTAGTTTACACCATTATGTCAATTTTGAGTTTCAGGTGATGGTAAGAATGCAATATCAGTTTAAAGTTTATTCAAAGGTCAGTGAGAATAATTCATTAAGCGACTCTGGGCTTTAGTCCGGAATAAGTATTTTACAGGAGCTTTCCACTTCTAAAATTCTGTTATAGCCTACATTACAGTCTCTGCTCCCTGATCCTGAGGGATAGACAAGTAGCCCCAGTGTCCCCTTTTATTGATCCTATACCACCTGTCTCTGTTGTAACCAGAGTATGTTGGAGTCTATGTAAGCGCATCTCATTATCAGCATCTTCTTTATGACACTTGTTCAATCTCAGAGCCGCGTAAGCCACACAGGGAGGCGGTGGGTTTATAGACATGATGCCATAAAGAGCAGCTGCAGGAGACACCTGTTGGACACACACGCTAAACTCACTGTCTGCAGTATGGTGCAATACAGAGACACGTTTTGTCCCCTTCAGAAATTCTCCCACTGGATTAAATGTGAGACGATATGGCAATTTGTAGAATACACAATAAAGGAGTTCAAATAAAGATTATTTTGCGAGAGGACGTAAGTTAACTTTGGCGACTAGTTGTGAAAATGAAAGTCCTTACCTATGGTGGTGATGACGGTGATGGCGAAGTAAAAGGAGCCCGCGAACTCCCACTGGACCCCGGCTTTGTGCGGTTTGAGCTGCAGCACCACTCTCTCCAGTTCGTCAAAGTCCTCCGTGGTCAAGTTAAACGAGGTCAGCAGATCCCGCCTTTTCGCGGCCAACTCTTTCCGCTGGCCCTTCTCCTTGTGGGACTCCAGCGCGTCGAAGATCGCCGCGCCCACGATCAGGTAGGTGAAGGTGCACACGATCAGGGCGAGGGTGCGCACGTTTTGCCTCTTCATGGCGCCGGCCGCAGAGCGTGTCTCCCGGGGCAGAGCAGTCTGGAGGCCGGGGAGCTCGGCTGGGTCATCGTGGGCGCAGCGCCTGTTCTCTGACGCGGCGCGCGGACGGAGCGGAGGATTTTAAAGGTGCAAGGGGGAGCTGTTCATTCAGCACCAGGACAGTCCACCCCGCCCCCGGAGCCCGCCCCCTCTCCACGCTCACGCTCTCATGGACACCCCCCCTCACCTCGTGCCAGTGACGGGACTTCACACATGCCGCGCAGTGTGAGAAAACAACGTCTGGACGAATGCACAAAGATATTACTGTGATAGTGTAAGGGGCGACACAAGTGAGTTTTCCTTAAGTTTTTAAAAAGTCTCACAATTATATCTCCTAATTACAAACTAACAATCACAGCGACACAAACAATTAGCAACTTCCCTCTCTCAGAGTATAGCTGTGTTTTTTTTGTCCTTTTCTGCTAACTGCATTTGTGGTTTCTGTGTTCCACATGGTTTTACTGGATGCTTTTGTACGTCTTTGCCATGTCTTTGTGGAGGTTCAGCAGTTTTTTTTCACTGCAGAGAGTTCATAATGGTCCTGGAAAAGCAAGTAAACTAATGGCTACCTTATGAGCTAAAGATATTTGACTTCTTCTGAAACATTGAAGAGGCACCAAGAGCCACCCCCGACACCTGCAGCACAGTGGAGACGTCACAAGAGGCGCTACAGGAAACAATAAAGGGACAAAGGAGAACATGGTAAAAGACTGTTGTGGAGCGGAGGGATTGGAGGGAGCTGTGCAGGAGGAAGAGAAAGGAGGGGGTGGAGGATCTGACCAGTGCAGGACACCACGCTCTGAAACACAAACCCAGGACCACCATTTCAGAGGATCAGAGGAGACTGACGGCAGCCAGCCAGGTTTCTTCCGGGTGCTACGGTTTCCTCTACCTCCAAAAACATGCTGGTCAGGTTGGCTCACAGTGGTGCTCAGTCGCAACAGCTCAGTCGCAGCGGCTCAGGACTAACACCTGAACACAATTTCGTTGTACGGTTGTACAATGACAAATAAAGCACTTACTTACTTCAAATCCTTCTATTAGGTTACTTTATTTGTACCCGTAGGTAAATTTGTCTTGCAATTCTGAGAACTAGTCAACATTAAAACACATTATACAAAGATAAAACACCACATACATGTTTAAGTATAAAAATTAAGTGAAGTAGTAAAATATTCTTGTATAGCCTATTTCATCATTTCCTTGTGAAAGCTTCGATGTTTCGCGACCAAACCCAAAACCTGAACATTGAAAAGAAAAATAAATGTGCCTGCCTGCCTGCAGTGTCTCGCCTCAATGTACAGTAAATATTATTTTGGTGACGCACCACTGGGTCATTGCCCCACTTGAAGTTCAAGAAGTTGCTCGATTTCCCAGACCTCCTATTTGGTACAAAAGTCTTCACAGCTTTATCCAGTTTGGGGGGTTTATCGCTGCTTAGATGCTTTCCAATATAAATACGGTATTGTTATTGTATTGTCAGTCGGTCATGTGCAATACTATCTTTTAGGACTATATTAACATCAGTAGCTTCTTCAAACTTTCCCCCAGGGCCCACTTTTGCATCACCCACTCTTTATAATCTTCAGTATGTTCTAGTTACAAGCACTTAGGATTAAAGCAGACTATATACCAAGACCAAGCCAGATGTTGGAGAGGATCCAGATGTTGTTTTGGCTCCAAGAAAAACACTGCTGCTTTCTGAGGGCGCCATTCCCAGAAGAGCAGTACCAGTCTGACCCATGCCACAAAATACAAATAAATTGGACATTTAACTTGAGAACTGAATAGAATTCCAGGAGCAAGTAAAGAGCACTGTGTAAAACTGTCAAAATCACATTAGAAAGCGGCTGATGAGAGCCCAGTAAGGTTATTCTTTTTTTGATCTTTTTCACCCCAGTTATGTGGATGGTCAAATCATTAATGAGATGGAACTCGGTGTGAAACAAAGCACTGCTTTAGTACGTTCTTATTCTTTTGAATAAGAACGTACTAACATACTTTGCATTGTCCCTAGTCACAATGACTCACATACGTTTTGCAGCCCTGATTTTAGTTCTATAACATGACATCGGCCCCTCATCACGGACCCATTGATCCAGGCCTGCTCTTAAGTCCCGGACCAAAAATACCAGATCAGTGGACCGTGACAAAGCGCTATAATCCTGCTCCGCTTCATCAATGCAATCAATGAGTCCATGCACTGTGTCCGAGCGAGGCAGGGTTTTTTTTATGCAATCATTCAAAACGGACTAAAAATAGCCCCATTTTCAATGTGTTCATATGGATCAAGAGTGCAATACTTCTCTAATATAATGGTAATTCAGACCAAAGCACTCTGGCCTCTAACCAAAACAGCATATTTAAGTGTAGTCTAGTCAAGTATATTAGTGTTTCCAACAGAAACGTAACTAGTGCAGTCCTGAGTGATTTGTGCCAGTGAGTGACACTTATCAAGATCTCCTTAAAACCTTTTAACTCTTTGGAAAATGTTCAGTGAACCTAGAGCTCTTGGAACATGTGGGCGTTGCAGATGTGGCGGTGCCTGTGAATTACCGATTGTGTACGATTAATTGAATTTTTCTCAGTAAATCCTGCCTAAAAGCTGTTGTGCGGTTGGATGTTCCATTTTGTCGGAACTATAGCTTCAATCTTGTAAACTGAGTATGTCAATGATAAGAATTGACGTCTGCAGACAGAGCCGGTTTTTCCTACACGCAGATTACGCAAGGTGCCTATAGGGCCCCCACTGCAGCAAGGGCCCCGCATCTCAGTCAAATCACGGCGGTGTTTCACTGATTAATGAGCGTTGTTACTGTGACAGGCTGTTTGACAGACAGCGCTCACTCACTCTCCGCCTACTTTGCCACATACAACACCGACATGGAGCAGTCTGCTGAAGTGGATGAGCAGGAGAGACCTTCCCCCTGTCACTCCCAACGCGTCCACTCGCTCCTCCACTCGGTCCGTCATCCCGCACGGGTTTCTCCCGTATCCCGGTCCGGTCGCTGCTCGCCTAATGTTTACTCTGCTCGGACCGGGCAACTATCTTGTTGTTTTGAGTACTGTAGAGTATCAGGCCATAGTTTGGTGAATATATTGGTTTCTCAAGAAAGACCGCACGCACCATAAAATTCTTAATGCATGCAACTGTAAGTTTCTGGAAACTGCACTTTTTATAATTCACCCACAGATGTGCGGTGTACAGAGGAGAGCAGTAGGCTTGAAACAGATCTAGTTTCACGTGTACAGAGCAGGAGGAGAATTTCCGAGACAGAATGTTGGCTTGTGCATATACAGTAACATCCGGCACTGACGGTAAATGCCTCATCTGTAACAGTTAAACGATCAGTTATGATGTGATACTTGACAACATCACATACATTCAAGATGTTCCCGAGAGCTTAAAGTGATCTGTCCTCCTTTGTCTGACATATCATAATGACACTTTTAATTTGTATTTCACATCCTGCAGTTCCTGCAGTGAATAGAGGAGAGAAAAAAGCCAAAAAGCATTTAATCTCAAATGGGAGTTGAATCCCCACTCGCAGTTAATTTCAGTAACTCTAGTTCTCGGAAAGTGCGCGGTCTAAAACAAATAACTGTCAGGCTGATTCTCAGTGGTAAGATAAAAATATAACCATCAGGTGCAGGTTTCAGTTAGTTTTAAAGTCAGTGGTTCCCAAACTGGGTCAGTGACCTTTTACCATTTTAAAAAGTGGGGGGAAATAGACTAGTGGTGTCCTAAACTCCAGTCTGACAGTGGCTTAGTGGTTAGTGGTTGTCACACAGTGGGGCAGGGCCCAAATTGAGGTTATGTTCCACTTCTGCCCTGCACTACTGCACAATGTAACTGCTTTTGACCATAAATGCATTCGCTCTTCATCGAATAGCCATGGGATGTGTACTGTAGGGCCCCCGAGTGGATTTTTACTTAGGGCCCCAGAAGGGCCAGCACCGGCTCTGTCTGCAGATCTAAACCATTTGTGTGGATGATGTTTTAAAGTGTAACGTAACTGTGCCGGACACGTCAGGCTTCAAATTCTACGATATGTTTTGCTTTAAACATAAAATAAATTGTTGATCAAATGTGTAATGTAAATGTAAAGCTGAATAAACTAGAAAGAACGAAGAGATTCTAAAACATTTTCTAGTCAGCATTACATTTAACTTGGATCATGATTATTTCCCCAAATGCAAACATAAATGTGTGAAATTCAGCACAAAGTTTACGAAGGATTAGTGAAAAGTACCTCTTGGCTGTTTGTACATTCATCAAGACCAATTAAGTCCAATTTCTGTTTAAATCGGGCTTTTGCCTCAACTGGCATGTTATTGTGGTAATCAAAAATCCTCTCAAATCCAAGGACAACCACCCAATGCCAGCGGTCTCCCATTGTTTTCAAGGAGCGTTGTATTCACCGCCGCTTGATTTGTGACGTAACACCGGAGAGCCTAATAGGGATCCCGATTGTGTTCAAAGATAACGTTATCTACTTCCGAATATGATCCTCATAGGCTGTAAATCTGAAAAATGTGGCACAGATATTTGATCCTGTGAGGAGCCCCTAAATACAGGACATTTAATCTGCCTGTCTCAAAGGCAAACCCTTCCGTATCACGGGTGATCCCACATACCCGCCTCACAGACCCTTCAGTGTGCTGCCTTCAGGGAGGAGAGGAGACTGTGGAATCTACAGGGCATGTCCAGCCGACTGAAGAACAGCTTCACCCACCAGGATGTCTGGAAGCAGAACCGCCTCCCTCCCGATCAGCTTCCACTGGATTCACAAACTTATCCACTCCAGCCCCTCAAAGCAACTGAACTCTAATCCTTCCAGATTTATGTAAATTATAACATACATGTTGAAGTGTTATTCAATTTGCTTCAGGGGTTTTAGAATAAGATGACATCAATTTCTCTATGAATCAGCATCATTTGTGAGTGTGTAATTCACAAAATATTCTTGTGAAACTAAAACAATAGGAACTAACTTGGTAAAGTGCAGCTCTGGTTGAGTCTGACCCAGTGTCGTTATGCTCTACGTCACAGTCAACTCAGGGTTAAACCATACGTTAGCGGTTAACCTCCTAATCCAGATTCTGAGCGCGGACCAGCTGGACCTCAGGTGCTTTACTTGGACTTACCCCTCAGTGCATCCTAAAAAGACAAAAAACAATGACAGCCGGCTACTGTACAGCATTTGGGTGCACTGAGTTGCCTTGTGTACGAAATGGGCGGTGTAAACAAAGTTGCCTTGCCTAAAAAGAAAGATGCGACGTGATCTGAGTACTCCATTCAACCTGTTTTATTCATATACCCCCCTTTCCGCAAATCTTCAATCAATTCACTACTATAAGACAAGAAATAGAAACATATACCTAAAACTTACATTGTGGAGAGGCACGTCGGGGTCACCAATGTGGAGAGGAATAAGAAGGCACAAGCTGGTTCAAAGAATGTGACTTTATTCCTCGAGACACAAAAACAGACTGAGGACGAAGACAAGATGCCGGGGCAAGACACCCCCCCAAATCCCCCCAAGCCCACTGGGTGAGAGAACCAACCATTCAGAGTTACACATTATTTTGTTTGATCTCTATGTTGTTGTTGTTGACTATAAAGCACTTACATGCAGTATGGCTGACCAAACAAAAGCAGCATTACATAAAGGCTGCACGGAGGACATTATTAGGGCCACGCCAGACGGAGGAGAACCAAAACACCGGGTTCAGAAGTCCCCCTAGCCCCCCCAAGCTGCAGTGCATTCTGGGAGCCCTGCCCTCAGCGCTTCAGTTCTCATTAGATGAACCTCGGTATGGCCGCCAGCTTCAAAACTGACATTCAATTAAAGCCATCATTTCTCAGTCATCGCTCTGCCTTTACGAATCAGCAATGCAACAATAGCGTTGATATTCTGAAAATAAAATGATAGTAATGCAAAAAAAAAAGCCTTGTACATTACGCATTGAATATGGAGATAATGGTTTTAATGAGGGATTTTGCCATTCAAACACGAGCGTCAAAACAAGAAAAATAATCAGTCATAAGTCATAATAATAAACCAAAAACCAGAACTAGATAAGGAGGATAATGTCTGAAACTTAACTCCTGTACATTTTTGAATGACGATAAACAATGCGTAGATCTCAGTCAAATGGAGGACGTCAGTGATTTTGCTATAAATCGTGGCCTCTCGTCGTATATAGTCAGCTCGTTCGACGATCATATTGCAATATTACATTTTTGTTTTGCAAATAGTCCCTTTGAATAAAGATACACCAAATATCTAATAACACTAACTCATCTAGGAAAGGACGGAGAGGACAGGATATAGGTCACCAATGGGTAAGACATTAGATCATCTTCCAAAAATAGCAGAGAGCTATTTTTAGAACAATACGCCATAATAAGGTTGAAAAAAAAAAAAAAAAAAAACCTTGTGACGTCACCAAAAGACAAAGAGTGAATCAAACTACAGTGTGTTTTGCTCCGTTTGATATACTGATTATTACATACCGTTACACTTTTCTTTTTTTACTTTTAAGGAAGTTTGCACTAATGTTCTATTACATGAGCAACAGTATGTTTGTGTAACAACAACAAAAAACGGCAGTCCTTGAGAGAATATCTGATATGATCAAAAGAGAAACCATAAGACAGATATATAACAATAAATGTAGAGTTCACGTGTCAAAACAGATGACAGTGAAGCAGCAGATGGATAATTGTCCCCATGTCCTTTGGCCCTCCTTCAAATTGAAATAAATAATTTAAAAAAAGCCTGGAGGGAAAAAGAGCCCTTACCTTCCTAGTCCCTAGCCATTTTACTGATTAGACGAATCTAATCAAACGGCTCTCTGATGTTAACGCCGCAGTGGGTCCCAGCCCTCACTCCTGCTCCACTCCAGTTTCTCAGAAATGGTCAACACTTAACAGCTAATTAGGCGCCGCATTAAAAGCATTGATCCTGAGCACAACACTGCTGTCAGACGCTTTGTAACAAACATGATTATGTCCTGAACGCAAAACAAGGTCTGTCTTTGGAAGCTCTCTGTTATCTTAGTAGTCATCTGGGCAGGGTCGTTCTCACATGAAGACAGCCGCTCATCCAAGAGGCTTCGATGCATTTGACCCTCAATAACATTACATAGCCAGGGCGTATACATTTATTGCAATCATATGCTTTAAGCCATTCCAACTCGAAGCACCCATCTCTTGCGCAACCTTTTCGCCTGTACCACGCTACGACCACGTCCCCTATAACTGACACTGTCACCTCTTGTCCATCTCCCGCTGCTTCTTCTTTCCTCTGTCTCCTGTCACCAACAATTACGTAACCGCACGTGTGTCTCTATATGATTTTTTCACAGCATGTCATCGACTGCCATCTTGTTTTCTTCACTTTGGACCTTGACAGAAGGTTCTCACAGAACCCATGCCAAGAAATGTTACCAGCCCTGCCACACTGACTCAAACGCATCAGTTCAAAATAACACATGGCAAAATGAACACAGAAGACTCAGGAAGTGAGTACCAGAAAAGTAATATTGATCCTGTATGAGTGATGAGAGCCCATGCAATGACTGATTTAAAATGTTTAGTTTACATTTTCTTTGGGTAATGTGTTCTCGAGAGTGGCATGTCCAAAACTGTTCCTCGTTGTATTTGACTCAACTAATTATTGTGATTTTGTCCACATGCTTGCTGTAGATTATTGAGCGGTATATTTCTGCAAAGTTGTCACGGAATTCCCAATCTTAGTTTCCATTGTCAGTATACCAAAGGTGTATATTTCAAGTTGTTGCTGCTAATTTTGGATCTAAACAAACACAGAATCTGAGGGGGTGACGTAATGAAGAAAACATATGCATGGCCTTACTTTGAACGACAGAAATAATGGGCACCTTTCAGAATGCGGATATATTTGGTCTGGATCCTCCTACATCAGCAGATTGATTGATGCCCACCTCCATAAGTGCTATATATGTATAAAAAGGCCTTTTAAATTATGGTTATGAGATGAATTGGTGCAAACAGCAGATATACCGCATACAGTACAAGGACAAATCGACTATATTTAGGACAAACTGCCTCCTATACAAACAATATCTACCAAAACAATTATTTGCAATACTAAAGAATTGTCATGAATGTTTACAATGTTATTGCTGTATTTTACCAATTAAACACAGTATGTGTTCCAAAAATGTTTAACAAGCAACTTTTTATCAAATTGTATCAAAACAAGATTCAACACTGTTCATCATACGCAAAAGTGGAACTAAATTATAGATTATTATAGTAATTGAGTCAGTTAGTTTAGGTTGTGTAAGTAAAAATGAGAGAATCCAGAAAATCCAGACCGGAAACCTCAGTGATTTTGCGATATATCGTTTACATAACATCACGTTTAACAGGGTTGTATGAATCTGTGTTGAACAGGAAGTAAAACATTTGTATTGTTTAATAGTTACCACTCATTTGGCCTCTGTTGCCATGCCGTGACACCATCTGCATACCCAATATGAAACGCTTCAAAGTCTGGGAACACTGTCCTGCATTCGACCTGTCCTTCAGTGCCGCTGGGGTAACCTGTTAGGAGCAGAGTGACCAGCAGGAATACATGAATAAATGATAATAGTCTATTGCGCATAATGTTATGTTATGAAAGTGTCATAAATGAATTAAAACAATGCATGCGATCGCTTTGTTTTGTTTAGGCCACATGGCAAATTCATTTTTTCCTTCAAAGCTGTTATTTTTGATGTCATGCTAAAAATGCCCACCCACACTGAGGGTCATAAGGGGTGTCACAAACCGCCCAGGCGCATGTGGCAGACGTGGGTGAGGGGATTTCTTGAGGACGGTTCGGGTCAAACACATGCTGAGGTTGTGGACAGCTGTGAGGGAGACACCGCGTTCACTGGACTCCACTCTCTCCAGTCTCTCAAATCAACAGCGCGCCGTGAGACTGACTTTCGTAAACAAAACAATAGAACCACAGCTGGGATTGAGGGGTCAATGGTGAAAGGCTGTCGAAGGCCGGTTTATCACGCACGGAGATGAAAACTGGAATCTGAGCCTCACAGGAATGACTGAAGGGCTGGTTAAGTTGATTTAACAGATAGTTTGTTTCAAACATGGAGATGACTTCGGAATAGCATGGACAAGGATGTATATGCAAAATAAAATGGTGAAGTGTCGCCATCTTGTGGACACGATATGTTGATGCAGTGAATAAAAATGATTTTTTTTTTTTAATTTGTTTTGCATTTTGTCCCAGATTTGCGTGTCCCTCAATGAAATATTAAACTTAACTGCATACAGGTGAAACTCAGAAAATAAGAATGTCATTAAAAAGTGCATTCATTTCTTAAACTGTGAAACTAATATGACAGACTCATTACATGCAAAGTGACATAGCCTTTATTTGTAATAATTTTGTTATCATTATTATCATTATTATGGCTCAGCTTGTAAAAACCCCAAATTAAAAATTTCATAAAATAAAATAATTAAAATGGACTGTAAGCCATAATCATCAAATGTATAACAAATAAAGGCTATGTCACTTTGCATGTCATGAGTCTATATCATATATTAGTTTCGCATTTTAAGTTGAATTACAGAAATAAATGAACTTTTGATCGATATTCTAATTTTTTGAGTTT
Source organism: Neogobius melanostomus (assembly GCA_007210695.1). Taxonomy (NCBI): domain Eukaryota; kingdom Metazoa; phylum Chordata; class Actinopteri; order Gobiiformes; family Gobiidae; genus Neogobius; species Neogobius melanostomus. The sequence continues at coordinate 156,968 of VHKM01000195.1, forward strand.
CACCTGTACACATGTTTATAGCCACGATTTTGTTTTTAATACTGCATAAATAGGCCCACAACTTTTGATAACTACATACTTTTTGGGCATGCCCGTTTTCCTGCCTGTAACTCAGAATGTAACAGTCTGACCTCCTATAGTGTCCAGATGTGTGAGCAGAAAACTGTAGAGAAGAGTAAAGACCTCCCCAATCTATAGGCCAATGACCTGTGAGAAATGCCTGGCTTCTTGTGTCATGGAAACTGAATGGCATGCAAGAAGATCAATGATACAATAAATCAAAAGGGAACAAAACGCAAACTGATCACGTGAAAAGAAAAATCTTAACATTGCAACTTCTTGATAGGCCTTCTGTACAAGTGTATCTGTAATTTGCAGAGGTGACCACGAGAGGTCAGTCACGCTCATTATTATATTATTAGTTGTTTAAGTCATCTAATCTCTTACCAAAAGATATTAGACCTTGAGTGATAGACTTCGTCAGTCTTTTCCATGGCCCTTCTTATAGAACCCCTTTCAAAATAGGTCAGACAATAAGAATGGTGACTGCGGCCAGGGTCTCGCGAGCAAATCTGCCTGTCTCTATATACTTGTTAGTTCAGCCCTTATCAATTATGGGCAATAACCTGTCCCTGCACTTCCCCTGAAAATGAAATATTTTTTAAAATCAACAATGCAGTGAAACCAAAACATATTAAAGTGAGTGCCACATGATAAGAGACAGGTAATTTCAGATCATATTTTTGCAGTTTTTACTTTTTATTCCACTTTGAATATCCAGAGTATGTTGAAACCCCAGTGTCCCCGACCCCATTTTCACGCCTTTGTGCAGTTAAAAGGAATATTTCTACTATATCTATAAATATTGTTCTTGCCAATTCCAAACAAATAGAGAATAGACTTCAACAATCTGCAGATCTTATATGAAAAATCACAACTATTAATTAAAAATAATGAAGAAAAATCTCTGTCCCTCAGTTTTGTGTCATTGGTGTTATCCGTATTACTTTCAAGGATTTGTAATGTTAAAAAAGATGTGAAGAAATAATGTTCTGGTCTGATGAGACCAAGTTAAAAGCCTAATCCATGTAAAATATTAAGAAGGATATATTGTCATCACTAAGAACAAATAAGTAACTTTATAATGTGACTTCATACTGTGGGTCATTTTGAAATGTCATTGGTGTTACGGCTGTTTGCATCAGTTAGTAGAATTTCTCAGGGGGAAAACAGGTTCACAGCTAAAACTATACAACTGTACTGTGATACACCACCTTTGTTCAGGAATAACATAGAAATACTTAAGAAAAAGGGACAATTGATTGAATTTCGTCATTGGTGTTACAGTCACTGGTGTTACAGCCCCACTTTAAATGAATGGAAGCATCTGATTCAAAGTCACTGGTGTTGCACTTTTGTCATTGGTGTTATGAAAACATTGAGCTTAATTAAACATATAATTCTCCCTTATTTTAATAAAATACTGTTTCTAGACAAAATGGCTATTGTTTAATTTCCTAAATGCAAAATTTTACACAATTGACAAAATGTTCTCACTAAGAACAAATAAGTAACTTTATAATGTGACTTCATACTGTGGGTCAATTTGAAATGACCCACAGGTTGCATTATTGCCTCATGTTTGTCATTAAAATAGTTGTAACACCAATGACACAAAACGTAAAATAAAAATCTTAAATGATAAAACAATGAAAAATACCCAAGCTGTCCCTTATGACTGGTAGTAATGCTAAGAGGGTATTGAACATGTTCTGGTGATTTTTATGTAAAAATATTGCACGTCATTATTTTTAATGACAGAAAATGCCCATATTTGGATATTTGCCTAGTGCAAGTTTGAGAAAAACAAGTTTGTTTAATCACTAACATTGTATCTCGGCCAAGATGGATCTGCCAGTACCTTTTAAGTAGAACATTTATTGAAACAATGTTACAACAGAATCATACGACAAAGATCACGTTGTTATTCTCCTAAAGAGTATTAGATAAGGTCATTTCTATATTTCACAACTTTGATTTATAAAAGGACAACGCAGTCCTATCGGTTGTCCTCCAAAGGCTCACCATGCCTTTGTTAATAAATAGGCTACTGTCTCGACCGAAAGGACACGGCACGCGCGCGTTTTTCCTCAAAAGCACAATCCAGCGGCGCGCAAAGAAAGTCGTGAAACCAAAACGGGCGTCATTCAGAAGCGAGGCGGCGCTAAACAACAGCCCGGGGCCATGCGAACTCCCTCTCATTGCTCAGCAGCGCGGGCAACTCCACGCACACACGGACGCACACGCACACGCGCAGGGTGGGAACGTGGTGCTCAGTGATCGCCCGGAAAACGCAGCTATGGACCCGGCCAAGTCAGCGGCGGAGGATCGGAACGCGGAGCAGGCTGCGTCCATGTTCAGGAGCCACGACCCGGAGAACCAGAGACGACCCACGGCCAACAAGAAGATCAACAACCACTGGAAAGTCATCATAGCGGTAAGAAGTTTGGGCTTGCACAGAGCTGATGATGATAGACTACAGGGTGAGCAATAACGGAATGTGTCGGATATTTTCATGGGTCATGTTTGCTCTCATTCCCGTAGGTGCGAGCACATTTGCATGGGAACTACACTTGTGTGACTTAGAACTTTATTACAGCTCAACTTTAACTTAAAAATAAGACAAAGAAATGCAATTCATTAAACTGTTGCAACCACAGCCACTACATTTATATACTTAGCTCCTTCTATGTTCAAACACGATATTAAGCATATCCTGAGCAGCTTCTCCCACCCTTCTTGCATAATATCCGTAAAGCAGCGTCTCTCCATTGAGCTAAACTCCATTGAAATAAATATCTCACAAATCTCCTGTTTCATAGCTCCATTATACCATGTTTACTCTGGCAATGCTCATGCCGGTGTGAACTCAGCAGCACGCTGTCTGGGACTTTACCCAACTAAACACAAACACAGGCGTTTTTATTCACATCCTTATGTTATGTTTCACTCATAGGGGTTAAATATTAGGTTTCCCCCATTAGCTTGTGTAGGGACTGACGGCATACAGTATTTTGCTACTAGCACCACCATCACCTCTACTAAAGTTCAACTTCTGTAATTATTCTAATAAAAATGTTACACATACTGTTACCAGCAAGATAAACGATTCCCCCATAATCCTGTTAGTTTGTGTGGGTTGAGTCTTCCACTTTTCTTTTACTTGTGACTCACACAAACCACTTCTGCTTGTTTTCTTGGTTTTGCTTCAATGCTGAGGTCAGTTTGTCTTCTTCTTAAAAAAAAAAACCCTTTGACACATTACCTCAGGAGCATCCTATGACCCAAACCTTAATTGAATGAATATGGCTTTTGTTGTTGTGCAGTTGTTCATACAGAAAAAACAAAACAAAAACAAAACAGCTCTTGTGGCACCAAGCCTAACCACATTTTTTTCCCAAATAAAAACGGGTGCTTTTAGATTTATGTACGCAGTAAAAACTGGATTAGTGCTTAGACTCAGACATGAGACATTGGCTTTGGTTTTGCGCTGTTTAATCTTTGATGGTTTTACGTTTTTTTATAGAAGTTTTTTGTTGTTGTTGTTATTTAACCAGGAAAGTCCCACTGAGATTAAGAATCTCTTTTTCAGGGGAGTCCTGGCATGAGAGGGGATCCTATTATTGTACATATACAGTATTACACACTTACATACATAGTTTAGTGATAGGATAAACTGGAGCACCCAGAGGAAACCTACGCAGACCTGCCCAGGACAGATCAATAGTCAGATAATTGGCAGTGATCAGCTGAGAGTTGGTCCCTGAGACTGACACTGGCGTTGTTGAGACGTAGAACCACAAATGTGTTTACCCAGAGGTTGAGAGTTTAATAGAGGGGAGGGACTTAGCCAAGCCAAACCACTCCCAGTGGTCTTTATATAGTCCATGGTCTGAGCTGGAAACTTTAGTGTTGCTGATGAAGCCTTTTAGATGAGAGGCGAAACGTCCTACAACTACAGAGTACAGAAAATGACTCAAGAACTCTCTTCAAAGATGGACAACTGCCTTACGATTGAGAGCCTACACTAACTCATTGTGTAATGGCCATTTTAATATCTTCAGCTGTACCACTATTAGCAAAAACTCCCCCTAAATGTACAGGAACTTGCATATCTGTTGATTTGGTGCTGATGAGATACATGGGGAACTTCTAGTTCTGTCCACACTCAAATGTATTGTTTATGTCATGGCATTGTTTCTTTTAAGTCCTTGGCTTGGCTTTGTATCTTTAGCTCTATTTTTCTCCCCCAGTGGTGCAAAACAGCAAAATAATGAATCAGTGGTGCTAAGATTAAAATGCTGGTGAGCTAACAGTTGTACAGATCTTTTGTTATTTCTTTATTATTGAGCGTGTATTCTCAACTATAAGTTTAAGTTTCAAAAAGTCTTTGTCAGTGCTGACATGAGTCAACTTGAACATGAGTGATGGAAGTGTTTAACCCTTGGTCAAGCATAGATGACCAAACTGTAAAATGTCTAAGCAATTATGCACTGTCTGCTGAATAATGCATAAAAATACCTTATGATGCTCATTTTGTACGGTTAAAATGCCTGAGTGATTTAGACTTTTGCTCATTTATGATAGTTGCGCAGTAAATAATCGTGTGTGTCTTAGTACAGTGGTTCCCAATGGGGGGCGGGCTGGGATTGCAGGTGGACCCTGAAGCCTTGTCGGGACCTGGTCAGAGGATCAGGTCATAAGAAACATTATTTGAGCAAATTAAATTGTAGATAATCATTGCTAGGGCTGGGCGATATATCGATATTTAAGATATATCGATATATTTTAAAAGAGATATGGAATTAGACCATATCGCATATATCGATATAGGTCAAATTTGCGCTGTAATACTTGTTTCAGGCAAGCCGCTGATCGGAGCTCTCTGCACTGCTCCCAGCGCCGCGGCCCCGCCCCTCCTCAGACACTCTTCAACTAATATGGAGAAAGCAACAACGTCTGAAGCGTGCGGAGGAGAGCCCCGTGGTTGGTAAAAGAAAAACCAGTGGCTCAATCATTTGGAGATGGTTCGGATACAAATGATCAGATAGCAACAAAACCACGCTATATGTAGGGAGGCACGCGATTTTGGCCCATGCAGCTGATGGCCACAGCCCATAGTGAATGTAGCGTAGGGTGACCAGACGTCCCAGTTTACCCGGGACAGTCCCAGTTTTGAGTCCTCTGTCCCATGTCCCCACACATTCCTCCAAAACCATTCATTTGTCCCAGTTTTACACAGGATCTGTCCCAAGTGTCCCAGTTTTTGGCCAATATGATCCACAAAGTAACAAACTTTGCTTGAAAATTCATGTCTTTGGGCCACGCAAATGTCCATTACCAAGTAGAAACCAATACAAAATATCAAGTCTATCATGTTAATGCTGATTGGTGCATGGTATAAGACATTAACAAGCAGATTGACCATTTAACGTGGAAAAAACAGTCAATAAATGGCTCCCTGGTTGACCATGCAACTAAATCCCAAATAGTGTCCCCGTTTTTTTAGTCAGAAAATCTGGTCACCCTAATGTAGCGGCGAGATATGGTGTGCGCTGCACCATGTGCTTTTGTTTACTTCTCAGTCTAGTTAAGGTTTGCGGTAGATCGTGGATGTACTGTGAAAATATCAGCGTTTGTAATGCTGCCACCGCGAAGGACTATTGCTTTTTCCCCGTTAGCAGCAGTGCTAATCCGTCCATTCCCTCGCAGGTATCAACCCGCTCTGATGCACTGATCATAAACTCCCTCAACTCCGGATTCACACGTCTCTTTCTCCACAAACGACTCGTTACTCTTTACAAGCTGCACAGACTCACCGTGCAGCTTGTAAAGAGTAAAGAGTCCTTTGTGGTTTAGTTTAGGAGGCTTATGTTTGGGATAAAGATAGGAACTTATCTCACAACCACTTATTAAAACACAATTTCAATCAATCGCAAATATCAAGAAATTATTTGGGCTATATGCAAATAAATAAATACATTATCAGTATAAGCTTATTGTAAATTATGTAAATTTACATGTGGACTATTTTGAATTATGTTTCATATGATTATTAATATGAAACATTAATAATGTTTCATATTATTAAACATTAATAATGACCTTAATATGAAATATTAAGGTCTAAAAAGTAAGTAATACTTTAATAAGTCCTATTTCATTGTCTCTGCTATAGTTTAGTTATATGCAATATAAAGTTATTAACAGTAAATGGGGTAAATAAAATCGAAATCAAAATATTAAATATTAAAACTACTTGTATTTGGCTTTGACTTTGACTTAACATTTAATTTCACAGCTCTCACTTTGAGGAAAAAATATCGGGATATATAACGTATATCGATATTCAGCCTAAATACTGTATATCGGGATATGACTTTTGGTCCATATCGCCCAGCCCTAATCATTGCACATGACTAATAAAGGGCTACATGTGCCAGTAACACTCACATTTCTGTTTCTTTGTTATATTCACATACTCATTGGCCATTATTTCTTTTTTTTTTTTGAAGCATTTGTGGGAGCTTGGCTCCAACACGTACAAGGGGGGTGTCATTTAGGAAAAAGGATGGAACCACAGTCTTGCTCTTGCAACTTTAGTTGTAGCAGTAATGAGTTTCACGCTCCTTTAAAAGAAAAAATAAAGGTGGAAAAGTAAGTGCCCATATAACAGACTTCATTATTATGACACAGACAGAAGTGTCACATCCCAGAGTCTATGCATTTACAGACACTGTTTATTTTCCAAACCCACATCTCCAGATTCTTTCCTCGACAACAGCAGTACAGCTCAGCAGCAAGTGCTGGTTTAACACGGTCCAGACACCAAAGAAAAGACTAATGGGATTATTACACAGACAATTCCCACAGGTCTTTGGCGTGAACTTAAGGGAAAGAGGGACGTTCATTATGGGGCAAGGGAGATCAACAGTGCCTGCCCACCTTGAAACCTTCTCTGGTAAAGCAAATCTCTCATACATTTCTCACAGTTTAAAAGAATGATGGATATCAGTTAGCTGTGATAACTCACAACCACAAACTCACACTTTTAATGACAATATTTATCTGAAATGTAACAAACCCACAAATCAGATATGGCAGTGCAATATTGCGGTAACAATATTATTTTATGGAACCATTTAAACACGACATGTTCCATTCAAATTAAACACTAATCGCAAGTTATTCAGCAGAAGTCACAACATCAAATTTAACTAAATTAGGAAATGTTTAACTAAAACAGAAATTTTACACATTTTGAACTTCTGTCCATTGTTTGTTTTTGACTGAGTTTGCAAATGTGTGGATCTCAGTCAGATGAAGACTTTAGTGATGTTGCGATATATTGTGGCTTCTTTCGATACGAATATTGCATCACCTAATATCGCGCTACAATCTTTTTGCAATATATTGTGCAGCCTTACAGCTCACGCCTGAAACATGCACACATCGGTATGTGCGGAAGGTGTCAAGCTAAAATAAAGGTGCATGATGTGGCTAAATGAGTTTCCTTTAAAAGTCTGAAAAAAGCCTTTGAAACACACGTATCTGACATAAAGGCCTTCTCATCCCTCTCGATCGCTCTAAAGCACTCCTGCCTTGGCTCTACTCATGACAACTTCATACATGATCCTGAACATCTGGATCCAGACCACAGTTCCACTCAAACACTAATTACACACGGAGGAGTTCGGCCTGACATCGGCGCTGGGTTCTTGTGTAGTGGGACCAGGGCGGCCATCTTGACAGCCGGTCATGTGACTGCGTTGAGCGAGTGGAGTGATGTAGGTCCAGGCTGAAATGACCCTTTAATTACACACCCAGGGCCTGGTTTGAGTGCACAGATGTGAGCCATGTGCGGGATCAATTACAGACAACATGTGGAGGAAGGAAACAGAGAGAAGTGATTAGCGATCGCATGCTTGGCAAAGGTTAGGCAAATAAATCATGTTTTAGCGTGCAGGGATAAAATAAGGAAGCGCTTTTTTGCAGTAGTGTGCAATGAAGTGTTTATTGAATGTACAGTATGGACTGTGCCACTTAAGGTGATGCTCTGTTGTGGTGGAACTTCGGAGTGAAGGGTGATAACACAAGATGAGAGGAGGGGAAATGAGTGCATTGCTATGAACGGTCTGTCTGAGATGCAATTCATTTTAATCTAATGAAACCGTGGTTAAAAATGTTTTATGTAAATGCATGGGTCTTTTTTATGGAAAGGTCTGACTCTGGATCCAGTGCTGTGGCAGAAACAGCTCATTTGTTTGAAGTTTGGTCTGGTTTAAACTTTTCCTTTTATTTGATGTGTCTTTTGATTCATCTTTCTGATAAACCATAGTAGTAGAGGGGATCGCTTCTTCACTTTTCTTACGTTCCCTTGGTTCTGCTGATGCTTTTAATAGCAAACCAAAAAAAAAGTGTTTTAAATCCAGTGGATCAAGGGTTATTTTATGACCATCTTGTTTTGTGACTGTACTGTACTTTGTGTAATTAATTTGCATTTTTATTGTTTTTTTGGCGATTTGACTTATTTAGTTACTAACTAGTAACAGTCATAATAATGTGTTAAAATGTGTTTAATATATATTTATTTACTAGCCATGGCATGAGAGGTTGAAGCTGGGTCGCAACGAGCGGCTTGTACTGCTCTAGTGAGGTACAAGCTGTAAACCAGTGGTTGTTACATTGTGGGCATTATTATTTATATACATAACAGAAGAACATCCAGAAGAAGGTGAGGCTTTTGGATGTGCGTGTCATAAAGTGAAAAGAAAAATTCCTATCATGTCTGTTGAAGGACATGTGGCCTGAAATGTCACAAATGGTGTAAGTTAAAGATTGAAAAAAAAAATCTTTACGGATCCTTATTATTCACACGTCACTCGACTTGTCAGCCAAACTTTGAACAGCTCTAACCCTCCACTAGTGAGGGGAATATGTTTTAATTAACTCTATATCATCCACTTAGATTCCTTAAATAGAATTACCAAACAATGAACACAGACTTTCTTGTTGATGATTACTTTACTTCTCTTTACGTCTGTTAGACTCCGCCTGGTGTAAACTTTACCAAGTGAGGTCTGGTATCTCTAAACAGTGTTGTCTGCACTTGGCTGCTGATCGGAGAGAATAATGGCCTGACCTTGAAACTCCTTTCTTGTGTCTCTGCAGTTTCTGCTGCTGTGTTTCCTGGTGATCGTTCTGGCTGTGGCTTTTTCTCTGAAGAAAGGCAGCAAAGATAAGGGTGAGTACGGTTAACAATAATCTAATAATAGTCTTATTACATATTAACTCAATTGCAGACCAAAAAAAGCCCAATTAACAGATAATAGCATGTTAGAGCGTGGGAAATTAATTGGGTGGTGCACAAAACAAACAATATTGACAGAAAAATGTTCTCTGTATTTAACCTCTTAACCCCCGCCTGAACCAAGCACATTGTCTCCAGTTTGGCTTTGCCCAAAACTAAAAGCTTCTTGAAAAAACGTGACAAAAAAAGTGATGAAAAAGTGACAAAAGTGAGTGACAAAAAGCGATGAAAATGTGACCGAAAATTTGACGAAAATTTGACCAAACCGTGTGACGAAAATGTAACAGAAACCACCAAAAGAGCAACAGAAAAGTAACAAATAAGTGATGAAAAAGTGACAAAAATGAGTGACGAAAATGCAACAAAAAAGTCACAAAAGTGCAACAAAAAAGCGATGAAATAATATTTGTTTAGATGAGTTTTGTAGATTTGGGTAAGGCTGAACTGGGGAAAATGCACTTGGTTAAGGCGGGGGTTTAGAGGTTAATATATTTGAAAACAGAAGTGAAACACATTGAAAGTAAAAACATGTGTGCATTTGTAAATCCTCATATGTATGTTTTCCTCGATCAAGTTTTTTGTTGTTGTAATTGTTAGGTGTAATAGCAATCATAATTGAAATCAAAATGTGATCACTTCATATGTACGTAATTTGGTATCTGAATAATAACCAGTGCAACTCCAAATACTATTGTCTGTTCAGTTGAAAGTTTTTTTGGCAAACACCCAAACCAGTAAGTTGCCTTTCACCCTAAGACGTGCAGCTTTTCAGAATATAAAAGCCACTGGGCCAAACTCATCTTCTCTGCCTGGACATCTTAAAGCTGCAAAGCTAGCGGATCTTTTCTTTTACCCCTCCTCGTATCTCTCAAAGACAGGCACGATTTTGAGCACAGGCTGGGAGAGACTATGGACTTCTGCCAGCTCAATTATTCTCAGTTAATTAGCGAAGGCAGACAGGCTGTTTTGCAGGGAGCAGATAATAGTCAACAGGAGCGCTTCTCAAACTGAGGCATGGGACACTTTAGCAAGTACATACTCAGAAATGAGAACGGGAGAAAAGAACAGAAATGGCACTCAATCATGTCTTAATAGTACAGCGGGGACGCAGCAATGGAAATTTGACCTCTTCTCATGCCACATTCTGCGCCAATAAGAATGTCTCGAGAAAAAAACTCACACTATTTCCACGCCGAGGTCCTCGGGCATAAATAGCACGGGCATATTTTGAGCGTAGGAACGCAGACTAAATAGTTTCTGAACGCCAACGCTAAATTAAGTTGCGTCAACACTAGCGTCAGACAGAAAACTAGTGTCTCCATGTGTATGTGATCCCCCTTTATAAACATTCTCGTGCAAACAGGGCAGTTACAGCCCACTGCAGCTGCTTGGGGTCAGGGTAAAGTGAGGAGACTTTAAAGTGTAGCCTCGGAAACTCAAAACTGGTGGCATTCAACGAAAAGTCCCAACGGTGATATTTACATGAGTCAGGTTTAACTTGAACAGATGAAGTAGATTATCTCTTTATCTTTGCACCTGTTTGTAAGTTGTTGGATTACTTTATACTTTGTTATGTCAAATTCTGAAAATGACAAGGATAAGTGTCAAACAAGGCCAAAATTGTAATGGCTGGACTCATCAGACTTAAAATTAGTGTTTCCGGTTAGTTGTGGAGAAGTAATTGTACTTTCATTATGGTGATTCAGATGGATAATGAGGCTGGTTAGGGCGATCCTATCATCTTGTAGTTAAAAAAACAGCAGTTAATGCTCTTTTGGATAGAAAGGCGGAATAAAGCACATATGTGGAAAGTCTGGCGACAGTGGCCCAGGCATTGCCCAACAATCTGAAGGTTTGTGGTCTATACTACTTCTGTTATGTCCTTGGGCAAGAAACTTCATCCACTGACTTTGTGCACGGGTGTATGAATGAGAGTCTCTTTGTGAGTGTCTATTTGAGACATACGGAACATTTTGTCTTTATCAAAGGGTAGACTATTCCTCATGGAGTACATTGTCCTTATTATAGTCCAAACCGAAGTGTTTACATGCATATGGTTATGGATGATAGGATGCACTGTTCCTTCCTTCCAGTTAAATACATTATCTACTGATCAAACATAATCAATCTAACGCAGTTGTACCTTTAGATATGACGTTATAACATTAGTTCATTGGTTATGTTGAAGATGTAAGGCACTTTTTTAAAAATTGTCGGGTTCAATAAGAAAGTTTTCTCATTGACCGACAAACTGGAATGATAAGCTGTGATGTGGAACAGGTTGCAAAGGTGTGTAGAGTGCTGTATATTGTATGGCTTCATTCTCCTTAAATATGTCAGACAAAGCTCTTACATGAATGTTTACCCCCAGACTGGCATGTGTTTTAGTGAGTCTTTAGGTCAGACGTGGGCAGTCGATTCTGAATGTTATTTGTGCTGAACCGCTGGTCAAAAACATCCTGGAGACTGTGGTACAAGTCCCTCAGGGGTGGAGCTCTGCTGTGGCATTCACACCCACTCAGTCAGCGCAAGAAAACAGATGAAACCAAAGGAGTTTATAGCCTGGCAGTGTCTTAATATGAACACAGTAATTCATAGACCGGTTGAATGGGCAAAATGAAGTGCATTCAGTTTGCTCACTGTGTTGTTGGAACAAAAGATGGGCCTGACCTCAGTCTATGTTGTTAACATAAAAGTTATATAGTCAGGCTGTTTTTGAATGTGTACTTTTTCAGGGCAGTTACTGTATGACCAAGTACACCACACATTTACAGTCTTGACTCTATAGGTTAGAGTTAGGCTCGGGTTAGGATTAGTCATATTCACCATGAAATAATACAAGTGTGTCCTGTTTCTATGTAATTACTTTGACGTACCATGCTATTTCCATCCTATTACAGTGCTATTACTATGGGAAGTGAACTACCCACAATATAATAGAATACCCACATTATATTGAGCTATGAGCTGTTGTGATGAGCATGGTTTTGATAAGGAAACAGGATTAAACACTGCTTCCGCTCTGGTTCTAACTGTTTCTGGGTGAAATCTATTGGACTCAGATGAATCAGATAAAAATAGCAGTCTTTCGTTGAGTTCTTGTGTAATGTGGGTTTTCCCTTGGACTGGAGACTGCAGCAGCTGTTCCCAGTAGACCAGTTCATCCCTGGTCCAGGCCAGACCACCAGGGCTTGGCTCAGAGCCCTCTTTAGAAGGGGTTTTCTCACTATCGTGCTAAGAATCCATCTGGCTACTATCTACTCAGCAGCAGGCTTTAACAAGGCCCGGGCTGTAGCTTTGCTGAGCAAGCCATTTCTGTCACAAAACACCATTCAGAGACATAGAGGATACTATGTGTGATTGTTCTGTATCATGGCGTTAGATTAGACTGTTTTATACAATGGGCTCCTTGTGAAATGTTGTTTGTTCACAGTGTTATTCACTGGTCCAGGGTTGATGTCACTGAAAGGAAATGGGAAACAAGATAAAGCTTATATTACCTTGGTTACATTGTAATGTATCTTGCCATTATCTCATTGATTCGGTATGCATTCTCAATTCTCACTGTTATTTTTGTCTTGGAAAGATGATGTGTATTTTTTTAGGTTTTTTTGTAATGTTATTTCACAGATATTGCAATCGCTCTTTCTATTCTAGTAGTATTTTTCTATTTAGTCAAGATTTTAGTCAAATAACTCTTTACACTTCTAGTCTAGTCAATGGAAAATTCATGTAAATTCAGTCAACTAAATCTAAAAGGTATTTAGTTAACTTTACAAAATATTATTTAATATATTTATATTTAATCAAGAGTCTCCCACATAAACAAAACACTAAGTTATTCCTTTGGCGAAGAATGGAAATTTTGAGGCTCTTTCTTTTGATTGGCCGGCCCAATACTGATATGCACCGCTGATATTTTTAAAATGTCTGGTCTGGAATCCTGTGGATGATGCTTCTAAACGTGTCAGTGTTGAACTCTGACAGCAGGTGGCGCTGTATATCGATGTTTAGTAGGTACTTCAGAGGGAGCTTGTTTGAAAGACAAAATCAGTAGATAACAAAACAAAAAAACGGTAAGTCTCTACTGCTTGTATGGTTCCGAAATTATACACAAAGTCTACAACATAAAATGTTTAAAATAGGTGTACAAACTTGTGACCGACTTTCACTGCTATGTTTCGCCGCTCCCTGAGGCCTAAGAAATTGTTCATTTTAAAGCTCTGACTGAGCTCTTTCCAATGCAAAAAACAACAAAAAACAGGACGATTTTATCACTTTCGGTTCCGGAGATATCTGCATTTTTCTCAGCCAATATAGTAAAATACCTCATATCGGCCAGATATATATCGGCCGATATATTAGTCAGGCCCTAATAATTTTAGTCATGAAGAACTATTAATATTGTTTTAATCTATTTTTTAAGTCTGCAAAAATATTATAATTTGAACAAGCATTGATTTGGGTGTGTTTAATGTTACAAATTCACTCCCATTCACATGTGTGTCTTACTGGTGTTTCCGTGGGACAGTTGCGATCTTGAAGTTCCCCTCTATCTTCCAGATGCTGCAGGCAGCAGCTCAGATGAAATGCTTTTCAGTAAACCACAGTACACCACCACCCAGGTCTAAATGATACCATTCAGAAATAATGACAAGTTCATGAACCTATATAGCGGGGCTTCGGGTCCACTTGAACTCGGGGCTTTTCTAAAACAAGAGTATAAATGAAAGTTACCCAGGACATAAATCTCACAGTTGGAAAAATAGGAACTTTTAGCATCAAAGCAGTGGCCAGTATTCAGTATAGACTAGCACAAAATCCTTACCACGGCCATAAACATGTCAAAAATCCACATTTTGGGGTAAATTTAGGTGGTGTAAATCGATTTTGGTGGTCCCAGGCCAAGCTCGAGCACTATTTCATTGGTGTGGGATATCTTGCTGACGACCATTTCCTCAAAACAAATATGTAACACATGTTATTTTTGGTCAATGGTCAAAAATAGCATAAAAGTGTTACATACCATAAGGTGGATTATCCTGCTGTGCACCGTACTCGTTGTAGTCGGATAAATGAGATTTGCTGCCTGCGCGACCCGGCCCCGGATAACATGGAGGAAAATGGATGGATGGATTTATTAGATTTGTTTCTCAGAGTTGGAGTTAGGACTGTAAATGAAGTGCAAGTGAATCGACCCCCCTCCCCCTTTCCCCACATTTACATTTCTGTCTTCTCTCAAATGGTAGTGTTGTAAAGTGTTTAAAACAAACCGTAATACATTTCAATTACCGGTACATATGTATTTCCTAAATCATGTAGCTTTTATTTAGAGTACTGCTCTATATTCCCAAAAGCTTACATCAAACACATGCTCAAAGTGCAGCTTCCAAACGCTCCGGAAACTCCCTTCATTTTTTCCATCCTTTGTATTCCACTCACTCATGTGGATGGGAAGACACAGTGTAACCTTTTTCCCTCCTGTTGGATATAACATTCAACTCAGTGACCTAGATTGCCAGAGATTGTTTCATAGCATATGTTTTATTCTTTTGTTGATATGCAAAGATTACAATTGTTGCCTTCCAAGTAAAGCGGGGCAATGTGGCACAAAAAAAATCCAATTGCTTTGACAATGACGTTTATGGTTCTATGTTAATGGTATATGTATTATTTTTTTTTCCAGGAAAGGTTTGGCTCCAAGATAGATTTGAGGACATCCAGCAGCCCCAGTGTCCACCTGGGTAAGCTTTCTATCCAGCTCTCGTCCATAAAAAAGTGTGACCTCTCCTTCCTTTTTCAAGCTTCAGTGGAAAAACAGAATTGGTCTCGAAACATGGCGAGTTAAGTGGAAACTTGTGGAATCTAGGCTAATGGCTAATTCATGCTAATGTTGTGCTTTGGGAGTAACCTAAAAAAAAACACACTTATTTCTTTATGGAAAATCAGACCAGCCTCCAAAGCAGGCTGGTCTGAGTTTGAATGTATGCTGGCATTTTATTTTTTCATGGTTTTAGTAAGCCAACAATTCTCTCTTAGTTTATTAGCAAGTATTGTGTGTCTGTTTTGTAAATTTAGTTAATTCAAGCTGTTCTGTGCAAAACAAAAATGCAATTGCACAACAGACCCACTGTGTGCAAGTGTCTAAAAATACAGTTCAGGTCTAATTAATGTTTGTAGGAGATTTATGACCACAGTAACCACTACTACTGTTTATCCAGGCCAAGACTTAACCAAAATATTCAGGGATTGAACCCAAGACTTTGACCAAGTCTATGAATTATTGGGACACAGTTATATCATTTTACCACAACTGCTGTACAGTGACAGATCGAGTTTAAACACACAGGGGGGTCAGTGTCCCTATATACACTGCCTGACCATGCTCGAATACTTAGTTCGACCGCCTTTAATAAGAGAGTGTGATCACTGAGCAAAGCCATTCCAGAGTCAGTCAGCTGATCTTATTCTAAAGTTTGCTAAATGCAGCCGCCAACTTTCTTTTTTGGTCAGGCAGTGTAACTTAGCGACCCTCCATTGCAATTCTGGAAGGTTGTTTTAAAGGGAGTTGATCACGCTTGATTTTTTGAGCTGTTTGTTGATGCTGCTTTTTCGTTTGCCAGGTTTACCAAACCTCCTCTCATCCTGGTGTCACTGGACGGGTTCAGGGCGGAGTATCTGAAGGACCACAGTAGCCACATCCCTGTCATCAACGCTCTTAGTAAGCATTACATTCATATCCATAAGTACTTAGTAGACATGATATTGTGTTATTGTTCAGTGAATCAGCAAATGGTGTCAGGGGGACAAAAACCTTTACTTATTGTCCGTGTCATGGCAATACATGAGTCATACCCAGTTGACAATTTGTATAAGACGCACTAGTCAAACATTGCCTAATGAAAAAACAACAGGCTGAATAGGCGTACAGTATGCTAACGTAACACATTGATGGTTACACGAAGCATAAAAAATGAACTAAATAGGTGTCTGGTTAACGTCACATAAACAGTTCAGATAACTATAGCATAAAGTACCAACTACCTGGGCACGGAGATGTAACTACACCGTGGACAATCCTCTCCCAACAGCTCTCCTCAAGCTCTTATCTGCGAACTCTTTCCTCTAGCTGTGGCCATCTAGCTTTTAGCCCGTGATTAGCTTGTTTTGTTTACTTCATTGCAGAAACCTCCGCTCTCTCGCTCACTCCAAACTTTCTTTCTGCTGCTCGATTAGCCAGCAGTGCCCTCTAGTGGCGTGTGAAAGTATATATTTGAAAAAACATAAATAAATCACATATTAGTCGGAGTATAAGATGCACCCCCAGCCAAAAAAGTGCTGACTTATAGTCAGGAATATACGGTAATTACATTTTCTGTATTCATTCTGACAAACAACCACAACCTCAAACAAATTAAAACTTGATCCATCCATCAATCAATCAATCAATCAATCAATCAATCAGGAGGTCCCGCCTCCTGGTCTTCGTCAGGACACGAGCTGTTGTAAACCTGAGATACTCTTTTTGGGAAGACCAGAAAGCAGGGCATTACAGTAGTCGATACTAGGGCTGAAAGATATATCGTTATTGTATCGATATCGAGATATGAACATTCAAGATATCAATATCGCAAAAGAAAAATATATCGTTATCGTATTTATATCAAGATATGAACATTCAAAATATTAAAATCGAAAAAGCAAGATATAAACCATATAGATTTTCATCAATAAAACTGCACTCTGTATTTTGATTTTATTTTTCTGAAAAATGCTTAGTTTTCACCTAACCCATAGTTATATCGTATCGTATCAATATTGAGATATCTGGCATGAATATCAAGATATGAAATTTTGTCCATATCGTTCAGCTCTAGTCGATACTACTGGTGATCAAAGCATGCATTAGCGTCATCCTAAATGTCAGTGAAAACTAGGGCTGAACGATTAATTGCATTTGCAATTTTATTGTGATATTAAGCAACACGATTACGTAATCGCAAGGCACGCGATTTTGGAAGTGAATGGAGCTGCAAGATATGGCAGCAAAGTCCGCCCCGCCGCGTGCTTTTGTTTACGTCTCAGTCTAGTTAAAGGAATAGGCCACCATTTTTACATACTAATGATACCAGGAGTAATTCGGCATCCGCGCAGTGATATCTTCACTTTACTGTGCGGATGCCGAAGTACTCCTGGTATTATTACGCCTTACAATATAGTCCCCCTTTTTATCCACTTAGAAAATCCACATTGTTTAATTTTGTGTAATTATACTTTATGGTGTAACACTTCACGTAACCATATTTAAATAGGGAAAACGTGGAAGAGTTTGGTAGCTTCTATCTTCACCTCGTTTGGAGCTAAATGCTAACGCCGTCTGTGCTGTGTTTACGTTATGGAAAGCACACGTGGAGACCAGACAGGTACAAATGAACTCGTCTAAGCTAAGGTAAGAACATATCTCAGTATGTAAAAACGGTGGCCTATTCCTTTAAGGTGCGCGGTAGATTGTGGATGTACAATGAAAATATCAGCGTTTATCATGCAGCCACCGCGAAGGACTATTGCTTTCTTCTCCGTTAGCATTGCGTTAGCTGCAGCGCTCATCACGCCATTCTCTCGTTGTTGCTACACGCTCTGATGATCACAGAAACTCCCTCACCTCCGGATTCACACGTCTCTGCCTCCACAGAGATATAGGTGAGCCTGTGCTGCTTGTAAAGAGTAAAGAGTCGTTTGTGTCTCAGTTTAGGAGGCTTATGTTTGGGAATGTTGTGGATAAAGAACTTATCTCAAAAGCATAATGACAGTTGATGACCAAAGTATCCGCGGATACTGTACCTTTATTTACCTTTGCATCTACCACATATGCGCTCCATAGGTAGTACACACGCTAGATATAAACACTAAACTGCTGTATGAAAAGTGTTGGAAACTACAATCCGAGGCAGGAGTCCGTGTCATGTCTTATTTTGCTGAGGAAATGTGCTGTTTAGTGCTGAAATGTCACTAAATGGCTGTGAGTCAAAGAAAGTAAAACGTGTCTGTGTTTGGCACCTCATGTCTCCTTGCGTCACTGTGCTTCTTTCTTCATATTGTCCAAAGTTAAATCCCAAAACCAAAATGCTCCTAATTCCACTGTGTTTTGGCGTGTGCTCCATCTGGCCTCTCCGTTTCCATAAATAACGTGCATCTGAAGCAACTACGAGTCGCAGCTCAGACAGGTATTTGATTGACCGAAATAATAAATAATCAATAGTTTATTTTGTATTAATTGGGAGTTTGATTTCCTAAAACTTTTCCAACCAGTTAAAGCAGGCGTTTGTTCTTACTTTTCCTACGCTTTAGTATGGGTGATGTTACTGACTGGATCAGTGAGTTTTATCATTTTTTTTTATATCTATATAATTTATCTTTTTCATTTATTTATAGACTGTACTGTTAAGTTCAGAGAGTTTTTAAGAAGTGCAGTAGGTCAGGCAACAATTTTGTTTGCTTTATTGTTGCAATTTTCACTTCAAATTAATCTAATATTGTTTATTATGAAACAGACTGATTTATTGCTTGTGTTAGGTGAAAAATACATGAGAAGAGGACCTTGCAACAATAATCGCATATTTAATCGCAATTGCAATATTGAAGAAAAAAATCGCAATTAGATTACAGTATTTTCCAAAATCGTTCAGCCCTACTTAAAACATTTACTTCTTAGTGCTTGGATATATTGTAGATCTGTAAATGCAATTTCCTTACACATTTAGTAAGATGACTCTGGAAAATCTATTTGTGATTTCAGGAAAGTATGGCACGTCAACTCCACACATGCGGCCGGTCTATCCCACGAAAACCTTCCCAAATCACTACAGCATTGTGACGGTGAGTTAGACGATGTTCTTTTATTAGGCAGAGTGGGTCATTGTGCGAATTTTCTCTCTCAACGAACTTCCTTTTGCTTTGATTCAGGCTGATTCAGGGTAGACAGAAGACAGATTATGGGGAGGGTCCACTGGGGCCTGGAGAAATCGAGAGAAAGGGGGTTTTGCAGTTTGGGGATAAGTGCAGGAGGCACGCTTAGAGTAATGATTGTAAAACTGTGATAAAATGCTACACAGAATAGTTTGGACAAATTGGGGGTTACGTTCATGTTTGGGTGTGGTTTAGTCTTAGTACAGTCTTTGTTTAGCCCTGTTTTTCTGGTTTCAAATGTATAGATTCACCACATCCCAAAATTTCATTTTTGGAGACCATAGTCAAAACTCGGTCTTTAGTCAAAACAAACTGGGATAAGCCTTTGTAAGCTGTGATATTTAGTTACAAAACAAATTATTCTTGGCAAACCCAAGCTACACTCACATACTCAGAATGGTGTTTTCTTTGGCTTAAAACATGCCCATTTTGGTCTAGATCTAGGTAAAATCTCTGCGATTATGTACATTTCTTGCTCACACCTGTTTGAGAAAGCTGTCAACATGGAGTGGAGTTTCCCAGTCTTAAATCAGCTGTTGCTGTACAGTAATGGGGTTGTGGGTCAAGTAAAGAGGACACCACTGAAAAATATTATGACATCTCAGTGTGACTTTCTTGGATTAAAAACAGGTTAAAAGAAGACATTGTATAAAAAATATATAATAAATAAATATAAATAATAAATATATAAATTTGCCTTTGCTTTTTGTGTAACAAATACACCTTTCTCAATGAAGGACTGGACACTGAACTAGTATTCTTAGATGTATTTGCAGTAAGAACATTTTTACCCTTTGCTGTTTTCAGGTTTGACTTCATAATTTGTTGTTTAAACATTCAGTAAGTAAATTGCGTCTTTGCAGGGTTTATATCCAGAGTCTCATGGCATAGTGGATAACAAAATGTACGACGTGAAGAGGAACGCTTTCTTCAGCCTCAAAACAAATGAGAAGTTCAACGCAGAGTGGTACCAAGGTGAACCCGTAAGTAATTTGATCTGTTATCATTACTATATCCTATTTGAGTGCCCTGCACTGTGTCACTCCCAAACATGCGGGGTTGTCACAGTTGTGTGGCCTTTTGAGCTTTTCTGTTTAGTTTAGTTTAGTTTATTTGTTTACTCAAAAGGAGTGGGCCACAAGGAGTCAGGAAGCAAGGAACGTAGTGCAAGGTAACAAATCATAAACAAGGGAACATATGGCAAGGTAACAACAAATAATAAAGAACAATAATAAAGAAACAACAGCAAAATAAAGAAACAACAGCAAAAGAATGTACTACAACACTCACAATATCTATATCCAGTCAATTACAATACATCACACCAAATAGGCTATTCTGCAATTTAAGCCCTGGATTGGACTTGTTGTTGTTTGGTCTATACTTAGATTATTTCTTGATAACAATTATTATTTGGAAAGATAAACCCTAAAATCTTTTCTTTTCCATACACATGATATGGGTTTGGCCACTGATACTTGACAACTCTGCTGTATGTTTTTGTTGTTTGATTCCATTAGCATGAGTCTGTTTTAGTTTGTTGAACACAAATGTTGCTAGTTGGTAATACAAATGGTCAAACACAATTTCTTGCACAATAAGGTAAGAATACTGTATATCCTGCTTTCTTAGGGCTTGCCATTTAAAACATTACCGGAGTTCCTGTTCTTCAGTTCCTAACACTTCCTGATCACATTTCCTTTTCTTTCTATTCAAATCACTATTATGTTTCAAGGAAGCAGCACCCGAGGTACATTAAACACATGCATTTTTCTTTACACACACACAATCACTGCTGCACATGGTGTCAGACATTGCTGTTGAGAAACTTGTGAAAGATAACCAACCTCTATTTAGTGGCAAGCCATGTGTTGAAACCGTGAGGCCTGCTGCGCTGAAACAGGCCTCCCACTGAGGCCCAGCTGTAATTAAGTAAAAGTGAGTGGCACGAGACAAGGGTTTATTTGACAGATCTTCATTGCTTCAAAAACTCCTGCAGGTCCCAATCTCAATATAATGAGAGTGGAGCGACAGCTCAGACTGGAAGGTTGTTAGTGGTTTTCCTCCTTAAATCTCCTCAATGCGCTATGTGACAGACAACTTAGTTTGGAAACACGGGAACACAAGGATTTGTAGCAGGGATCACACAGCAGAAACTTGCCACTCTTTCTGCAAACATTTAAATATAGTGAAGTATAAAGAGGAACTCAATTTATGTTCTTTACTACATGTTGAAATGTCATAGAATCACAAGGTTGAACTCTGCTTGTGTCACATACAGCGGTTACACAAGTCTTATTGAAATACAGGTAGCACCACTCTGTCAATTTTGTTACACAATAGTTGCTAAAAAGTTGTTGAGCAATGGTTTATTAGTTTTAGCTTAGTCTTGTGTAGTTTAGATCTCCTGAGCTTTCAGCCTTGTATTTACCTGGAGTTGTGTTTTGTTTCATTCGTGCAAGTTTTAATAATTGACTGAATCATTAGTCCATCATCTCCTTCTCAATAGCTGCCTTAAAATTGTTTGCACCCACCTGCTGATGTCATGAGGTGGTGTTCTCTGTTTGTTTAAAGATTGTACATCTTTACAAGGCTGACTCTAATCATTTCAGCACTCAAATTCCTTTCACTACAAAACCGGGCTATAGTTTTTAGCTTTATTCATAGCTACTATTCCAGATGTTATATATGCTCATAAATTAGGGTTGAATTACCTAACAGTTTAAAAAAAAAAATCAAATAGCTCTCTGCTCTAATGTCCTTATTGTTAACAAGATTATGTGTTCCACTTGTTTAGGTAATGCAGCTCTACCAACCAAAAAGTCTCCTTCACATCCAAAAGTTGATATAACGTGTGAAGAGACATCATGAGATATGAGATCGCAAGGTTGTTAGTGGTTTTCAGCCTTATAGCCCCCCTGAGGTTCACTGCTCTACTAAGTGACAGGCGACTCCACTGGAAAACACTGGAACAAAGGGATCTCCAGGAAGCAACCAGCAGGCACTCTGACAAGTGATTTACTCTGTGGCATATCTCCGTACGTATGGCTTTAAACCAAGCGCATCTGAAGGCTTAAAAAGATGATAATATGAATAATGAATTAGAGATTCCATAAGTCCAGTCTATATCGATTTTCTGTCAGCTATGAAAGATGGGCCGATAGTAATGGACAAAAAACAGCAGCCGTCATTTGGATAGATTGAGTTAGTAGTTGAGTTAAGTGCCAGTGTCCTTTCTCTTTATACATCCAAGGATTTCTAAGGAATGGCATATTGATCGCATTTCTTGATTAATCTGAGCTGAGTGTGTCTGAATGAGTGAAAAATTGCCTCCTGTTGGGAGAAACCAGAACTTAGTGTAATAAGTGTAATCTAATAATAACAAGGAATGTTTGTGATATCTGTTTCTCCAAAGAACATGTTCATTTTTATATACATTTTACTAACGCTGCACAGTTTATTGTTATTGTGATATTAGGTGGTTATTAGGTCTTCCATCAACTGAAATGTACATATATATTTTTTCTTTTTCTAACAAATATATGATGTGAAAGTTCCTTCTACGAAACAAAAAGAAAGGTCCTTTCTTCTTGTTTCTTGGTACTCTCTCTCGGTCCGGCACGCTTTTTAGGGTTTTTTGGGACGTGCATGTCTTCCTTCTTCACGTAAAAGTTCCTTCTGCCATGACAATCATCCAGATCCCATGGCCAATTTTAAACAACAAATTAAAACAATTATATTTCAAAAGCAGTAAGTGCGCATGTTATGCACCTTGCATTAGTACTGTACCTCCTCTTCCACGATTGTACATTAAAAATCCATTGCTTTACTTCAGTGAGGCTGCTTGCAATTGCTTTGTTCAAAGTATTTCCTAAAGTCACTTTTAAAATGAGATTACAGTGTGTTAAAATAGACCCCTGCTGCTCGATCCCTTTAAGGCTCTTTTCCACATGCAGGCGCGTGTCAGCCGAATGGCTCTTTCACCCGCGTTGTCGAGCTTTTCCATAACAAAGGCCAGGGCCAAACTGGTCTGACCAGGTATAGGTTTTGGGCCCGACCTCTGGCTGTGGCCAAAGCGGGCTACGCCTGTCTGATGTGACGTGAACAGACTGCTGGCCTCTGATTGGCAACGAGAGAGTGGACAGCCCTCACTATTGACACGCAGGTCACGCAGGATTTAATATTTCACAGCATCATACCGATGTACTAAAAAAGGATTTTGCCGATAATAGCATTTAGCCGCTGTTAGCGCAGCTTTAGCTGGTGTTAGCATAACATTTGCATGTAGCTTACCTTCATAGTTCGTTGTTTAGCAGTTTATTTTCTGTTTTAATACAGCTTGGCTCCTCTGAATGATTCCATAACTCCCACCAGATGACAGCATTTGTCCACATTTGTTCTCATCGCGTCTCTAAAAACTTTTAATGAAGATCTGTACAGTGCGGCTCCACCCACAACAAATGCATGTGTGTGTGTGGTGGAAACAGAAAGGTCTGCGGGCCAGTGTCGATACGTGCACGTAGATCGTGGCGTGCGCGGCCGGTTTGCGCTATGTGGAACGACGCCTTTAGTTACCCACCAGGATGAGACGCGCACGATTATGATTTCACAGCCCTATTCCACTGGCACACTTGTGAGTATAAACATGAGTGAGACATAAATGTATTTTCAAAAAAAAATAATCTTCCCATTGCTTTTGCTTACTTTAGCCTGCAGCCTCGGAGCCAACAGGAAAAATGTGTTTAGGTTTGTGGGCTGTTGTGCCAAATAGTCCATCTGGCATGTGCAGTTGAAACCAGGCTTAACAGTGAAGCTCTGTAACCTCCTTTCAGTAGTGTGTCTGATTTATTTTCATTCCAAGTCTCTGCTCATTCCTCCCCATTATTTCACATATTAATGCACTTTATTAGAAAATCACTGTTTATTGCTCACTGAAGGATTGAGACTCAAATTGGGCTCAAAGTGGGTCATTTATCAAGGCTGGTGCTAAATAGCATGCAAGCTGTAAAATAGCAAGTTGCACCTAATTTACTGTTTGAAATAGCTTGTGTTAGACATTTACCCTCTTAACCCCGACCTGAACCGAGCACATTTTCTCCTGTTTGGCTTTACCCAAATCTAAAAGCGTCGTCTAAAAAAAGCGACGAAAACGAGGATGAAAACACAAACAAAAATGTGACAAAGGAGAGATGGAAAAGCAACAAAAGCCACAAATAAAACGACAAAAACGCAACAAAGAAGTGATAAAGAAGCGACAAAAGAGTGACAAAAAAGTGCCCGAAAAGCGACAATAATACAACACAAGAAGTGACCTAAGAGTGAAAAAAAGCAACAGTAAAAAATGATAAAAAAGCAACAATAACGCGACAAAAAAAAACTACGATAACAAGATAAAAAAGAGACGAAAACACAACAACAGAAATATGACAAAAACACAGCGATAACCTGACAAAAAACTTAGGATCAGTTGTGTAGGCCTTAGCTTTCAAATGAGGCGTTACACCATCGAGAAGCTTTTAGATGTGGGTAAACCGGGGAAAAAAAGTGCTGGGTTAAGACTGGAGTTAAGAGATTATGATGGCCCAAATCTGATATGTGAAAGAAAGTGCTGCGTGAGTTAGGGCTGGGCGATATATCGATATTTAAGATATATCGATATATTTTTAAAAGAGATATGGAATTAGACCATATCGCATATATCGATATAGGTCAAATTTGCGCTGTAATACTTGTTTCAGGCAAGCCGCTGATCGGAGCTCTCTGCACTGCTCCTCAGACACTCTTCAACTAATATGGAGAAAGCAACAACGTCTGAAGTGTGCGGAGGAGAGCCCCGTGGTTGGTAAAAGAAAAACCAGTGGCTCAATCATTTGGAGATGGTTCGGATACAAATGATCAGATAGCAACAAAACCACGCTATATGTAGGGAGGCACGCGATTGTGGCCCATGCAGCTGATGGCCACGGCCCATAGTGAATGTAGCGGCGAGATATGGTGTGCGCTGCACCATGTGCTTTTGTTTACTTCTCAGTCTAGTTAAGGTTTGCGGTAGATCGTGGATGTACTGTGAAAATATCAGCGTTTGTAATGCTGCCACCGCGAAGGACTATTGCTTTTTCCCCGTTAGCATTGCGTTAGCGGCAGCGCTAATCCGTCCATTCCCTCGCTGATACCCGCTCTGATGCACTGATCATAAACTCCCTCAACTCCGGATTCACACGTCTCTTTCTCCACAAACGACTCTTTACAAGCTGCACAGACTCACCGTGCAGCTTGTAAAGAGTAAAGAGTCCTTTGTGGCTTAGTTTAGGAGACTTATGTTTGGGATAAAGATACGAACTTCACAACCACTTATTAAAACAAAATTTCAATCAATCGCAACTATCAAGAAATTATTTGGGCTATATGCAAAAAATAATAATAAAAATAAATTATCAGTATAAGCTTATTGTAAATTATGTAAATTTACATGTGGACTATTTTGAATTATATTTCATATGATTATTAAGGTCTAAAAAGTAAGTAATACTTTAATAAGTCCTATTTCATTGTCTCTGCTATAGTTTAGTTATATGCAATATGTAAGGGATAATGTATAGAACTGGACCCCTCCGCTGCGCGTCGGGATCCAGTTCGCCCTGTCGGTACTTATTTTCCCGATAATGACCGGCGTTCTATACATTATCCCGCTTATTATACGGCTGTTTGCCAACTGTACACACACAAATAAACTTCATACACTTTTATGAAGACAGAAAGGTTTATTTAATGATTTCCGCGGCAAATAGTTCCCAAAAGTTTGCGCGTTGCTTGGCAACGTTTGTTGATTCCAGGCAGTGTGGCGAGGCTAGTAGCAGCACAGCTAGCTACTTATTGCTAGCCTAGCTACTTAGTTGAAGGTGCAGTTGGAGAGGAGGAATGGTGGTGAATCTCTGGGTAAGTTGAAAGTCGGACTCCCGTTAACTTCACGAGTGATTCCCTCAACTTCTCTCGCAGGGACGGGGACAGAGATAGTGTCCGCCTGTCCGCTACTACTACTCGCAGAGTGATATGAAAGACCTGTAATTACAAGCACGAACTCCGTTGCCATTGGCAGCGGTCATTTTTTTTTTCAGAGGTCTTCTATCAAAAAATAATGACCGGTAGAACGTTGGGAAATCACATTCAAATCAATGGAGCGTTCTACTTGCATTGTGAAGGGCCGTATAATAAAAAGTTATTAACAGTAAATGGGGTAAATAAAATCGAAATCAAAATATTAAATATTAAAACTACTTGTATTTGGCTTTGACTTTGACTTAACATTTAATTTCACAGCTCTCACTTTGTGGAAAAAATATCGGGATATATATCGTATATCGATATTCAGCCTAAATATATCGGGATATGACTTTTGGTCCATATCGCCCAGCCCTAGCGTGAGTAAATAAATGTGTAAATGGCACTGCTGCTCATCCACATTTTGAACATGCTACTCATTTTGCACCTGAGCAAATGCTTGGTAAATTATGGCACCATTGAATTGTTAGCATGCCTTTAGCTATAATGTATCTGAAAGAATGTTTATACGCCACAAGTAAAGGCACTGTCCATTTCACCCAAATATAGGGGATTTGAGACCATAGTGTTCATTGTTTTCTTGTCTTCTCAGGTCTGGGTGACAGCGATGCGTCAGAATCTAAAAACAGCGACCTTCTTTTGGCCCGGATCAGACGTGAACATCACTGGGACATTCCCCACTTTCTACCACATGTATGACCAGTAAGTGTGTGTTTTAAATATTAGTATTGAAATCAACTGCATGTGTAATTGCTTTATACACTACATGGGTGTGTTTATGTGCACAGAAAAGTCAACTTTGAGAAGCGAGTGACGACGATGTTCGAATGGCTTGAGTTACCTGAAGGACAGAGGTATGTCCACAGCCAGTATGTGCAATGTGACTTCATGTAGTAAACCTTTAATACGTTTAATTCATATGTTTGTGCTTTGTGTTTCCAGACCCGACTTCTTAACCCTGTATATGGATGAACCGGATTCCTCTGGTCACCGTCATGGTCCAGGGAGCAAACAGGTCCAAATTTCACCCCTCAGTCTGTGAATCAGCATTTTGGTCATTGATTTAACATCGTTACTGCTGTTAGGAAGCAACAAAGGTTAACCAGTGGCTTAACAACCAAACTGTCATCTTTTAAAATGTTGCTATATTATTTTTAGATTTGTTTAACATCTCATTTAGATATTGCTCTGTCAATGACTAAACTTGTTTTTTTTTATTATTATTGTTTTACTGATACTCAATGTGTTATAAATCCTTTTTCATATTTGTCATTATAAAGCCCACCATTCTATTTGCCTGGTTTTACTAAACAATATGGAAGCAAAATTATCTTATTTATTTAATCTATTTACTGATTGATTTATGTGACAGAGATGTTGTACATAAATGCACATTTCTATAAAAGGTTGAGAGTTAGTCAACAGGATAATATATTTGTATAATCCCTGGACAGAAAATAGTCTCCCTACGACAGAAAAATCAGAGCAGTTAGGATGTAATGGGTAACATGTATCAGAGCTATAAAGGCAGATAAATGCGCAGCACATCTATTAGAAAAAACATTGTGCAGATTACAGTACTGTATATAAAAGTATCAAAGTCAATCTGCTGATAAATTACACATACAAATTCATGTCAGACACCGATACTGAAACTTAAAGACAATATTCAGCATTTACAACCAAATAAGAACAAACTTTAGGTTAAACTACATACATGCACTTTGATATAATGTTATTGATGAATAAATATTGATATGCTGTTTTGTTTCAGGTGGTAGAAGCCCTGGAAAACGTGGACCGGATTCTGGGGATGTTTATGGACGGACTCAAAGAGAGGAACCTGCACAACTGCGTCAACCTGATTGTTGTTTCTGATCACGGTGAGAGTTCTGAAAGGCCTATACATGGGTTTCAGTCACATGACCTCTTCCTATTGTTCACGCCGTTCTGTGGGCTTTTTTCGCCGCTTAAAATACAGAATATTTTGTCATGGGTGATTAGTAGCCTCGCCAACAGTTCTCCTTTGTGAAACCCATCTTTACGCAACCGCAGCATTGTTTGCACATATCAGCTCGCAACAAGTTAAAGAGGGACAAGGCGTTCCGGAAAAGTATCCATTTTAACTGGACTTACTTGGCATTAAATGTTTACTTTACTTTCAGTGATGAAGCTCAAAGAGATTAATATAACTATTTTTTTTGTAGATTCTTTAGAAATGATATTAGTTATAAAACGAAACACTTTGATGTTCAGCTTTTTTTTTCTATTTAGGAGGCACATACTGAATGTTAATAAGAATGGCTTTGATGTGCTTGCGGTAAATCCTAATTGAATCTTTTTCATTTTAGTGCATTTCCATAGATGTTGCTTTAATCTCCTCTTCATGCAGTATTTAAATTCTTGTGTAATATCTGCAATTCTACACGACGCCAAGATCGACCCTTTTCACATAAGCCAGCCAAACCCTCGTCTTGTAATTACCTCCATCGAAAACACATAGACTTGTGCGGTTTATCAACCCTTGTCGGATCACACGTTCAAAATGATATATAGGATGTAGTGTAGTTCGATGATAACTAGAGAGAAAGTCACACCCAGACAGGATGTCAACAAGTGTAAAAATAAATGAGACATCACACCCAACATCTGCACTGAATTTGGAGGAGGGCTGTGACAGTGGTTTTCACAGAGGCAGTGGGTTGTTTCTATGAATATAAATTTGAATGGAAGTCAATGGGGAGTCGTAGCTGACCGCCAAGTATCTCCTCGTAGAGAATAAACAATGGGGCAACTTCAAAATGTTATTCCGAGTGTCTAGGAAAATGTATGATTTATTATTACTCTGGACAGCTTTGCAATTCAACTAAACCTACTTTAGGGATTTTAGTTGTAGCCAGGATTCTCAGAGCAGCTGCAGAACTATATACTATACGTCACTTAATTATAAACAAAAAACACAACTCAGTCAGTTCAGTCCAGAACCCCTGTCACAAAAGTGTATTCTTTTGGCTTGCTTTAAATTCAGAATCTCATACGTTTAGGCCAAACATATTTGTTACAAGATTGAATTTAAACTAATGTTGCAGTTAGCAGCTTTATTTAAAATTTAGTTGGAAGTTGGTACTTTTCCATCAGGTTACAAAGACATCCTTATCGTTAGGCTCATACCATAATTGACACATCAAACCGATATTTACATGTTTTGTTTTTTTACATGTTCGGTTTTTGGCCTTGAGCTTCCATATTTTGTTGAAGACAAAACTGTGTAGTTTGAATACTTCATGTCCATATATATAACTTTTTAATGCAGCAGGGTCATGCATTAACATGAGTTTAGTTACTAGTGATCTAATTTCTTATGATCTAGCTTGAAATTGTTCAAATTGGCCCTACATATCTGTTCAGAAGGATTGGCAGAGCTTATGGGCCATCAGCGGCTCTGGAGTTTAGGAATTAAAAAGAACATTGGTCAATCTCTAGTCTAGTCTTTTTTTTTATTGGAAAATTGAAAAACACACCTTCGAATCCTTTTGAAGATGACTCGACTGAAGCCATCTTCTTGGTTGCAACAAGTCTAACTGACTGAGGCATAATGCAGTGATTGGAAAGTAGAATGAGTCCAAATTGTATTGAATGATAAACACGTTGACTCTCTCCTCTCTCCCTCAGGTATGGAGGAAGCCACTTGTGATAAGGCTGTTTTTGTGTCGTCGTACGTCAATGACACCGAGGGCTTCACTGTGATCCAGGGTCCCGCTGCACGGATACGACCCTCGCGCCTTCCTGAGGAGTATTCGACATGTGAGTTCCTGTTGATACCAAACTGTCCATTCCCAGCTTCCCTGAATCACTCACTGTCACTTTGTTGTTCCACTTTAAGCTGACCTTGAATCTGCGTGGTTGTTTTCGTAATGTGACAGAGTAGTTTATCATGTCATTTTGTATCATTTGTATTTAGTTTTTTATCATACCTTCCATAAAACTGCCTACTTTCTCCTTGACTACTTTGTTGAATTTAGATCTTTTTTTCTTTTCTTTCTTTACAGTTGACTACGAAGGCCTGGTGAAGCGTCTGTCGGTATGGCAACTACTATTTAGTCCCGCTTTTGATCCGTGTTGTTTCTTTCATTTTCTTTCTCTGATTTATTCCTGTTAACCCACATTGACCTCGTAGTTCTGGACCTCGGTCTCTCGGCATGCCAACTATTTCCACCCTTGTCCTTTTTGTGCCGCGGGAGAAGAATGAATGTTTTTCTGCTTCCTCGAGCCTATGTCAAACACGGTCATGTCTTGGGCCCCGTGTGCGGCTGCGTGTTGATTGTTCTGGTGTGGTGTTAAGTGCAGGACGCATGACCAGGCGATGAGACCCTACCTCAAAGAGCACCTACCCAAAAGGTTTCACTTCGCCCACCACGAGCGCATCGAGAGGGGCCACCTGTACATGAAGGAGGGCTGGCAGGCTGCTATGTGAGTGGCTTATCACTTGGTATACCATACAGATTTTGTCCTGGGGGTCCAAAGCATGCCAAAAGCAATGGCTGCAAATGCAATGCTTTATATGCTAAATGTTGCAAAGTAACAGTGGAAAGATAATTATTTTAACGCTTGCTGCAAGGACAAAGCAAATCTTTCAAATAACTAGCAGTTGTACAGTATACACACAGCCTTACATTTTCCTTAAAACCAACACTGTTAAAGGGGAAGTATTATGTAAAATCGACTTTTTCGAGCTTTATATCGTGTTATTATGTCATTCCCTCATTAAACACATGCCTGGAGTGTGGCCTTGGCTCATTCACATATTTTTAAGCAATCAGTAAAAACTTAGACGGCAGCCATTTTAGATGTAGCTATGCCTCAGTCCTCCTAGGACCGCCCCCACCTCCTGGAGACGCCTCTGGACCTTTTGTCATCAGCCAAGCCACCAACCACTGCTCCTTAGCTCAGCAGAGCCCCCTCCCCGCACAGTAGTGTTGTTTAGATGCCACAGCAGTGTGCTGAAGGGGGCGTGTCGGAAAGCTTCTTAAAGAGACAGAGGCCTGTTTCAAGACGTTCAGTACAGCCATTTTGAGAGAGCAATTTTATTCAAGGCAGTTATTTTAATTTACTGCATATACAGACCAACAGAAGGTTACGTCATCATTGTAGTGTGCTATAGACTGGTGCTATGTGATTGAAAAAAGCATAATACCCCCTCTTTAAGGTTTTCATAAACAAGTAAGGGAATTCAAATGGAGCAAGCCTAATGTATGTTTATTCTTTTAGCCTCCACCTGGACCGAGCACATTTTCTCCAATTGGCATTATTCAAATCTGAGAGCTTAAAAAAATCTGGATGAAAATGCAAAAAAAAGTGACAAAAATGTGATGAAAACCCGGGAAAAAAAGCAACACAAAAGCCACAATAACAAGACAAAACAAAACAAACAAAAAATGACAAAAAAAAGTGACAAAAAAGTTGCGATCACTTTTGTAGATCTTAGCTCAGACAGTTGCCAACCTAATTATTCAGTGTTTGCAATGATTAGTAACTCTGTTTTTGGAGATTTAAAAGACACCAATTACCCAATCAGAGAAAATTGTTTCAAGACGCGAGATCAAACGAGGCCCAGTAAACAACAGCATTTTATTTGTTCTGAAAATGAGACGCTTTATATCTCGCCGTTTTTTGCATTTCTAGGCGCAAGACGGAGATGAAGTACTGCTCTGGAGGGTTCCACGGCTCAGATAACGTCTTCAAGAACATGCAGGTGGGACACAGGACAACGGGAAGTGTGTCGGGATCACGAAAAATATTCACAGATGATTCATTTTGTATTCTTCTGTTTTCATAGTACTTACATAAATCCAACAGAGATACCTTAAAATGTATAAAGAAATCTGGATTAGGATTATTTTTTTGCTTTACTTGAGCTGGAAGTTACTCTGTATTACACCTCAAAACCCTATTCTGAAGCCTTGTTTGTTGTTTGTGAAGAACAACCTGAAAGTCCTTATGGACCTCTTTATGTTACAATTTATGTTAATTGTCATCTCTCTCTCTCTCCTATTTAGTCCCACAGCGTCTGAATGATGAAAAGAAACCTGCCTTTTTAGCATCAGCTTGAACTTGGATTTACCTCGGAGTAATGAGCTTGCGTAGACATTATGTATAGAATTATTCATATGTTCAGTTGACCCAAATATACTGTAGATGTTTATTGTGAAGGGGCGGTGGCTTTTCAAAATATTCAGGCCACTTAAAATGTGACCCAAATGCTGATTTTATATTTGATCTAGCACAACATGATAGGCAGCTTACATTACTATATTTACAGAAATAATTTGAGGGAAAATCCCCAAACAGTTAAGTCCGGTTTGGAGCTTAAATTGCTGACTTTGAATGTGTCTCTCTTTCTTAAGGCTATTTTCATCGGTTATGGACCTGGGTTCAAACACAAGACTGTTGTCCCACCCTTTGAGAACATTGAAGTGTACAACCTCATGTGTGGCAAGTCACTTTATATCCTATATTAAACTTATACTCATTATAATTTTTCTTTTCATTTATTATTATTATTTTTTTAAACTCAAGTTACCCATGAATCAAGATGCTTTTTTATTTTTTTGGTAACAGGTGCCTTTCCTCCTGATCTGATCTCACTGGTTTCTGATTCATAACTTAACAATTTTCCACATTTCTCTCCTACAGACCTCCTGGGTATCCGCCCTGCTCCGAACAACGGGACCCACGGCAGCCTGAACCACCTCCTGAAGACGACGTTTTACCAGCCCGTGCACCCCGCCCCGCTGTCACACGACACGCCATGTGACGCGTCGAACCCCACCCCCTCAGATGACCGCCAGTGCTCCTGTACTAACCAAACTGAGGACATGGTATTTGAAAACGCACTCCACTTGTTGTTCTCTGACTGTCAGTTCAAAATAACATAATACAGTAGCCATCAAGTTATTCTCTAATAAAAACACAAACCTATTCTGGCATCTTACCAGCTTTATTTTACACTTTTTCCAGCAAAAGGACATGAACCTTCAGCTCCTCAGCATTGACTCTGGTGAGAGCCTTCTTTTATTATTCTCATACTGTTTTGATTCCCTGTGCATTTTTCTGTTGTTTTAAATGTAATTATATTTCTTCTGCAGCTACCAAAGCCCAGTTGCGGAAGCAGCACCACCCCTTTGGCGCTCCTCACGTGGTCCAACCCGACATCCCCTTCTGCCTACTCCATCACAGGGACTTCCTTAGTGGATACAGCCAGGACAGACTCCTGCCCCTCTGGGTCTCATACACCATACCGCGCCTGGTGAGTGAGTGTGTGTGAACAATATGTTGTGTTATGTTTTACAGCCTGGATGGAAAGTAGAACTGTGGAAACATATCAGGGGTCTCCAACCCAACACCTCGGGTCTTCCGGCCCGTGAGATGATTCAGTCCGGCCCACAACTTGATAAGCACACATTCCTGAGTATGTCACAAAAAAAAAGTCTTTAGATATTTCAACAAAGTTAAAGAAAACGACTTGGATTTGTCCACGTACTTCACTTTATGTACCTAAATGTTTGCAGATTCTGAAGAAGAAAGGAAAAGTCCTCTAAAAGAAATGTAGAAAACCTTTGGCGAGCTACCAAGAAAGGGCTGGAGCGCTACTGGTAGCCCTCGAGCTACTGGTTGGAGATCCCTGGTGTAGCAGAAACTTGATACAGGCTTGTAAAGTGTAACACAAGTGTAAGACGTTTTTATGAGGCACATTATTATTCATTTAGGCCCCTGACTTGTAGAGCACAAATTCATGAGTATGTCAACAAAAAACAGGAAGTCTCTTGCCCATTCCTGTGTGAATCCAGCCACTAGGGGACAACTTATATTTAAAAAAGGAAAGGATTCCACACGTGTCCAACAGAGGGCACTGACATAATAAGAGATCAGGATATAAACAACACATTATAGCCACGTGGCAAACGGACAGTGGCTACAGTAGCAGCTTACCACCACCAAGTGCTGAGTGAATGAATAATAACTATTGCTTCTATCTTATGTAACATACTTGTGACACAGGTTTGTTAAGTGCTAAATTTACTTGGAAACCCCTGCTTTAGAGTAAAATAAAAGCTACTATAGAAAGTTCAAATCCACATAGAAAACCATCTGTGTTATATTGAATGCTGCTTCTTCCACCCTCCCGGGCCTGCTTGTTGCTGTCCAAAATTAGCACAGAGAGTGGAGACAGAGACAGTCCTGGCTCGGGTTCAGGTTCTGGTTTTTGGGACCTGGCAGGAGGCTGTGGACGTTGTTAGTGACTGCACGACAGTGACTGTAACTCATCTGTGCACAACTATATGTGCAAACACTGTGAGCGCTTTGTTATTTAGCGGTTTAGTGTAAATGAAGATGTGACTAAACCAGGTCTTTCTAGTGTTGTACAGCTCTCTCTTTTATGAAAATGATTAAATGTTCCATGTTACCAATTATTAAAACAGTCATTGTCAAGGTTTACTAAAACTTTGATTATTTTTTATCGAAAATATCTAGCCTAAAAAGTGCCTTGTTGTTTCCTGCTTTGACATTTTTGTGATGTTTGTTATTTTACTTCCTTATCTTGCTGTCCAAGCATGCCGTACCAATGGACCATGAGAAAGTCGGGGAGTTAAGACGGATGAAAAGGCCATTTTATTGCACACACAATATTGTTAGGTTTTCAATGAATTAATTAACTTTTTAGTGAGAATTTTGATCCAGAAAGAATGCATTGGTTTTACTTTTCCATTAAGAATAGTCATATTTATATTTGTATCCACTTTTTGTGTCTACAGTTGAATTATTGCATTCTTAAGTTGACTTAATTGACATTTTCAGCAGCAACGTTTTCACTGAACCCGCAGCAATAGAGTAAGTCTTCTCCCAAAGCGATTGTTACAACGGCATAAAACTTTCACATTCGTGGCATTCTCTGTTTGTCCCCGGTGACCAAAGGTTTTCTTGCGTAAGACTATATTTCGTCCAATACTCATTGACCTCGCTGTCTTTTTTTTCTTTCTCTCTCTCTCATTTTCTTAGCCCAAAGTGGATCCTGCAGTCGTCCATTGTGTGCGCGCTGACGTCCGGATCTCCCCATCCCAATCCCAGATGTGCAGTCGCTACGGAAACGACACCGAGCTAACCTTCGGGCTTCTGCACCCGCCCAGTGAGTGAGACCTAAACAGGACTCTGCTATCAACGCTCACAGGATGTCCAATTCAAAGTGACATCAATCTAAAGCTACATTCTGCACTGCGGTGGGCCCAGCCATCATTTGTATTCAGACGATAGTTTATTGTACGGGGCACAGGTGAAGGATCGGACAATGAAAGGAATGTGCCTCCAGATAGTTTGGATAATTAGGTGCAGTTTGAAAAATAGATTCCCTGCAGATTCAATTTTAGTTTCTTAACCAGAGCAAAACATTATACAATCTTTATTCGGGTTTGATGCGTTGTCCAACTCTCCCGGAGCTCGCCCTTTAATC
The DNA here is from genome assembly GCA_007210695.1 of Neogobius melanostomus. Classification (NCBI taxonomy): domain Eukaryota; kingdom Metazoa; phylum Chordata; class Actinopteri; order Gobiiformes; family Gobiidae; genus Neogobius; species Neogobius melanostomus. The sequence continues at coordinate 192,868 of VHKM01000195.1, forward strand.
TCTTAACCCCCACATGAACCGAGCAGATTTTCTCCAGTTTGGCTCTACCCAAATCTAAAAGCTTCTGGAACAAAGTGTCAACATAGCAATGAAAACGAGGATGAAAATGCAACCAAGAAGTGACACAAAAGTAACAAAAAAGTGACAAAAATGTGACAAAAATTCAATAAAAAAGTGACAAAAACTCAATAAAACGTGACTAAAAAGTATAACAAAAGAGTGACTAAAATGTGATGAAAACTGGTAAAGTGATTAAAAAAGTGATTAAAAAAGATTAAAAAGTGATTAAAAAAAGACAAAAAAGTGATGGTAAAGTGATAAAAAAAATACAAAAAAGTGATGGTAAAGTGATTTAAAAAAATACAAAAAAGTGATGGTAAAGTGATAAAAAATAAAATAAAAAAGTGATGGTAAAGTGATTTTAAAAAATGACAAAAAAGTGATGGTAAAGTGATTTAAAAAAATACAAAAAAGTGATGGTAAAGTGATAAAAAAAATACAAAAAAGTGATGGTAAAGTGATTTAAAAAAAATACAAAACAGTGATGGTAAAGTGATTTTAAAAAAATGACAAAAAATTGATGGTAAAGTGATTTAAAAAAAATGACAAAAAAGTGGCCGGTGCTATGTGACCTGGGCAGCTCCAACTGCCCCCACGACCCGGCAACGGACAAGTGGAAGAAAATGGATGGATGGATGGATGGACAAAAAAGTGATGGTAAAGTGATTTTAAAAAAATGACAAAAAAGTGATGGTAAAATGATAAAAAAAAGACAAAAAAGTGATGGTAAAGTGATTTTAAAAATGACAAAAAAGTGACAAAAAAGCAAAGAAAAACAGTAATGTTATAGCAACAAAAAAGGGACAAAAAAAATACGAAAACATGACAAAATGCTTCAAAACTGTGACAAAAACGCAGAGGTACTATCAGTAGAAAAGAGGTACTATCAGTTTTGTAGGTCTTAGCTTTCAAATGAGGCATTGCACTGACATATGGGCTACGAGAAGCTTTTAGATTTGAGTAAAACCAAAATGTGGGTGATAAGAGGTGCAGATGTGGTGACCTGGAGGAAGACAAAGCACCGCAGAGGTTGACGGATGAAGATTTATTTTTTGTCTCAGACCTTTTTTCCTCAACCTTTGCCTACAGTAAGCTTTTTACACTTTGATTGTCCTCAGTAGATTTATACAGGAGCTGTCCTCTCTGTAAAAGCTTCCTCTTTTTTGTAAAAAACATGTGGTCTCTAGTGTTGCCTCATGATTTGGGAATTTATCTGAGCCCGAATTAGCCCAGAATGAGGAAGCGTTAAGGACATATGTAATCTATTAAAGTCATTAAAGGTAAATGACTGTTAGTTTGCAGTACTTCCTTTTCCTACCGCTGCCCACATGGGACACACTTAGGGATAACATGTTTAGTTATTAACCCTTGTGAGTCATAAGTGGAAGACTAAATGGTGCAGAGAAGATGTATTGATCATTAGCGACAAAAGTTGTATTAGTAATAGTGGGTAACGCTTAACCTCTTAACCCGGCTTTATCCAAATCTGAAAGCAAAAATGAGGCAAAAACAAGGAAATGCAGCAAAAGGGCGACAAAAATGTGACAAAAAAGCGCTGATAATGTGACAAAAAAGCTTCAAAAGAGCAAAAAAAAAAGTGACTCAAAGAGATGAAAATGTGGCTAATTTATGTGACAAAAAAAACAACAAATAGTTTCAGAAAAGTGACATCTACGCAGCGGCAACGCGGGGGAAAAGATCCATTCCGATGAGTTTTGTAGGTCTTACCTTTCAAATGAGGCGTTACATTGGCATAGGCTGTGACCTTATGGAACTGGGTAAAGCTGAACTGGAGAAAGTGCACTCAGTGAAGGCGGGGGTTAAGAGGTTAAACATAATTTAATGTCTTTTTATGTGTTTTTTTTCCTTCTCAGATCTGTATATCAACGGCCCTCAGACAGACTCACTTCTCACTAGTAACATGGTCCCGATGTTTCCTGCTTTTACCGGTGAGTCGCGCTTCAAATATTAATCTCTTACTGGAAACTATAGGCAAAGCAGGCTAAATGAGGTGATACACGAATTAATCACCAACGCAGAGCTTTGAAGAGGGACTTATTGACTTATGAGACTTTGCATTGCTTCATGTTGGTGCTGTATGGACATGTCGCTGTTAAAACGACATTATATGTCATGTCTGAACTCCACTGGCAACAAAGACTGAATTATTTCGTCCCATGTGCTGTGGACATTCTGAACGCAACAGGAACTGAGACACAATACAAAAATCTACATAATGGTTTATAATGATGTGTAATTTCAAATAGTTTAGTCTGTTTTATGCTGTATAATCAACATTATCACTGCATGTCTTTCATTTAGCTTTATTGTATACTATGATGGATCTAAATGCCCCATAGTGAGAGAAAGTGTTGACTTCAGTGTCACATAAGGTTAAAACATTCAGTGAGATACCATCACACATTTCTTACCAATGACTAATGATCATAATGAGTATGACAGTATTACCCTTGTAGTTAACTTTGTGATGTGAACTCCCCCAGAGCCTGTTGCTTCCTGCTTTATAATTGACTTTTCGCATGATTTCATTCAATCCCAGGCGCTTGTGGCATTACTGAGCAGATCCTCACTGGCTTTTATGTCCCGGCTTTGTCTCGACTTGTTCGTTGCTTTTTGGGGAATACTCAGGTCCAGGTTAGACAAATAAACAGTCTGTTACACTATTTGTTTAAGGATTAATGTAGGCCTACAAAATGAAGCAATGCTGTCCTCTAGTGGTAACGCGAACCTTGCGCTGCGTTTATGCCCTGGTTGGCTACTCCTACTGAGATTAGAGTAGATATGCTTATTTACCAATTTAGTCAAGGTAAAATGACGTGTTAAACCTGTTGCCGTCCTGTTTATTTATTTATTTTTCTCCCCTGAATAAAGCTATTTCCATTATGGGCTACATTATGGTTCCTCTACTCAAGCATATTGGATTTCTGTTTGTCTATATAATACTACTTCTGTATTTTGCAGCCGTTTGGGAGCTCTTCCACAGCACCCTGCTTCCGAAATATTCCCAGCAGCTGAACGGAGTGAATGTCATCAGTGGGCCTATATTTGACGAAGACTTTGACGGGAATGTGGATAAACCAAAACCAATTGTAGAGTAAGTGTCTTTGTATTGCGCTGTCTCACCGTCATTTGAATATGTTAAGAAACTTGACATGTATCTACTGTAAAAAAAGAAAAAGAAAAAGGGGGCTATTACTCTGCCCCGTATTTGGATATGTGACTTGTACTTATAAAGCCAAATGTTTTCCATGTGTGAAAAACGTTTTAGAATTCCTGCTCTATATTAACTTCCTTTACTCATTTCACTTTGCCATAGTGATGTTTTTGACTTTGTTCCTCTTTCTCAGTTCCCGGGCACCAACGCCGACACATTTCTTCCTGATCCTGACGAGCTGCGGGAACTCCAGTCTGAGCCCAGGGTCCTGCTCTGGACCTCTCAGAGTCCAGTCCTTCATCCTGCCCCACAGACCAGACCACAGCGAGAACTGTGGCGTGAGTGAAATCAATGTCCGTTTGTATGTTTGAGAAGCCAAGCAAATTGTACGGCTTTGGTTCAAATATTTAAAAAAAAAGTTCAGTATATTCAATGTACTTACAATTACATCTAACATGAAGAAACAAAATCCTGAATGTTAATTTTCTATACATATTGATAATACTACATAGATATCAGTGAAAGTACACTTTTGTATTTTTCTACACACTAAAAAATGCTGGGTTAAAAGTAACCCAACTTTTAACCCAATGTTGGGTCAAAGTTGGTCCGACCCAACGTTGGGTTATTTTGACCCAACTGTTGGGTTATTATTTTTAACCCAACAGTTGGGTTAATATTTTTAACCCACCGTTGGGTTGTTTATTCTTAATTTTACCCAATGATTGGGTTAATTCGTAATGATCACCCCAGTGCTGTTTTAGAAACTTTATTTCTTACAAAAGCAGAACATAATTGTTTAACACAACATCAGCAGCAGCAAATAATTAATTTGGTTGTTAACAAGCCTAAGGAAAGTCCCCCATTGTCCATACTGTACTTGCTGTATTTTGGTGAAGTGGTCCTTTTTCAGAGTCAGAGACAGGGCTGTGGACAGTTCAGTCACAGCAGGGACAGGGCTGGGAAAAGTTCAGTCTGAAGCAGGAGACAGGGCTGGGGACAGGGCTAGGGACAGGGCGGAGGACAGTTCAGTCACAGCAGGGACAGGGCTGAGGACACTGCAGTCTACAGCAGCAGAGACCACTGTGGAAATAAAGAGAGACATTGTCACAGATGAAATCCAATACCTGGTAACCATTACTCCACCAGGGACACCAACCTTCCCATAAGACAGTGACAGTATAATGTAAGACCTTACCTTGGTGAAGTAACAGAGGCATCGTCTCAGAGGCAGGTGGACACTTCCACTTAGCTGAAGATTCCACTGGAAGAGAAACATTACATTTGTGTTTGGTCTAAAACTATAAAGGGTCATGTTATATATTTTGTAAAAAATATACTGCACTTACTGGGACTGGTGTCCAGTGATGCAGATGATGATCTTCAGACAGACAGAGCTGTTGGATGAGCTCAGGAGAGTTTGTTTTCTGTAGGACACCCATTAACACAAGTTTGTATTTTAGCAAATTAATTAAACAGAGAATAAAACATTTCTGATCATTATAAAACTGCTGCTTACCTGTAAAGCTTTAGTGGCATTTATCAGCTCTGGAGGTCCCACATGGAGAGGGTAAAGTTGATCTGAAACACACAGAACAGAGGCTTTAAAATATCCTAACTGAAAACTGTTAACACTTTTCTCTGTTTCTCCCATATCTGAGCCTCTCCTTCTCTCCTCTGCTGCTGCTGCATCTCCTCATCCCTTTAACCATATTAAATTACTAAAGGCATTATGTAAGAAACAACAGCAGAGATAAGACACTGACAAACAGTTTAAGAAAGAGTTCGCGTTAGCATTAGCATTAGCGTTAGCATTAGCTAACGGTTGTCGCGCGCATTATATTAAATAGGATATCATAACCGATTATTTTAACTACCTTTAGCCCTCATTATTTCAGTCAATACTTGTCCTATCAACACGAAATAAAAACTGGGACAGAGAGTGAAGTGTCCTCTGTCAGGATTTTTTAACTACACACCTCTGTGTTGAATCGTTTTTTAGCTACAGCTCGTCCAAAAGACGTGACTTTAACCCTTTCTCTTCTATGACAGATGCTAACAAGGTGTTAGGGAAACACAAAGCCAAAACCAAATTGATTAATTATTTGTGCCTAATCAGTTTCATTTGGATAAATACTGACTCTTTATGACAGAGTAATCAAATAAAAACATGTATAAATACCTTTATGAGCAGTTTCAATCGGAGGAGGTGGAGGAGCAGTAATGGCCGCTGCTGACAGTTGAGCTCAGTGGTTTTGACCCAACCTGCTGGGTAGGAAAAAATCAACCCAACTCTATGAAAATAACCCAACAAAATGACCCAACAGCCATAACCCAGCAGTTGGGTTGTTAAAATAACCCAGCATTTTTTAGTGTGTACCTTCAAGTTGGAGCATGTTGACAATAGATTTGTGCTCAGATAGTGTAGTTACTAGTATACAGTGCATCCGGAAAGTATTCACAGCGCTTCACTTTTTTCACATTTTGTTATGTTTACAACCATAAACGTAAAGATTTTATTTTGAATTTTTACTGAAAGTTCACACACAAGTAACAGACAACTGTGAAGTGAAAGCAAAATGATACAAGATTCTGTTATTTTTCAAAAAATAGAAAAGTGAAAAGTGGGGCGTGCATAAGTATTCTAAACAACATCATGAAGTCCAATAACACACCAGACGGGTCCGAGATAAAGTTATTGAGAAGTATAAAGCTGGGTTAGGTTATAAAAACATTTCCAAAGCTTTGAACATCTCTCAAAGTACAGTTAAATACATCATCCAGGAATAGAAAGAGTGTGGCATCACTGCAAACCTACCAAGACTCGGCCATCCTCCTAAACTTACTGACCGAACAAGGACCGCACTGACCAGAGCTGTTACCAAGAAGCCTATGATGACCCTGGATGAACTGCAGAGAGCTACAGCTCAGGTGGGGGAAACTGTACACAGGACAACTATTAGTCGTACACTGCACAAATCTGGCCTTATGGCAGAGTGGCATTTTTGAAAGAAAACCATAAGAAATACAGTTTTCTGTTTGCTAAAAGCCACATGGAGGCCACATGGTGGCTTCTAGCAAACAGAAAACGGGACTTCTTATGGTTTTCTTTCAAAAATCGCTTGTTCTTGCCACTCTGCCATAAGGCCAGATTTGTGCAGTGTACGACTAATAGTTGTCCTGTGTACAGTTTCCCCCACCTGAGCTGTAGCTCTCTGCAGTTCATCCAGGGTCATCATAGGCTTCTTGGTAACAGCTCTGGTCAGTGCGGTCCTTGTTCGGTCAGTAAGTTTAGGAGAACAGCCGGGTCTTGGTAGGTTTGCAGTGATGCCACACTCTTTCTATTCCTGGATGATGTATTTAACTGTACTTTGAGAGATGTTCAAAGCTTTGGAAATGTTTTTATAACCTAACCCAGCTTTATACTTCTCAATAACTTTATCTCGGACCTGTCTGGTGTGTTATTGGACTTCATGATGTTGTTTAGTGACCAATACACTCTGACCATAGCTCTGAGGCCCTCACAGAACAGCTTAATTATACTGGGAGTAGATTATGCACAGGTGGCCTCTTTTTAATGGTTAGGGCAAGGTGTGAACATTCTGCAGTCATTAGGAATGTTATAAAGGCAATTTAATGCACTCCGAAAATGCGTTATGAATACTTATGCACGCCCTACTTTTCACTTTTCTATTTATGAAAAATAACAGAATTATGTATCATTTTGCTTTCACTTCACAGGTGTCTGTTACTTGTGTGTGAACTTTCAGTAAAAAATTCAAAATAAAATCTTTACGTTTAGGGTTGTAAATATAACAAAATGTGAAAAAAGTGAAGCGCTGTGAATACTTTCCGGATGCACTGTAGATAAAACATAAAACATATGAATGTTATACCTAGTGTTACTCGGTGCTTATGCTTCTTTGATTCCAGTAGAACCTTCACTCTTTTTGTGTTGCATACTGGTACTTTTTACTTTAACCCCTTCCTACTCTCAGAAGTGTATCTTGCCAAAAAGTTTTGTCTCATTGCGTTTTTAAAAGTTTGCACTATGTCTTTACCTTGTCTTCACAGTCGGGTTTGACAGAGCACGGGGCGGAGGAGTGGATGAAGCTTCATACAGCCAGAGTCCGGGACGTCGAGCTTTTAAGTGGACTGAGTTTTTACCACAGCAGGATATCAGTGGACGAGACGCTACAACTCAAAACATATCTACAGACTTCATAAACCTCAATTCTTCTATTGTCATGTGCAATACAGAGACATTCACCCAGCCAGCTGTAATCCAAAGAAGCCATTTTGGTGTCTGATTTTCATATTTATCGTAGTTACCGTATAATTGCAGGATTTGTTCACCTGCCAATAGGGGGCAGTGTTTGTAAATGTATCACTTGAGCTATGCAAAAAAAGTCTTATTCAACTTCCGTCCAGGTCTTTTGTAAATATAAAGCCATACAATGATATGAGAAATGTTGTGGAAACCAAACACGCACTGAAATCTGTTTGACTGCGTGAGAGCTGATTGAACAAACGCGTTAATAAGCATTTTATATCAACTAGAAAATATCATAAAAATTGATCAACGCAAGGCAGGTATGATTGCAATTTCAGTATTGACCACAAGATGTCGCCATTCTACTAACACTGTGATGAATACAGTTTTTTTTTTTTAGTCATATAATTGCCAGGTTAGTTCATCATTAATACAAAGCACTGTTCCATGATGTTTTATGGGGCCAGTTTTAAGATTTTTTTTTTTTTATTATTATTATTTAAATGTCCTTTGAAACCTGTAGTGTAGCAAAGTGGGAGAGTTGGAGGGCATAGTACAGCTCACGGAGAGTTTTTACTAAATATTCAAGTATTAATTGGTCAATGTATTTCCATAATGAACTATAGCGTTAACCTCTTAAACCTCGCCTTCACCGAGCGCATTGTCTCCAGTTCGGCTTTACCCAAATCTAAAAGCTTCTCGACAGGACAGCGACAGTGCAATGCCTCATTTGAAAGAAAACTGGTTGTAACTTTTTTTTGGTCACATTTTTGTCTCTTTTTATGTCACTCAAGCTTTTTTGTTGCTTTTCATCCTTGCTATTAAGATGTTTTTTTGTTTTGTTTTTCAAGAAGCTTTTAGATTTGGGTAAAGCCAAACTGGAGAAAGTGTGCTGGGTTCAGATGGGGGTTAAGAGGTTAAATGAATTCACCAGCCAGTTTGTTTATTAAACAACTTTTGATAATGTGTTTGTATGTATAAAGCACCACTGTATATGTTTATAATCTGTACATTTGGGTCATTTTTCATGTGAATGTGCAACAGAAGCCATTTATGACAATTTAATAACTAGTCATTATGCAGTTTTAGTCACTTTGTATTTTACTTTTTTTTTTATTGCAGATTGTCAGGAATGGCAGCTATGAACATGACCTTTTTTTTAATTATAAAAACATTTAAAATATCAGCGTGTTGCTTGTATTGTTTGCTTTGGTTACTTACACATAATGTTTGTCATTTTAATTGAACAAATGTGTGTGTTAGTGTTTATTGTGTGCGCTTGTTCCAAATGGGGTCTGATTTGTATTTATTTATATGTTTATTTGATAGGGACAGAACAAGAAGCATTGCTACAAAATAACCGATGCCATGTTCATAGGCCTTATAGCTAACCGCTAATTCGCAGACCTGATCCATAAGACACAAATACACCTACACAAATCATGACAATCAATACAAAACACAAAAGGCAATACAATATCATACACTTCTGTTGTGTCCACAAGTTTGATTCAGTTTGAGCCATTGTTTAACTTTACTTTTAAACTCATTCAGGTCTGTTAAAGTTTTCAGATCAGCAGGTAAAGTATTCCAGATCTGTGGCCCTTGTACTGCGAACGCCGTCTGTCCAAAAGGTGTTTTGAGTCTGGCTGGTCTGCAGTCTCCACTGACAGCGCCCCTAGTGATGATCCCGTGAGCTGCACATTTTTCAACCATCCCTGCAGCGATATCGGGAGCGAGATTGTTGACACATTTAAAAACAAATTTCACAAAAGAATACTTATTAAAATTTTCAAAACTTAAAAGATTATGCTTCTCTTGAATTCTGCAATAGTGCCACATCATGGGCTTTTTATCAAGCACTTTTAAAGCTTGTTTGTACAGGGAGATCAAACCTTTCATAGTGGCCTGGTTAGCTTGGCCCCACACAGTGATACAATATGAAAAATGAGACAAGATCATTGCGTGAAAGTACAACTTGGCTGCCCTGATTGACAGGCAAGATCTTTTTAGACGAAAACAATTCAAATTAATCCTAATAGTCTTAGTTATTTTCTTTACATGAGCTCCAAATTTAAGATGGGAGTCCACAACTACTCCAAGATATTTGATTTCATCTACTCTTTCAATATTTTTATTATTCATTTGTATCTGAAAGCTGTCCATAGACTTGCCTCATTGAAAAACACATAGACACTGTTTTAGAACAATTTAAAGACAGACAATTATCCTCCAGCCACTGAGAGACCCTGATCATTTGTCTGTCTAGCAGCTCTGCAGTTTTCTGTGGAGTCTTTGCTGAGACATAGATGACGGTGTCGTCAGCATACAGTTGGCACTCAGCCTCAGTGCAAATGGCTGGAAGGTCATTAATATGAAGACAAAATAAGATCAGACCCAGGATGGAACCTTGTGGTATCCCCATTTTGTATTCCTGAGGTGCAGATATAGTGCCACTGATTTTCACACTCTGTGTCCTAGAATCCAAATATGATGTAAACCAGCTAAGAGTTTGTTCTGAAAAATTAAACTGCTTTAATTTATGCATGAGGATAAGGTGGTTGACAGTGTCAAAGGCCTTACGAAGGTCTAAGAACATAGCTCCAACCACATTCCCTGTGTCCAGGGATTTTTTAAATGGTATCTATTAAGTAACAGGTAGTTATTTCTGTTGAATATTTTGGCCTAAAGCCGAACTGCTTTGGATCAAGAACATGATTATATTCAAGATAATCGTTTAATTGGTCAAATTCAGAAACAACAAATCTTTCAGACATGATTCAATTTCTAAATGGTCAGGTTTTTTTTCCTGAATGACCTCCAGTATAAAAGCTGATACATTTCGATGGGATCTGTGAGACGGCTGGAATCATGTCCCTGTGAAATTCACACTAAGTTTTTAACGTCTGAGGAGGCGGACCATGTTCCTTTACCTGGACAGTCAACATTTAAACCTGACAGTCCGCTCTGGGGCTGAAGCCACAGACAGACACCACAGCTAATATTAATTACCACTGAAAAGTAAAATAAAAAAATAAAACTTCTGACAGGAACAGGGATGCAATAGTTGGATTTCAATCAAGACATATTCTGCAGTTTTGGTAAGTTACATTATTTCTTTCTAGCTGCATTTGCACTGGATGACATTGCAAAAGCTTGAAAGTCAGGTGAAAAAAGTCCAATTGACTTTGGCAGTAGAAGAAGGTTTAATCCAGTTGGCTGCCATTGTATTTTATGATAATATAGAGTTCAATTACAGCATAAAATAACATTTACAAAATACAGAATAAGCACATAATATTGTCATCAAAGTTGATAGATAGCTTTACTCAACTAAATGTGAGTTATTAGGTCCAGTTGTGATAATACTGTAATAGTAATAAATTGAGTTGTTTCTAACTCTAATTCTAACTGAACCCTTCTCTGTCCCTCAGAAACCATGTTGTTAGTTATCCATGTGATGCTGGGGGTGATTTGGCTGACACAGTCTGTCGAGGCCTGTCCTGATTCCTGTAAATGCTCCCAGAAGTCCCGCCCCGGGAGATCAGAGGTCAACTGTCATAAACGAGGCCTTCTCACCTTCCCCTCCAACCTCCCGGCTGACTCCTGGATCCTCAAACTAGGTGAGTTATGGCCACCAATGAAGCAGTGAAGGTGCCTTGTGAAAAGGCCTTTTGCTAACTGTTATATGTTCTCAGGTGAAAACGGAATAACCCATCTAAAGGCTGCTGTTTTAAAAGCTGTTCCCAAAATTGAAAGTCTGAACTTGGAGCGAAATGCCATCAAATCCATCCACCCTCAGGCTTTCTCTGGCGCTAAGGACCTGATGTTGTTAAAACTGTACGGAAACCACATCACCACGCTCCCTCCCCGAGGACTGCAGGTAACAAATCCTTCATCGCGAGGTTTTGAGCCTTTTCATTATTTTGTGTAAGAAAAATAAAACAGATGGAAACAATATAGCTAATAATAAGCTTTTTGTCCATTTTTTATCCACCCAAGAATTATTACTCTTTGCAGTTTGCTTTGTGTTATGTATTTTACTTTTTGTACAAACAAAACGGTTCTCTACAAATAAACTTTAAACCAATTCAGTCTTTTTTTTACCTTTATCTTCATTGAAATTCCTAGCCTTCCATCCAATCTAACACTAAAGGATCTCCAGAATAATTATGGGTAGCACGTCTGATGAGCAGCAGCTTTACTATATAGCCCTCTAATCTTCAGTAAGCAGCACGCTTTTGTCACAGGAACTCCGAAATCTCCGTTTCCTGATGCTGGGGCAGAATGAGATTGGATCTGTGAAGCCCAACATGTTTGTGGGCCTGAAGAATCTGTCAGAGCTGGACCTCCCTCTGAACTCGCTCAGCAGCCTTCAGGCCAACGTCTTCAAACCCCTCATTGTCCTGAAGGTTCTGGACCTCTCCATGAACCACATCACCACCATATCGCCCAAAGCCTTCACTGGACTCAGGCAGCTGCTCTTCCTCAACTTGGACAACAACAGGTAAGCCGTCTCATGATGCAGACACCAATGATTCTGGCGCCAGCTGCCCATTATCAGTATGTTTGTTGTTGAATCCTAGTATGAAGACTCTTCCAGCCGGAGTGTTCAAACCACTGCGCTCTCTGGAGATGCTGGTCTTGGACAACAACCTCCTACGCACACTGGGCACCACGGTTTTAGACGGCCTCGCCAATCTACAGGTCAACCTTCCGGACAATGTGTTTCTTATGTTTCGAAACTGTCGTCTAGAATAGGAACAATCCCGATGTTTCGGATGACCTGTTCGGTAAAGACGCCGCGTGTTGTTGCAGGAGCTGTATTTGAGGAATAACGAGCTGGAGAGCCTTCCTCCGGACATGTTCAGGAAGACGCCTCTGCTCTCTCAGCTGGCCCTCAGCGGGAACAGACTGAAAAATCTCGATGGGAACTCATTTGCATCCCTGACAGGTAGGATCTTCAACAGCTAACGTCTAGAACTCTAAACATCGACTTGAGCCCCTTGTTGTTTCTTGGCAGACATGAAGAAGTTGCACCTCCATGACAACCCGTGGAACTGCGACTGCAACATCAGCTCCCTGGTGCAGTATTTGGGCCAAACTCAGAGCATAGTGTCCCCCTCCCTCCGCTGCGTGACTCCTCAGTCGCTCCACGGCAAGACCATCAGCGCCCTGAGAGCGGACCAGATCCCCTGTCCCGCGAGATAAACCAATGACTCAGTAGGCGCCTTGATGATTGCCTAGTCGGTAAAGCTGCTGCACATGTGTAGTATAGTTTCACATCAATGCTATGTGGCAGAAATTACAATATAGACTTTGAATTTTGAATACTGGCGTGATCATGCCGTGTTTACAGTACTCTATCTGTGTTCATTGTTCCATGAAACAAGACATGTAAGGTCTGTTCGATTTACAACACTGTGAAAGTTAAATTGTGTTTAGAGCAGAATATTTGATGTGAATGTGTAACCCAGAGGAATGTGTTTGGTGAGCTGTGGTCAGACTGGATGACAGTGAATGACTGTATATGTGCCAACAGCAGGTCAGCGCTAAAGTACACAGAGCTGCCAATCTCTTTCGCCCTCTCCACAATCGCAGAAGCCACACAGAGTTCAGGGTAACGGCGCACAGGTTCAATCAAGCTGCAGCAAATGCTACTGTATCTGTATGTTAGCTTTAGAACAGGGGTCTCCAACCTTTTTTACCCAGCGAGCTACTTTTACACAACCAGACCGTCGGAGAGCTACTTATGCTTCAAAAACACTTGTGTAAAATGCGACTTGGGTGGACTTCGCCCTGGAGAATTAGTAGCCAAGATAGTATTTCAAAGAAAAGGACTCGAGTTTAGTGCTTATACTTTACAATATTGACCCAACTGTTCATAGATTGTGTTCAGCATGTTCAGAACAAACAGAAAATGCATCTAAAAGTTGAGTTATCATGCGTATAGAGCTGTAGAAAGTCTTTGGCGAGCTACTGGTTGGAGATCCCTGCTTTAGAATGTCTCTGAACCCTATACCAATAAACTGCTAACCATGATGCAAAACGATGTACAGCAAATGACTCTCTTCACTAACTGAATGCGTAGCCTGCTAATCTTTCCCTGCGCCGTTGAAAGTAATTTATCATCCTCTGAGATGATTAATTTTATGGGCCTGCTCACAGTGATAACAAAGGAGCGTTATCTGCTCCAGCTCCAGGCAGCGTGACACAGAGCGGAGCAGCCACACCAGCCCTCAGCGCAGTGTTGTGGAGCAGCAGATGGCACGGAGCACAAGGTGGAAATTTATTCTCTTCTTCCGCGTCCTTGAATGAGTGCGCGTTTTATCATCCTGCCCCACTTCTGATGCACAGCTCACATTTGCAAAGCTACTTTTTTTTTGTTTGCTTTTGAATACATTATAATGGCTTACCATAGTTAAGGTCAAGGTCCACTTTATTGTGTCCATCCTCTACACTTCCTAGACTGAGGAACATGGGACAACCATCCAGGAGCGACCATAGTACAATGAATCAAACCCTCTAGCTGTGCGGCTGGGAAGCTTGCTGCTCAGCCACCACCACCACCACCACGCTATCGACACTTGAAACTAGTGTGTGCTTGGGAAAATGAACTCATTCTTAGCCAAGATATGTGGCTGCAGTAGCAAGAAGGTCTGGGTGCTTTGGTTTCCCATATCACCAAAAACAAAAAATCATCCTCACTCATCCACCCTGACTGAATAATCTCAGTGAGACTTTTTGATTAACCTCTTAACCTCCACCTGAACCGAGCACATTTTCTCTTTGGCATTACCCACATCTAAGAGCTTCCCGACTGGAGAGCCAGTGTGATGCCTCATGTGAAAGCTAAGACCTACAAAACTGATCTATGGTAAACTGATCTTTTTCCTTTTTTTTTTTAAATTGTTTTTGTCACAGTTTTGCCACATTTTTGTTTATTTTTTGTTGCTCTTTTGTGGCTTTTTTGGGTCACCTTTTGATACTTTTTGTTGCGTTTTCAGCTTGGTTTCCTTTGACACTTTTTTTCAGGAAGCTCCTAGATTTGGGTAATGCCCGACTGCAGAAAATGTGCTCGATTCAGGTGGGGGTTAAGCGGTTAAATAAAGCTCAAATTAAGGGAACAAAGCAAGCCTGGATTTTTCACAACAGCGGGTTTAGGCCTGTTTTAATTGTTTCTGTTTTTAGTACGTTGCAGTCTGATAGGCCCACTAAAATGAAACATAAAAAGTTAAAGAAAAAGATGATCAAATGCAGACCTATTCTATTGCTCTCTATCAAAGCTGTGCTCTTTGTGAAAACATCCCTGAAAGAGTAGAGGATAGTAAATTGCCTAAATGCAGGCTTTTACATATAGGAATAGGGGCATGATTAACCCACTGTGCACCGTGCTACTCAAGTGCACACACACACAGTCTAATGATCTTCTTCCTTTTATGCTCGAGCCGTCTCCATATGCCCTGCCACTGCCACGCTCCTGTTAGTGCCTCCTGTGGTGGAAAGAAGGCACCACTTAACCTGCCCCCTGCTGGCCTGGCATCTGCAACTGTGTTATTACTTTTCCGTTCACTCCAGGTGGTTAAGATTTAGATTTCGTGTGTCTTGTGTGAGTTGTAATTATCATAATGTGGTCTGCTGGAATCAAAGATAGGGAATTTTAATATATCAGATAAGGTTGAATGATGATAACTGATGAAAATGGTGCACTTCTTGTTTTTCATGTGTCATAAAAACTATCCTCATTAATGTAATTCTGCTCTATATTTTAGAAAGTCATCATGTTCAGTCTTGTTTTGTACCTGTATTTAATTATTTGTCTTTGGGGCTAAAATTACATGAACAGGCTGTGTGTGACTCTTTGCAAAAGGGACACACACAGCCTGAGGGAATGTTGTCCATACACAAGCAAAAATAGAGGGGTGATGTAATATATTCACTTCTAACTAGGGGTAAATATAAACTATAATACTTGTATAGTTTCAGCCCAAATTTGCAGTCAAAAAGTATGAGAATAGTGGGACCTGACTTATTTATATTATTTTTTACGTATAATCAACTTTCAACATTAATCCATTCACCCTGAACACCCAGTGATGATCAAGTCCAGCTGCCCTGTGACTGACTGATGGAAACGTGGCAGCCAATCCAGTCCAGTGGCCTCTCTGACACTTGAATGAAAATGAATAGTCCCCAAATAGCATGAATAAAATAAGAGTAACATAGGATGACAGAATAAATCGCACTAAAGTAAACACAGTTGACAGCAGCAGGTCTGAAGAAGTGGCAGGTGAAGCGACGTCTGACTCAGAGTGCGTTGCTGACCACACACCCTGCCAGCTCCATTTGGGCACCTGTGACAAAGACATCAGCGCTCAGCATACAGTACCTTCTATTGCCATCTACCATAGCAGATGTAAGACTGAAGCATATACTATACACTTTGGGCCAGAAGAGGGATGTATTACCTGTATATGACCAGCGCTAACTGGCTTTAAAAAATCTACAATCTTCTCAATTCAGTATGGTATTAAGTCCTGACCAAAATAATGTGAAGATACAATATAATACAAAAAATACAAACTCAAGCCCAGGTATGGTCATTCAATTTTGTAGGGCCTTGTGTGTTTGGAGGGTTGCTCTACAGCCTGCCTAACAATACTTAGGTTATGACTCATGTACAGTAGGGCAGAACCTTTGTTGGCATGTACAGTACCTGCTGCAAAAAGGGGAAGGGCTTCTTGGAAGCAGGTACAAACTTCCTCTGTTTCTCAGACCTGCTGCTGTCAAAGGTAAGAGCGTGTGGCATTCACAGAGGGGTGTTATGGTGATAATTGTTCTGTTATACTGTATTTATTTATGTAACAATTATATTGTGTTACTCTTAGATACGTACTGTATGTTTATAGAAGCTCATAGTTGTGTTTAGGCATAATTTATTCACTCTTCACACACTTTATACGTGTTGGTGAGCATACGTAGCCACAGGTGCCCTAGTGTAAGTGAGTCTGCCAACCGATGCCATTGACACCTCTGACTAACAATCACTCCATAATGTAAAATTGTCTTACCCATAAGGGCAAACTATTGTTTCAGTCACATGTGGCTGTTTAGCCCTTCCCTTGTGCCTCTTTGCCTGTGATTTAAAAGAGCCCCTGGTAAAGTTCTGATTTGAAAATGTTTTATTTCAGGTTTAATCTGAATTAATTTCTTATTTTGATCCTACAGTATTCAGTTTTGGATTTGTTTCAGGTGTGAAGTCAGTACAAACAGATTGTCCTCAATCTGACTCTGGTGCCACAATATGGCCTCATGTCACATGTTTCAGGAACACAAACCACAGCAAGCATGATGCGGAAGTATAATCTTCCAGCTACCTGGGAAAATTCATCTTGTGGGATTATCCGCATCGACACATTGGGAGACAAAAGGGGTAAAAAAGAAAACAAAAAGAAAGAAAAACACAACATTAATATATGTGTCATAGTGAGTTTACATTGTAAGTTAAGGGGGTACTGCATTTTTAGCAGTACATTTTAGCATTTTGGGGGCGACAGTGGTAGAGTGAGTCGTCTCATGATCAAAGGTCGGAGGTCCGTATCCTGGCTCCTGCAGGCTCCTGTCTGCGTACATTGTTATGAAAGTGAGTGTGGATGTGTGACTGGTTCCTTGCTGTAAAGCGCTTCAGGCCTAATAAAGGTAGAAAAGCGCTATATAAATTGAGAGGCATGACAGATGGGTCAAATGCTAAAGACACATTGCCCAAGAACAACAGAGTTTAAAGTAGAATTACCTTGATTGGTGTACCTTTGTGTTTGAACTCAGGAGTCCAGGATGTCTGCCTCCATAACGAGAGCTGAGGGGGTGACAGTGTTGACTGTGACGTCTGATGGTGACCCTGTCAACTGTCCTCTGTTGTGTCAGCTCATGTGCATGCTCTGCTACTGTCCCGGGGTGAATGTGTTCAAGAGACAGCTCAGCCCTCAGCGTCGCTCTCAGTCTGTGCTGGGGGTAAGACACACAACAATCATATCTACAACACTCTGGAAACAAAATACTGTATGACAACATCACAAAGTCTAAGTCTACACGTCATCTTAAACGACACAGGCTCTACTTTGTGTCAGCGCAGTATATGGAGCAGTGTTCTTGGGATTACTCCATAAAAGTAATCCAACAACTGATTACTCATTACTCCGCAATCTAGTCACTTCTTTAATTTCTGGTAGATTTAAAGCAGATTAAGTTATTTTAATCACACAGACGATATTTGACAATGTTTTGTTGCTGTTTTTTGTTTTGTTGTTTTTTAAGTCGGGGTAGAAAGGTATCACATTCATACAATGGCCATGATTATATTATAAATGTAAAAAGAGCAGGCGCGCACATCCAAGTATCTGAACGAGCGTGCTGGACCCAAGAAGATAAATGAACAAAGAAAAAGCGAGTACCGCACAGCTCACGTTTGCTCCCAGTTTTTTATTACTTGCACCAAAGTAGTAACGTTTCGGGCGTCAAACCAGCCCTTCCTCAGACATGATTATATTATACTCTGACAGATATTTGCAAAGAGTACAAGTTTTTTATACAGCTTTTTTATCAAACTTGCAGCAGGCAGGATGTTGTTTATTTTGTGGTTTACGACTCCAACCTTTAAAGCCTCTTATAACAGTGCTTATCCAGACAAGTTTGTGCATTATTCACTCCATACTAGATAATGGTAAACTACCCATGTCTTAGCTTGTAGATCTGTGGTAGTCCTAAGTTATAGATGCCCCGGGGATGACTGGCAGAGAGGCGGCCAATCTGCGCTATACAACCACAGACACACACACACGCACACACACACACACACACACACACACACACACACACACACACGATTGGGCATGTAGTACCCCTTGAGTCTTTCATTTACATGAAAGACCCTACATTGAGAATACCCGGCAGATGTATCAGATCACACATATTGCAAGGTGTGGGGAAATCAATAGGCCCCATGACATTTATTTATTCTGTTTTTAGTTTTATTTAGACAGCTGGAAGAAAACAACGTGTGTAGCAGAGTGGGGTGATACTAACTTATCACCCCAGACTTACTTATAGTTTGTTAAAATAAATTGGACGTTGCCACAACACCACTCAGTATAACTGGGAAAATAACTTTAGCACGGTTCTAACTTAAGGCACACAGGTACGTTAAAAAATGATTTACAAACATATGTATTATTTAATTTTATAAGTTAAGTTTGGTTTCTTAAAAGTTTATTTCAGGTTAAGCTGAGTTTTTGATTTAAAAGGTCCAGAGCATACAAAGCAGGAGACACCAAACAGGGGAGGCATGATGGTGCTGCCAGGACCCTGCAAATACATTTTGAGTAGTACAATTAAGTACAATTAAGTAAAAAATAAATACATAAATACATTTTACAGGCGCAACAACAAAAACAAAACAACGATCCTATCCGGTAGCAAATTTATGATGCGTGACACCCTGACCGGCATCAGCGCTGTCTGAACAGTAGGAACTTAGAAAATGTACCTGCATGACACTTCACAAACTGTAAAGGACGCGCTTACCATCGAGGGATGGAAGTTGTATACAAAGGTGCGAGCCTTAAGCCTACGTCGCCGATTTGCCGGCTTAACTCTCCGGACACGACGAACAACTAGACAACCCCAGACTTTTTTTATTTGTATGTATTTAGAAGCAAATACAAACAAAGTAGGCACAGTGCAAAAATCTTACCAAGGGACTGCAGTGCACATCTTAGAAAAAGATAAAAAAAGAACAGAAGAACATGCGGCATGTTATAAATGATAAAAACGGCATTTACATAATACAAAAATTTAGAAAGTATAAACGGGCAATTTATTCTATAAGATTGTCTAAAAAATAAGCCCGTTTCTCTGCATTTTGGGAGTTGATCAATAATAAAGATTTATAAAATAGTTTCAGCTCACTCCTCCAATGAGTAATGTTAGGTTTTGTCTTAAAAAAACGATATTTATGTATATAGTATTTGCCTAACAAGATTATATTGTTAATACCAAAATCATTATGATTATTGTGAAAAATACCATATTTTATATCATTAATAGTTAGATTGATCATCTGAATTCCTTTGGAAACAATCCATTGTTGAAGGTCCAGCCAAAACCTTTGGACAACTTCACCCAAACAAACAGTTTCCTACATCCATTTTAAATCTCTGTTTTTACTAGTTGGATAAATCCTATTAATAATTTTAAAATGAATTTCTTTCATCTTTGGCGGGACTGGGAATTTCAAGTATTTACATCTAATCTTTTTAATAATCTCCTTTCCTAAGTCTTTGAGAATGTAATCTCTTTTGAGAGAACTTGTTTGACAGTTAAGTAAACAGTTTCTTATAATATATTTTTTATAATATATTTTCAGAATTACAAATGTAACAACAAACATATTATGTTTGTTGTTACATTTGTAATTCTGAAAATCAATACTGTTAATAAAAAATTGTCTGAAGGTAGGAGTGACTTTTGAATATATTATATCTTGCTTAATCATAGCTACAAGTGATATTGGGAGAGCTTTCACAATCTGGACAACCCCAGACTAGCCGCTAGCCAGGTGTGACATCAGAGAGGTGAGAGGGCAGGTGATGCGGAAAAGGCCTCTTTTATAGTGCGCCCCCTACATTTCATTGGCTAAATGCAGGGACACCTGTCCCACCTCACTACACTTGCATGTAAAACTGTTAGTGCAAAATTAAACTTATTTGGTAATGTGTAAAGTGTTGCTAAATTACATTTTCAGGCTCTGCAGATCATGATCGGAGTCCTCAACATTGGTCTTGGGTTGATAGAATGCAGCACGTACCGGTATTATTACTATCCATTTGCTGCTTGGTTTGGAGTTCTGGTGTGTATTCTGGTGTGGAGCTATTCAGTACTGTGTGGAAATGCTTAAACTGTATTTTTCTTATTTTTAGTTTATTATTGTTGGCATCACAAGCATTTTGTCTGAAAGGTTCTCCTGCTCATTAATGGTGAGTTTATGATTTTACACAATAAGAGATTTTATATGAGTCAACCTGACTCAGTAAATTGTAACATTGCTGTCACTTGATGAAAATGTGCTTTTACTTTGAGTTACAGCTGTTGTTTTATGCCTCCTGTTGCAGGTTGTGCTGTCTGTCATTTTAAACCTGTGCGGGGTGGCCTTTGCCCTCGCGACCCTTATCCATTACAGTATCCAGATGTCCGTATTAATGCGAGATTCGTATTATGATCTATATCCATGCAAGAAGTCTGAGGATTCTGACCACTATTGGTATCGCACCACTACTCCATCCCCCGACTTGGATGCACTTCAAGAGAAGTGTCTTGAAGGCAAGGCCCTTTTGTTTGTGAGTAATTGCTGTTTATTTCATTTGTTTATTTTATTAACATTTTTATAAAGTGCATTTATTTCCATACCACAACCACAGTACAGGAATGACCCCGCACACACACCACAGCAAAATGGCTCCTCACTCACTCACCTTCCAAATTCCACTACACAACTGGTCCATCACATTAATGCTGACCGGCAAATGCCCTGCATTTTAAAGCAATCAGTTCTATGTCAATTACAATGAGTTTGTGTCTAAATCAGTGAAAGTTTGGATGCATCCTGTATGGGCAGGGTTGCTGCAGTCAAGCGCAGCGCCAAGGAATCAAGAGAAAGCTTTGATCAGGGCGATATAGCAGGAGGATTAGGCCTATTGTGCATGTTTTGAGTTAACCCCTTAACCCCCGCCGTACCCGAGCACATTTTCTCCAGTTTTACTTAATTCTAAAAGCTGCTTGACTGGAGCTTACAGCCTCTAGGCCAGTGTAACGCCTCATTTGAAAGCTAAGACCTACAAAACTTATCTAAGCTCTTTCGCATTTTTGTTCTGTTTTTCTTCACATTATTGTTGGGTTTTCATCACATTTTCTTTGTGTTATTGTTGCTTTTTTTTTTTACATGTTTTGTCACATTTTGTGGCTTCATCAGTTACATTACACTAGAAAATGAAATGCGGCCAAAGCTTAACAGAAAAAAGCAATGAATATGTCAAAAAAGGGACAAAAACGTGACAAAAATATGACAAAAATGATTCAATTTGACAACAAAACATATAATAGGAAAAAGCTTAGATGAGTTTTGTAGGTCTTAGCTTTCAAATGAGGCGTTACCCTGGCCAATAAGCTGTAAGCCCAGTTGTGAAGCTTTTAGATTTGGGTAAAGCTAAACTGGAGAAAAAGAGCTCAGGTGAGGCTGAGGTTAACAGTGTTGAGGAGTAACTAAATACAGGCAGTATTTAGAATACGTATTTAAATGGTAAATGGTAAATGGTCTCAACTTATATAGCGCTTTTCCACCTATGTTAGGCACTCAAAGCGCTTTACAGCAAGGAACCACTCACCCATTCACACTCATTCATACACCAATGTACGCAGACACTGGAGGCAAGGTGGGTGAAGTGTCTTGCCTAAGGACACAACGACAGTGTGCAACTTCAGGAGGCGGGATTCGAACCCCGACCTTCCGATCATGAGACGACCCGCTCTACCATCTGCGCCACCGTCGAATCTGCGCCACCGTCGAATACCGTAGAATACTCATTTTGAGTAACCGTATTCTGGTAAAGTTACACTTTCATTTGAGAGTATTTAGAATACAGTTACTTTCCAAATATCAATGGAATACATCCCGGTACTCAATCAGTACATTTTAGCTCCATAGCTCCTACATTAATAAGAAATAACTTTTAATGTTGTTGTTTAATGTTTATATTAATATAATGTGTTTCATCCTAAAATGAAATAAAGATTTAAAACACTTATGCCACAGTTCATACAAACACTGCACATGTGTCACATAATACTGTATCTGCTGCTCCATTTGCCAAGGAAGTTTTTGAGTTAATAACTAATGGAATTTATAACAGGTGTTCCAGCAATCGTAGTCTTCATTAGTGTAATAATACACCATATATAAATATAATGACAATCAACTGGAAAGCTCTGATTGGAAAAAGTAACGGAATACGTTACAAAATACATTTTAAGTATTCAGTAACTAAATACAATTTCAAAGTATTCTTCCCAACACTAGGACTAGACCACGTGTTAGTTTGTTACTGAGACGGCGGTCTGCATTTAAACAAGGCGTCGTTCTCCTGTGGACGCCACCCGCCGGCACGAGGGGAGGCCTGTGCAGCCGAGTGCACTTCACAGAGTGGTGTTTGATGCTGCTGTGAGTTAAAGGACACGCTCAGAGGAGGGCGGTTCATGTGTGCAGGCGCGCGCGAGCGAGCGAGCGAGAGAGAGTGTGTTCTTAATGTCACAGTGCAGAAGGTCAGCGCAGCGCAGGGAGAGAGGAACACATCCTGGTAATTGCACTCCCACAGACAACCAGCATCTGCTCCTTCTCACCAAGGGTCGGCCACAGCAGCTGCTACAGTCCAAACAGGAGGACAATCACCTCCGGAGGGGGTGCACTTCTCGGCCCTTCAAAATGCGTGGATCATGTTCTGTCTTCAAAACTGACACAGAGCAGACTGGCGCTGGCTCTCATTCATATAGGCGCACAAAGAATCTCACCCACCAGAGGGCAGCATTCAAGAGGCATCATCACAGTCTCTCCGATCTGTGCTAACAATCCACAATCAGACATACTGTATAATAATGCACTGGATATCTGTGTGATGTGAATTTAGTAAGGAGGTATATCCACTTAATTATCCACAATTCCCAATGTGTGTCTGTTTTGGGAAATCCTTCTTCTCTGCTGTAGCGTATCAAAGAATAATCATGCAGTACCATAAGCAAAAAAACAAAACAAAACACATTTTCCAAAGACTTTGCAAAGACTAGCGCACTTTGGAGACCATGACAAAGGGCTACTGTGTTTCTAAGTTACGTAAAGCTCAAACACAAAATACAAATGCTGGAGCCAACTAATAGAAAGACACCGTGTCCTCTGCCAAAAGTGTGGAATATTTTTGGCTGTGTTTGTTCAGGGTGTCTCGGAATTTGAAGTGGCCATTTTTCATCCTCCATTTTTTTGGCAGAGAACTTCTGCGCCAGGTAATTCAATATAACACCGCCAACGTTTCCTGCTACATGCATCTATACCCGACGCCGTCCTTACTATGATGGTTTTCTACACCAGATAGTAGAGGACTTTGCTGCAAATGAAAACGACAACTTTTATTTTTTAGATATTTTATTTCATAAACAATATCTAAATTTAAATGAGCCAGTCACATACACGGGAAGGGTAAAAACTGGGTTTATATGACAGGGATAATGGGGCATCCAAAACGTTTTCTCTAATTCACATAAATGTCTTAATCTGGATGAGACTTGCACAACCTGCTGCTGTTACAGATGGTGCAAGGGAGAAAATACGGTATTTAATATAGTTTTATGCCACCAGATGCTCTTAGAAATGAGTTCATTTCATTGGTTCCCTTGGTACTCACTAGTGCTACCCAAATGAGATAAAACAAAAAAAAAGAAGGTTATTTCTTAAGGGCTGTCAATCCAGAAATGTTCTCAAAACTGGTAGTATCAAGTTTGTTAAAAAAAAAAAAATGCTACAGTCTTCCATTTGGTACTAATGCTCTGTGCTAAGCATCCTCTCAATAGAAGACTAACAAATAAAGCATGTACGACCCCAATAGTTTACATAAATCTCAAAGTAAACAAAATCTTTAATAATGAATAAAGACATTTGGTCCATTTTTGTTTTTTTTCTATAAAAGTTTCACACTTGAGTCCCTGTGTCAAAAGGGGAAGAATTTTGGAAGACCTCAAGATCAATAAATAACCAAATATTGCCGGTACAGTGCAAGATCAAAGACACTATTTGTGCAAAGAATGAGCTTGTCTAGAAAATCATCGCCGGCTTCTCTTCGGAAAGGTTTCGTTTTAGAAAAGTCGGTCACGATGAAATGACACAAAGACAATCACTGAGAGGCATTTCCTGTACAGGCGCTCGTCATATAATTAGAATATCGTGAAAAAGTTCATTTATTTCTGTAATTCAACTTAAAATGTGAAACCAATATATGATATAGACTCATTACATGCAAAGTGACATATGTCAAGCCTTTGTTTTAATGTGGATGATAATGGCTTACGGTCCATTTTCAAAACATTCTAATTTTATGAGATTTTTTATTTGGGGTTTTTACAAGCTGAGCCATGATAATCAAAATTATAACAAATAAAGGCTATACATACAGTATATCACTTTGCATGTAATGAGTCTATCATATCTTAGTTTCACAGTTTAAGTTGAATAACAGAAGTGAATGCACTTTTTCATGATGTTCTAATTATATGATGAGCACCAGTATGATTCTACTGTTTGAGGTCAGAGTCAGCGGCTCCGGAATCATCCACAGCCACATCGGCACACGGGGCAAGGCCCTCTTTGTCACTCAAACCCTGACAACACACTGGAGTTTGGAGCTTGAGTGAGACTTACCGTATTCTAGGAAATTATCAATTATGAGAGATGTACTATTATGCACTAATAGTCTATATAATTTGTAAAGTCAGTTTATGTCAAAGGGATGATCAACACCTGCAGTAGATCATAACTCCAGCCCCATTTCCACCAAGTAATACAAATATGGCTCACTTTTTGAAGCATGCAATAGTGTTTACACTCAGTATGGCACATTATTGATCTGCAGCAACAGATATAGCCTACCCCTAAATGAGTGCAGCAGGATCAGCTTTTTGGTTATAACAACTTAAGTCAGATGTCCGATCCCAATGGGCATTTTTTGCACCATTTTGATGAGCTTGTGCTGTTTTTAAGGGCTCACAGCAGATACTGTCCCTATGAACAGTTTGGTGCGAAAATGCCTAATCACTGCTTCAATTGGATAATACTTCCAGAACCTTTGTGCTTCCAGGGCAAGCATGCTACATATTGTATCTTGTCAAATTTGACCTGTATGTTGCTGCAATATTTCCATACAATGTTGTTAAGTCTGTATGTGCTGTTCATCATCCTCTTCACTGGTCTATAGTCAATTGCACAAGTTAAACAAATGAAACATGAACATTGGGCATGTTGAATTACACGCCGTTATGTCCCAGACTGGGGTCACCCCTGTTTCAGAGAAAATTAGAGATTCTATTACTCAACTCACTGACAGGGGCATTGCCTGCGTCATCAAAATCCACTTAACCGCCCAGGAGTTGGCTAAAGGGCAACAAATAATGCTACTTTAGAAGATTGGACCGACACTGGTTTTATTCAGCTGACCCTTGTCAGAATAAGTGGTTCTCAATAATAAACAAAGCAAGATTCGAGGGTCTTAAAGGGGACATAATGCAAATCTGCCTCTTTTTTTTTTAGCTTTTAATAATGCTTTAAATTGCACCATTGACAAAAACGTACCTGTAGTATTTTGCTTCATTCAGACATGTTTGAGTAATCTCGTTTAATTTGGTCGCACTGGATTTTGTTGCCTAAGAGATGGAACATTGAAGTGTCCTCAGCATTTATACAGTCAATAAACCACCATTTGTGCTCAAACTCTGTTTATCCCGGCGCCATCAGTTTGTTAGCTTGCCATTGTCGTAAAGCGAAAGCTTGAATTCATTATTTTATCATGTGTCCCTCCCACTGCTACCTGTCTCCCAGTCCTTTTCCATTCATAGACATAATTTCAAATGATAAAACTGAACACATAAATGCTGAGGTACCCAAAAGGCCACAATTATGCCTGATATGTCCACTTTAAGATACCGTTCTATTGGGACTCTGTGGAAATGGGGCTGTAGGAAGAGATTCCAGTTTTTAAGGAATACAATAAATGCACACATCACAAGAGCCATTCACATAATATCTAGGTTAAGAAAAGCACACAAGCAGGAGGCTGTGTGTTGGGGTGCGGAGAGGCGGTCCAGAGCTCACCCCCCCTCCCCCATCAGTTCACTCCCTCTGTACAGTGTGATCCGTTCGGCCCGTCCCACCGAAGCTACATGTGGCGAGGAGCGGCAGGAGGGTTCTTGGGCTTGTGCGGCGGACGTCGGGGGCAGTGCTTCACCAAAAAAAATAACTGTGCCTGAGACAAACTGTGCAAACGCTACTGTGTGCTCTCTCCAAATACGCTCCGGCCCTGCAAGCGGCTCCGGAGCTGTGCCAGAGTGTGTGGTACTATTAACCAGGCAGTGATGATGGGGTCTGTTCACAGTCTCACCAGACCCAGTTCATACATTACTTTTAGTTCCTATGTACAGTCGTGTGGGACCTCAGACCAGATCAGTGTACTGCAGTTTGATTGGCTGCGGAGGCTTCATCTCCCTTTTCCTGATCAGTCAGTCGCGGTTGCCAAGACGTAGATCATACTGCAAGATAGCAAGAACATGCAAGCAAGTGAAAAGTCATGAAATTGTGAATAGTCTTCTCTGTACATAGATATTACGCTAATGTAAATGTGAATGCATTTGCTGTGTGACTGTAGTAATAGAGTAAGAGTTGTGGTCTGTAATTATCTGTCTAGAAATAACTAGTTTATGCTTCATGTATGAATCTGTAAAATTTGATGTTTTCAGTGTTGCATCGCTTACTAGGTTCCTGATCGTGTCTTCACTTTGAAATGATCATTTTACATTTTTAGGCTTTTACCGTGGCCTAAAAATCTAAGAACAATCTTTCAGCCCTGACCAGTTCTGTACATCTTTTGCTGTAAAGAAGAAGAAGCACCAGTGAAAATGCAAAATAAAAAGCCAAGCTGATGAGCACCATGTGAAGCAATGAGCGTGTGCAGAATGAGCGTTTAGCACAGATCAAGGAGGACCAAGATCCCGTCTGTCCATCAGCAGCAGAGGAGTGGAGCGGAGCTCTGGAAATACTCAATACTCAGTTTGATTGGTCTAAATAGTAACAGCAGCTTTACCAGTAGCCCCATTGATAGGGAATTTGATCATTCTCAGTTGTGGTCTATGGCGCACCACAAGGCTCACTTCTCAGACCAGTACTCTCCATAGTCCCCTTCAGAAATTTAGTCAGAGCCTGGTTATTGACTTAGCTATCAGCATTTAATCCAACATTCCAGTGGTAAGGCAAACACATGGATGACAGTTAAATGAGTGAGCGGTATCTTAGAGGACTGTTTCCGCTGGTAAAGCAATTTATAGGACATTGACTTAATAACATCTCATATCACAAAGAAACAACCAAAAATAATATGACATACAATGCTTGGAAAATACTTTTACTATTATTTGTTCTATTCTCATTAACCCTAGCCACATTCACTATTTGATGGCTCAGCGTGACTCCAGGACCCGTGAAGAACAGCAGGTTGCCCATAACTGCTGTCATTAGGAACCACGCAATTCTGAAGGCGTACACACAACCAACCTATGAATGTTTAATTAATGTACGCTGCAATGTAATTAGAAAAAAACAAAAATCACAAACTTGGTATAATAAATTCATTTTTGGTTACTGGCAAATCTATTACAATACAGTCAGAGCCTCATAAACATCTGCTGATGTGTTTTTGAAAAATAACATCTGTAATGAACATAAAAAGAAGACATAATTTTCATCCAAATACCAATCAAGTTTTAAAATTTTGTCACCATGTAAAAGAATGCACTAAAGATGATGTTACTTGTGGAATGGCCAACAGATGCTGTACTTGAGTTTTAGGGCAGTGCACCATGTCTCTGATTGCAGCACACTTCAGCATCCAGAGCATGTTGCTATGACGACAGAGTCAGGAGGCGAGAGCAGAGACCTGTGACCATTAGAAACTAAATGAGTCTCAAACGACATAGTGTTACAGTTAATGAGAGAACATCACTGTCCTCTCATGAGACTCTGCAGGAGCTGCTCCTCTGCTCCACTAAAGGTTATCCAGGTGACATCCAGAGCATTGGGAATGAAAGGGGACAGTGAACATCAGGATGTAAAAAATATGTTGTCAGTTAGTTTATTTTAGTTTTTTCATCAGGGGCTCCATGTTTAGGAATTTACTTTTTACATGACAGTGGTGGCCAGAGTACAGCATTCTTGCTATGAAAAATAGAATGTATGCATCTGTTTGCCTTTTTTGGTCAAGTAACAATTGCAGATAACACTTTCACCATTTACGCTCTGTACTCTTCTATACTGTTTTACACCTGCAAACAGCCTTACACACATGTGACTTATGAAACACCTGCAAACAGCCGTATGCTGGAGGATTTGGTTATGCAAATTGAGCTATAATTGCATAAGCAATCGTTAAACTAAATTTAAAGTAAGACAGGTCAGGTTCATTGAGACAAAAATATTGTGGATTCATTTTCTGCAAAGAGTTTTACACATGAAAGTTGTTAGCTGCAGAAAGTCTGCTTTATAATTTAAGTCCCTTGCCTCACGCTGTTGCACTTTCCATCATTCAAGCAATTGAGACAAGGTTGTAGGATTCAAGGATACCACTGAGGGATAACGTTACAGCATAGCACACATACTAGCGTCTCAGAGCATGCTCAGGTGTGGTGTTGGTCCACGTCAGGGGGAAAGGAAACAATACTCAGATATTGGACACATATTGGACATATGGATGCATGGCTAGCAATCATATTCAGGCAAGGGTTTCTTTCTGTCACTTTTCAGTATTTGTGTATTATAACTGATGAATGATAGTAGACTACAAATTGAAGGCTTCTAAAAATACTATAGCTTGTCACTTTCTGGCTGAACGTTATGTGTACACATGGTACAGCCATCATTAATGCAACATTAGAGACAGTTATCAAATACATAGTGTAGATTCTGTGCAAAGGCGACTGCATAATATAATCCCTTTAAAAGTAATCGTTCATTCATCCTCCTTCAAGTTACTGTTCCAGTTATTGGATTTAAATGTCAGCCACGAGTCTGTTGGTAAAATTTTGTGCAGACAATGTGTATCATTGCTAATAACTCTGTTCCATGCGTCTTATAATGAAATAAAATATACCAAGAACTGGAGGATGATTCCACCCGATCATTTGCAGTGGTCAGGCTTCACCGAGCAACACAAAGGAAGCGAAATTACCCTCAGCCCAGTCTTTTGTTAGTGCCCAGGAGGTCAGTGGCTTGTGTGAGTGTGTGAGTGTGTGAGTGTGTGAGTGTGTGAGTGTGTGAGTGTGTGAGTGTGTGGAGTGTGTGGCGGGGTGTGGGAGCATGCTCTGGCTGATTCTGTGCAGATATCAGAAACAGGGATGTTGAGCTCTATTGTCCGTGTGGAGAGATACAAGGATACAAGCGTGTTGGTGTGAAGGATATTGAGGTCACAGAGGCAGGCCAGTAGGTACAGCTGTGTTCAGGGAAAATTGGGGGGGAAAAAGGACAGTTGGTGGCAAAAGTTAGAATAGGCAAGAGCAAAAAGCAGACTTCAGACCTGCTCAATCCCAGTCCAAAAGCGTAACACTACAGGGGAATCTAAATGCATCCGCTTCAGCCGACAGTATGTTCTACAAACCATTGTTTAAACTCATGGTTGCCCAAACTTTTTTATTTGTCATTGAAAGAAGCACTCGAGGGATTTTGACTCATTATAATTTGGTAGATTTAGCTGTGTTAGTTTTGTGTCAGCGGTCTATGTGGTGAAGCTGTTTCCCTTTAACTGACTCAAGTGGTTTAAAATATTGAAAACAGCAGTCTTTTCATGGCCATGGCAATTTTGGCAAGTTCAGTAGGATGTCAGACTGCCAACATTGGTCCACAGGTCGCATTTGGCCCCGGACCACAGTTGGGGACACCCTTACTTTAACTTGCTGCTGCCCTACATGTGATCCAATCGCTTTCAGACGATTTATTTCCCCAGTGGCTGGACTGAGAGTGAACAGACCATCAGGCTACTTGGAAGAGTACCTCTCTGCTCTTCCTCCTGCAGCTGCAGTGGTCGTCTGTAAAACATGAAAACATCACTTCGATGGGAGCTACAGCGCAATGGGATGAAGGAAGCCAGATGAGCTCAGTTTGAGATGAGAGCACACAATCACCAGAATCCTCACAGGACGCTCTGAGGGACAAAATGACACAAACTACTGCAGTTCTTTCTTTATTTACTGATTGAGAAATACTATTTGTAATTGTTTGTTTTTCATTGTTTGGTGCTCTACGTGCTACCAGTTTGTTTTTTGCAACCAGATTACATTTTTTTATTTTTTATTTTTACAGCTAATTCTTTAAATTCCTCCACGGTTCTTGGCCCTGAAATAAAGACTATTTTTGAGTGCCTGGACCAGTTCTTTCTTTTTATCCTTCTATGGTTTTGTCTGACTGCAAGATTGTGTTTAAGCTTTAAAATAAATGTGCACTTGTATAGAAAAGAAGGTTATGAGCTTAAATGTACCACTAGCACTTCAAAGTGAAATGATATACCGCTACATTATTGCAGGTAGGAGCGTTGTCGAGTAACATTGGTAGGCCATAATGTAGTTTGTCTTAATCTTCATATAGACACATCGGACGATACACTGTTTCACTACGACCAAGAGAACAAACAACGTAAATAAAAAGCATATAAGAGTGTACCTTTAAGTGTATCCATTGATAAGATCTATTAGAGGGATATTTCCAGGTTCCACACACTGCAGTCCCCACATGACAGAGAAGAGTCCGGAGTGATTAATAACAAGATGGTTAGACATAAAGATCATCACACTGTACATCATCAAAGTAACACATGTGGGTGCATTGCCCAGAAATACATCGTGGAGACGTCTGCCGAGTCATCTGGGAGCCTCACACTAGTGCTTGTCAATGAAGTAAAGAATCAAATTCTCGCAACATCACATGCATTAGCACAAGAGCCTGACCTAGCTAGCCTACAGTGTGTCGCGGTTGTGCATGTGACTGTCTGAGAAATTGTTACTTTATTCAGAGAGTTGCACTAACTTCACCAGTGCTGCAAGAAAAAAGCTCTTGAGGACTAACTGACATTCAAGGTTGGTTCACGTCATTAAGGTCACATGTGGGTAAATCATTTGGACATGCAGTGCTTAAAAGAGCAATCGCCATTTCAGTTACACCTGCGAAACACAACATATTTGATGTCGATTTAGCATTTGTGTTCACTGCTATTCTGTTAGCAATATGTATTAAACCACATTTGACAAAATAGTTCCCCATTTTGTATGAATAATCATGAAGGGCCCAACTCAGATGCTATCCATAACTGACTTTGCTGTGTGTTTTGCAGGTGTTTCCTGAAGTTGTCCCTCCCTCCCTCCTTCCCTCCCTCCCTCCCTCTGCCCCAGCGCTCACCAGTACAGGTAGTAGAAGAAGGACAGCACAAAGAAGGACAGCTTGCACCAGGCCTCCTTCAGGCAGAACTTGAGCGTGTCGCCGTTCATGACTGACGCCGGGTCGTACAGCAGCTCCTTGGTGTCCGTGGGCGAGTGAAAGTACCTACCACAGGGGGCAGAGACCACACGGCGGGTAGTTGACCCGTTCACGAGCCCCGGGGGGGGGGGGGGGGCGGCGTAGGTGAGGCGGGAATGGGAGGGGATGGGGAGGACAGCGTGGAGAGAGATGGCATGATGAGTTAAGAGGACGCATCATGCAGCAGACATGTCGGGGGAGCCGAGAAACTGAAGTGACTGTTCACATAGAGCTGCTGAATAACAATAGTGAGGTTCGACCTTGAATTGGCCGTTTCCGAGTCTGTATAATGACTTAAAAATTATTCTTGTGGACTTTTAATCAGTGAGAGAGTGAGATGGTCAGGCTTTCAAATTGAGCTGAATGGTGAATGATAATTTAGGCGTGAGCAATAAACTATGCTAAACACAACTGCGAGTTTGTGAACAGTCAGTTGACAGTTTTCACGTTATCTTGAAAACAATCAAGATAAGTTACATTTCTTCAAGATTTCTTCACCCAAGTCTGCGGAACAGCACCTGAATCTGCGGTGGGGTCCACATACCCATGCTTTAGAGTATCTTCCATGACCCCACAGCACATGCAAATGCACACACACTTCACTCAACAATGGATCACTGTATGAAGAAGTTACCACTTACACGGAGATGGTCAGCTTCACAACTGCACTGGACATTCAAACTGTTCAGCCCCTCCCAGTTTGAACAAGAGCACATTTCACATCACAAGGCCTCGGCTGAAATGTAGACCCTTACAGACCTTTCAACATGCACTGTACACACAAATATGTTCACACCTAAGCATCATGAACACGGTTAATGCCTTCCGCGAATAACTGTGGATATGAATGCGCACTTCCCCCTTCTAAAAGAGTCTGAAGGATTTGTTAATAAGCGTGGATGTCATTTACCGCCGTTACATGGAGTATTATCTTTTCTGCAGTGGGAAGGAGGCTGTCACATAAATGAAGGAGCGATACTTGGCCACAGTCGTAGTTAATATATTCACACTGCTTTGTAACAATGAAGATGACATGAGGGTAACAGTTAGTTCCCATAAATGAACCACACACAGGCCATGCACGTATGAAATATTCATGTGTGCATCCTGATGTCATCTTGTCTGGTCTCGTGCATGCGTACGAAGGAACATAATGACCGATGATGAACGGGGGGTAACGGCGCACGATAAACGACGAGCACGTCATTCATCATAGCATCGTATAATCAAGCGTGGGATATAGCACACTTATGGCTTAGACGGTCACAGATATGCAGAGGTGGGGGTGGGGGGGGACATCAATGCAGCATCATCTTCCTGGGCTTTCCCTGCAGCTCACACTTTTGCTCTGATCTGTACAAACCTAATCTGGTGTCAGAGCTGTTGCCATGGAGACAACTGCCATCTTTCTAATTCTTCAGCGTCAGATGAAAGCTGTGCCGCTCTCCTCCTTTATAGATGCCTGCGTGCACCTGGGTCTTTCAGTCCCGTCTTAAGATGATGGCCGTTTGTTTACACATCGCTACGACAGTGCTCGGGCTTGATAAGAAGTGGCACAGACGCAAACGTTGCTGCCGTGTCAGTGAGGCGTGCGTAATGGACACATTCGCGGAGCTCGGGATTGTGTGAGATTTCCGGGATTCCTGGTTTGTGCGAATGTTTTAGTCTGGTTTGTGGGAACAAAGCATGGGAGATGTCCTGGCTGTATTCGTTTGTTGAGTGATGATGTCATCGCTCCACAGAACTTTAGCCCTATTCACTGTAATGGGATTTAGCTGATTTTAACCTGCTGTAGAGCTGACTACAAGGCTCTTTTTAACCTGTTACCCCCCTGCCTTAAACAAGCACATTTCCTCCAGTTCGGCTTTACTCAAATCTAAAAGCTTCTCGACTGAAAGCTAAGACACGTTTTTGCCGCATTTTTGTCTCTTTTTTTGTCATGTTTTTGTTACGTTTTCATCTTTGTTTTCTTTGCTATTTTGATGCTTTTTTTGTAAGCTTTTAGATTTGGATAAAGCCAAAAGGAAAGAAAATGTGCTCGGTTCAGCTGGGGGGTTAAGAGGTTTAACATCTGCTCACACAGAATTACATTTTCTCTAGTGATGCATACATTAATTATTCAATTATTTTCCACATACACAATGAAGGCATACTTTAAATATGAAAATACCCATCCAATGGCCACTAAACATCATTATGTTCATGATAAAGAAACTTATATTTAAATTGAAATTATATAAATGCCATAACATGTACGTTAGTATTGCTCCGTTGCCTCCCTATTCATTTGTATGGGGATGGAACGTCCAATTTAAATCGGGTCCGGGATTCGACGGCTACCAAAATGCACACATTTGACGGAACAGGCTCAGATACTGTAGACATTTCTGCTATGGTTTCCCCTACCTCTATTATCTCTGACCATTACCAAAACGAATGTGGCTGAATGTTCATTTTAATTGGGCGTTACGTTTTATATCAGCAGAGTAATGTACACTGTGTGCCACAACACAACATCGCAGCTGGCAAAACTCAACTCAGTGAAGCCAGACTGGTTAGTACTCACTGCATGAAGGTCAAGGAGTGGATTTTTGATCATATATAATTTACAATCAGAATCTTCAGTACGGACATACATTTTACTCCCTATACGGTTCCACTTGGTCCATGTCTGTCTCTAAACAAACCATTGCAGTAACATGTGGGTTTTTTTGACACTTCTTTTTGTTTTATACAGAGTCCCACAGTGGTTTGGTAGTAGTACTCCATCTGTTTGCTTCTCTGCCTCCTCTGTGCCGCTGCCTTTCTTCTTGTCGGTATTAGATCAGCGTCCTCTCACTAACTCAGCCTACAACCACATGGCTCTTCTTATCCCGCTCCATCTCTGTCTGACTCTCTCTCTCTACCCCTCCGCGTCCTCCACTCTATCAGCTGCTCGCTCGCCCCTGCCGCTCGGCTCGTCTCATCTCTCAGCTGTGCAGGAAGCAGCATCTGTAGCCGCTGGGCCTGTGGATCCAGCTCCACTAATGAGACAGCCAGAACACTTTCCCATCCTCGGTTCCTCTGCCTCGTGTAAGTTTAGGAGTCGAGGGCACTGCACCAAGAGCTAAGAACAGCCGTGGCTACAAAGACGTACGGCAACAAAGGGACCGGCAACCTATTTTACACACCACAAGGACTGAGATCTGGCAACCATCGTCAGCCTGAAAACGGTGCCGTGTGGAGTATACAACCAACAAAATCAACACACTACAGTACAGAGGGTTTTCATTCCTCATCTGTGTCGACATTTCATTTGAACATTCTTTATAATTCTATAAAAGGTTTATAAGTTATCACCTGAACTGGGTTGTGTTTGCATTGAGTGTAATTACTAGGGCTGAAAGATATGTCGTTATCGTATCGATAGAGATATGAACATTCAAGATATCACGATATAGATTTTCATAAATAAAACTGCACTCTTTTGTATTATGATTTTATGTTTCTGAAAAATGCTTAGTTTTCATCTAACCCATACTTATATCGTTATCGTATCGATATCGAGATATGAACATTCAAGATATCAATATCGCAAAAGAAAAATATATCGTTATCGTATTTATATCGAGATATGAACATTCAAAATATTAAAACTGACAAAGCAAGATATAAACGATATACATTTTCATAATAAAACTGCACTCTTTTGTATTATGATTTTATTTTTCTGAAAAATGCTTATATCGAGATATCTGGCATGAATATCGAGATATTAAATTTTGTCCATATCGTTCAGCCCTAGTAATTACCCCCCCAAAATGCTTTGTAAGCTAAAAAAAAACTAAAAAATGCTTCGAAAGCTATCTATGGCAATGTGAAAATGATGTAGCTCCTTTTGACTTTTTATTTTAACCCCTTAACCCCGACCTTGATCAAGCACATTTTCTCCAGTTCGGAATTACCCAAATCTAAAAGCTTCTTGACCGGAGCTTACAGACTATAGGCCAGTGTAACACCTAATTTGAAAGCTAAGACCTACAAAACTAATCCAAGCTCTTACCTCATTTCTGTTATCACATTTTCATCACATTTTTGTTGCGTTTTCATCAAGTTTTCGTCACGTTTTCTTCACGTTTTTTAGTCGCGTTGTCAACACTTGACAACACTTGTGTTTTCATCAGGTTTTTGTTGCTTTTTTACATGTTTTAGTCACATTCTGTGGCTTCATCAGAGTAACATTACACTCAAAATTGAAATGTGGCCAAGACTTACCAAATATAAGCTTGACAAAAATGTGATAAAAACACAAAGTAAAGATTTTAGATCAGTCTTGTAGGTCTTAGCTTTCAAATGAGGCGTTACACTGGCCTATAGTTTGTAAGCTCCAGTCAAGAAGCCTTTAGATTAAGCCAAACTGGAGAAAAAGATCTCGGTTAAAGTGGGGGTTACGAGGTTAAAAATGTTATTGAAGGGTAACCAATTAAATATTCATTTCACGTTTAAGTAACAGCCTGCAACATAATATGAAATCATTTAATGAAACATGAACGATACTTGCTGTATGTAATGTTAATGTCGTCAGTCATGAATAATTACAGTGTTGTTTATAGAGGTCTTCCACTTCTTTACACAGACTCATTTTAGCCTGTTTAGTCTTAAGAATGACAAATCTCCCACAATGCAGAAAATTACCCCATAGTGCGCAAATTTGTGTGAACTATCACTAACTTGTTGTCACACCGCACCGCAAAACAATACTGTCAACTCCCACCACCTACACTGTATCTTCTCAACTCAAGTTATGTCTCAGCATCTTTTAATCTACTCTGTTGTCCTCGTCTAGTAAACACAATAATTACAACTATCAGTGAGCACGACGTCTTGCTGCATATAAACAGACAGTATAGTTACCTCCATGTGTTGTAGAAGAGTAGGGGGATGTTGAGGCCGACCGTCAGCCACTCCTGAGCGCACAGGAACATGATACAGAACAGCCCATGGATGGAGTACTCTGGCAGCACCAACTGCACACACAACATAAAACACATTTAGAAAGGTATAATAAATGGTATAATAGGTATAATAAATGCACAGTATGTACAGTATCCGCTGTAGAGACCCTTGGATAAATTACATATATGTCATAGTGTCATTCTGTGGTAAAGGTTATCGCTAATGATTCAAAATAGATATCACACAAATGTTTTGATCTGTAAACCATGTAAAAACTGGCACACAGTTTTTACAGCTGGCACTATATCTGTCATCGTAAAGCAGGAGAAGTAAGTATGGTCAAGATAGTTACAGGACAGCATATGCAGACTATAATGAATATAAATATCTGTGAGTTTTTCTTTGTAGTTAGGTCATAATCTGAGGAGGTTTTTACAGCACTGTTATTGCATAGGTAGGAAGTCAAAGCGTGGCCGGTCTAACAGTTAAAGAGCGTGTCCTCATGTCCCATTTTAGTCCGTCGGAAGTGTTACACAGATACCCCGGTGGCCGAGCTCCACCATTCTCACAATAACCAGGGGGTATGGCGTCTGAAAACAGGACCGTCTGCTGCCAAAGCACCCAGTGACAAATGTGTCCTGAGGCTCAACAATCTCATTGTCCTGAAGGCAGCAGCTGTGAGCCTCCAAAACAAACATTTGGGAAAGAGGCTTATGTCTGTGCAGATTTACAGCGGCAGCCTATACGAGAAAGTTGGAAGAGCTTTAGGGCTGGATAGAAAGTTTACTTTGGCCCGGGTGTCTCTTTTAGAACGACAAAAAAGAAAAAAAAAACTGTTTCTTTATAAACCAGAGAACAATACACAGAGGAATTACAATTCACCTCACTATTTAATGTTACAGTAGAAGTCATTACGCATGAGCAGAAAATATCCGAAACATGCACCAGGCTATAGGACTGACTTTAATATCCCACAATGCTTAAGAGTGCTTTGTCCCGAAAAACTCAACTATAACGGCATAGCCTCTAATTCAGTTACACAATCTGGCCAGTACAGTCAGGCCCAAAACAAACAAAGGGGAAACTGCTTTGTATGCAAATCCACCTGATTCACCTAAAAGACTTAGTGCGCGGAGTGGGCCTCGGCATTTCAAGCTAAATATTCAAGGAGAAAGCCACTTTGGTCTCATGTAAATTTAACAGGCCAACACATTACTGTGCCATTCTGCATGCAAACACCACTGTACATGTAGGCATAAAGACAATGCATTATTCAGACTTTTTTCCACATGCTTTTTATTAACTCCAAAACACCAGTGGCACTCAAAGACTCAAAAAAACACAAAAAAAACACAGCCTGGGAAAATCTATTATTACCGTTTGTTTTCACACATGCAGCGGGAAGGGAACAAGAAACAATAGTAGCTCAAATAAATACAGACTCCACAAAACCAAGCACAGGCAGGAACGGGGAAAAAATCATCTCAATCTAAACGTGACGAAAATATGTATCTCTAATCGCAACTGCATTAGTAAAGGCCTCTTTTTCGCTCAACCGCTCGCCAAGAATATACCGGCATAAAGCCCTGTGTATACTCATTATACTAATAAAACATCCGACTTTTGGTCATTTATCCATTTGCACGAGACAGGAGCCAACACCAGTCCGTCAATTCTACGAAATCAGTGGGGAGATGTACACTCTTACAGAAGTGTGAAGTAACCCACAGATGTCTCCAGCTCATCTTATTATGAATGAGAGTGATTAATGCTGCGAGCGGAGGCCCATCTGGGACTGACTCTGGGCTCAGTTTGAGCCTGGGGCCGCCCTTCAGTCCATCTGATCCAGCTCACGGCTCGCCTCGTTCAGCTTCTACTCTGACAACACTCAGTGCGGAGGACTGCAGCTGGGATAAACAGTGGCGCTAAAAAAAAAGAAAGCACAGATGCAACTGGTCAAATATGACTCCTATCAAGGTAAATGTTGCTCAGTCAAAGTGTTCAAAGTACAAATCGGTTTAGCAGGTGTGATGACTGTTATGGCTTCAAAAACACAAAACCTTTACCCAAATTCACTATCCAGCAACACTACGAAAAAAAAAACGTCTTCCTTGTCGTGAGGCTTTTAAAGTGAACAAAACACACATTGCCAATTACTTTTTACTCTCAAGCCTTTATAGAAATGTAGAGTACAACGTATTATATTTGGTTTTCAAATGTAGTAGTGGAGTAAAAGTAAAATTCTCGACTAAAAGTGCGATAGAGTAAAGTACACACCCTCAAAAACTCTACTTAACCTCTTAACCCCCGACTTTACCAAGCACATTTTCACCAGCTCGACTTTACCCAAATCTAAAAGCTTCTTGAAAAAAAAGTGTCAAAATAGCGACAAAAACAAGATGTAAATGAGGATGAAAATGCAGCCAAAAAAAAGCATCAAAAGCAGGGCAGGGCGATGTGGCCTAAAATCTATATCACGATATAAAAAAGAAATATCACGTTAACGATATATTCGACGATAGAATTGACAACGGACAAATTACTTCACAATTCCAGCCTACGCCTATTTTGTACATCCTTCATTTCATTTTACTTTTTAAGCACCTGTCCCTGTCACACAGTCAGTGTTTATGCTGCTCTGATGGAGCTGAACGTAACATAAATTATATCGTGTCCACAGCGATGTAAAACATTATATTGCGATAACGAAATGGCTCAGTCCTGATCAAAAGAGCGACAAAAAGTGACAGACAACGCAACAAAACAGGCAACAAAAAGTGATGAAAAAGCAACTAAATGGTTACCCAAAAAAAGCAAACAAAAACACGACTACAAGTGACAACAAAAACGCAGCAAAAGAGGTGGCAAAAACCTTCGATGAGTCTTGTAGGTCTTAGCTTTCAAATGAGGCGTTACACTGGCCTATAGGCTGTGAGCTCCAGTCGAGAAGCTTTAAGATTTAAAAAAAAGCTGAACTGCAGAAAATGTGCTTGGTTAAGAGGTCTTGTGGCGAGGAGTGCTGCCATTACTTCCATTTTATGAGGTGAACAACAAGGTGGAGCTAATGCTAATGCTACCGCAGAGCTGAGGAAGCCTCTTGGATGAGAAGCAAAAATGTTTCCAATTCTAAACAGCTCATTCCGGATGACTATGTCTTGATCAAAACAGTCCTGGACAACAAAGAGCTCACGGTAACATTACTTTTTGTTTTGATCATGACTGCAAGAAGCTGTAATGAAATCGAGCATTAGCCATGTCCTCTCCCTGTGTGTACACTTGCATGTGTGCACAACAAAGCTAGAGGCGGAGCAGATGAAGCCCGCAGATGCACAGCGCTCTGCCAGCTCTCAGACATATGCTGCTGTCTATCTCCTCCCCTTCACTCCAAGGTCCAGTCTGAAGCGGGACCAGATCAAAAGTGCGTCTCAGCAACAGCCAGTGGATAATTACCGCCTCTGCCGAGTAACAGTCTCCCGTTTGGCCAGAAACAACAGTGCATTTTTCATGATTCTCCCCCCACTGAGACATGTATATAGTTCACCAAGCTGCTGATGGAAGGTAAAGCGGACGGCGTGGGACAAACATATTTCAATAGTTGGTACTTTTAAGCTATCTAATTATTAATGGCGCAGTACTGAATCTGAATCTCATCACTTTTGGCACAAGCACAATGCAACTTAAACAAAATAATATGAACAATGTCTTCCTAATTAGCAAAAGTGCGTGACTTGAAACTGTTGCCCATTAAAAATGCAAAACGTATAATTGGATTTAAAAATAGTCTATGGTTAGGGGGACAACAGTGTTTTGTGTTTCAGCTAGAGGGAAGATAAAAAGCACATTGGAAACTTGAACCTGGGATGTGCACAGTCTAAAAAACCAATCAAAACTTAGATGACAACAACAAAGAATAATGAACGAGCTCCGGTTTTGATAATTGCAAAATGGTGCATGTTTTTGATGAGGGAAAATGTCATAACATGCTACAACATGAAACTCAGCGGGTCTCTAAGCGTGTCATCATTTGTAATGGCTGATCTGCCTATTTCTTGGGGGGGGGGCACTGATGTTATTGCCCCTGACGCTCACTTCTGAAGGTCCTTCTCCTCTTGTTTATACAGAGCAGCTCTCTCCTCTCATTGTTCTCCTGCCTGGGCTCAGAGATGCTCAGAGAGTATGACAGTCTAATGAGCGGTCTTCTCCACATCCCCCACACCGCACTGCCGCCAATGAGGCTTCTTCACACTGATTATATCTTGTCCTATATTCTGAGCGGGCAAATACTGACTCCGCAGTTGTGAGATGAGTGCACGGACACAACAGCTTTGATGTCGCGCTGCTGCATCACGGCACAGGGAGATCTGAAATATTTCTGATTTCATATTTGCAAAACTGATTATGCATCACTTCCAGGCCACGCCGAAGTAGCTTG
This sequence comes from Neogobius melanostomus, assembly GCA_007210695.1. Lineage (NCBI taxonomy): Eukaryota > Metazoa > Chordata > Actinopteri > Gobiiformes > Gobiidae > Neogobius > Neogobius melanostomus. The sequence goes on from VHKM01000195.1 coordinate 234,152, forward strand.
GTGTTGAAGGAATTTGCATCATCTGCCTATTATTGCAGTGGCGTGCTGGGACCGCATTTCAGCCCAGGCCTATTGGGTTTTGGACCGGGCTGGATAAACAGTTGACATGGGAACAGACGACGCGAATTTGCATCCATACGTCACCCATTTTTCTTCCCACATGGGGCTCACACACACATAACGTAGCCAGTTATTACAAGTAATTAATAACATGGCTTTTTCAACCCCACCTGGCCTTTGTTAATGTATTTTTTTACACACTGCTCTGTTGAGTGCAGAGTTCAGAAAGCCATTCAATGCTGCTACATTTAATTCCTAACCTAACGTGGTGTTCAACCTCAAATGGTAGTTCGGTCGTAGCCACGCCCGCGCCATTTTCTCTAATGCTAACGGCCTGTCAATCAAAGTCCAGCCCTCATTAGTATACGAGATTCTTAAAATGTTTCTTGAAAACCAGCCTGGTTTCTTTAATTGTAACTAACCCAGAAATATCAGAGGAGGAATGTCTAGCTGTAGAAAGTTTAGGAAAATTAGAAACCAGGCTTTTAAGTTGTTATTAACGTGTCTAAAGTGCAATGCTTTCTAATGGGAGACTAGCGGCTATATGGAGGTAATACAGCAATGGCGGCCCCTAGTGTTGCAGTCTCGAAGCAGAGCAGCCAGAGGCCATTGCCTACTGCTCATCTATGATTATTATCATGTAGGAAATTGGTAAACAGTGTTGCTGTATTCCATAAATTAATTAGAAAAACCTTCAGTACCTGTATTTACCTACAGTAAATATTTTTGACAGATGGATAAAGGTATAACAACGACAATTTTTTCCAGCGTCAGCACCTCGTGTGAGATTAATTTGCAAAGTGTATATTACCTGTCTATTCTACTCTCTTAAATATGAAAGCAGTCATGATTGGAATGACAGTTTTTCGATTAGTGTAGAATTTTAAAGCTTTGGTTTGCACACAGACAAGAATCCACTTGAACTTTATAGTGACAATATTTCCTCGGTTGAGAATTTGACATGGTAGCAAATGATGTTGCAGCTCTAACGTGGACTACAACTGCAGACTGGCAGAACAAATGCATGCATTTTTTTAGCCCATTGGTTTGTAAAGATTGATTTTCATGAGCTTAAAAGAGTCATTTCTAGCCTGCCTGGTGCTCGTGTGCAGCGTTTGTGTGTCCTTCAATCACGCAGCAAACAGACGGACCATCTGTGTAGTCAAGCCGCTTCCATTTGGCAAACATCAACCCGCTGCACGGACACGCGGTGACCCCTGCTTTAACAAAGCACCAAAACACTAACCCAATATTGTGCGTAGATGTGGATATACACAGCACAGAGGTGGAGAACACGGAGATGTGGAAACAGAAAGAGAGGAGAGAGGAGGGAGTCAGAGAGAAAAGCTTTGTACTCCAACTTCAAACGCATCATGGGAACCACAGGGGATCCAGAGCCAGCCCACTCCACCGCCGCCGCGCTCCCATTGGCTGAAGGCGGGATGCAGAGGCGGGCTTTACCTTGACATCACCACACTTCAACATGAAAGGAAAATTAGATCCGAGGAAGAAGCCTCGACAGGAATGCAAATGGCTCTACCTCGGAAACAGGGATGTCCTAATGTGACAACGTGTACTGTAAACATAGAAATCACAATCGCACTATGGGGTTTTGTTCCTGGAAACCACGGCCGTTTGGAGTCAGGGCTGAACAATAACAGATACCAGGCTTGCATGCATGGAATTGCTTACAAAGGCCTGTCTTTACACCAACTGTAGTTTATTTAGATATCAAGCTTTTTTAGGCCTTTTCCACAACTTGAGCAGGTAATTTACAATATCACACATTTCCTCATGACTTTTTCATTTGAACGTGCTCATTTGAATAAACACAAGACAGAACTGAACAGAGATTTTTTTTTTTTTTTTTTTTTAATAAGTATGGCATACTTGATTGCCTAATAAGCCCTCCTCTTACTGCATATGGATGTCAGGGCATTATACAGGTGCTCGTCATATAATTAGAATATCATGAAAACGTTCATTTATTTCTGTAATTCAACTTAAAATGTGAAACTAATATATGATAGACACATTACATGCAAAGTGACATATTCTAATTATATGACGAGCACCTGTATAGGATGAGATAACTTGAGTGCGGATGGAAATTAGCCTTGAGCTAAATCCGCCATATTTACAGCACTAGTTGTCTGTTCATTAATATGCACTGTCCCATTCAAATAAATAAATAAATGAAAAAAAATAAAAATGAAATGAGTGCAACGTAAGCCGCTTTCTATATTGTCAGTATTTGAATGCACAACGTCAGCTCTTTCCTCCACCTGCCTGTAGTTATTGGCCAGGTTGATTAAGTACCAGATGCACAGGTCAGGAAAAAATCTGCAGCAAACCACTAGAATACCCCTGTGGTCCAGTGGAATTAGCTCTGTACAAGAACCTATGACATCAACACAAATTACATCCATTACAAACCACTAGAGGCACATGGACCGCATTCCTGGTGTCAGGTTTTGTAATGAAATACCAGCCTTAAAATGACCACTCCTATACTGCTACACCTTTGGTACAAACCAGCAACACTTTGGTTGAAATAGTTCTGCACCATGCTCCAGAAGCTCATATGGAGCATATACAGAGCAAATATTACCTCAGCGTTGTGGGAGTAAGCAGTACACGGTGCACGATACTGCTAAGAATATCTACTGTAAGGTTAAGGTTACATTTCTGTTTTCTTTACAAGCTTGACAACATGCTTCAAGCGCTACACTGCAGTCTACTATTATTCAGTCACTCTATACTCTGTAGTAGAAAGCTTGCAACTATGATAGCCATATCTGTCCAGAGGTAGACGTGCGGAATGCTGATGACAATCTTCACTCACAAGGTGAGGTTTTCAGGTGCTCTGAGTAAAACAAACTAACTAACTAACTAACTAACTAACTAAAAGAACAGCTAATTAAAATAAAATAAAAACTCACTAAATATAAATGGCTTGAGATAATTGTTCGACCTTGTACGAGAAGATCACAGCTGGGAAGTGTCACCCCACACTGGAGGAACACTTAACCAGACAGATCTGTTGAATATGGATGCTGTCACTGATGAGGCAGTCAGGGCTTCAGGCTTGAATTCGCATTAAGTGGATATGGACTAAAATGCAGCAATGGTACCACAGGAAAACTATATCTATTTATTGGTTTATTTGGTCGAAACAGTGCATGTTAATGAACATACATGGGTCTCATGCATGTAAACAAGCCACACCGGATTGTAGCCTTGGGCTAATTTGCATCCGTTGTCCCCCATGCGCACTCTCAAACACACTCTCATTCATCCTGGCCTATTGTACATGTTTGTAGTGGTACGGGAAACCGGAGTACCCGGAGGTAACCTACGCAGACACTAATAGTAGTAGGTAGGTCGGTAGATTATCATTTTGCAATAAAGTTGTACAAGCTTCAGTAAGTGACTGTGACGCTGAAAAATGTGAAGATATACACATATACACATTATGTTTCCTTGATGTCCGTCGACTGCATGTCATCCTTTCCTTTATGGTTAAGCTTACGAGGAGCATGGGTAACCAGACAGCCAAAACGGACTATACCAACCAGGAAAGCCTGAAACATATTTGCCACAGTCTTGATTCAGAGGATTAGCCCATTGTGCATGTTTTAGGCTGGAGGAAAATAAAGAAGCTGACGTTGAGGCAGAACAGCTGAATATAGCAGAGCAAGAATCCAGCCTGGCTCTCCATTCATTACTGCAGTAGGAGCTCAGGGACAGAGCAAGAGGAGCTCGAGACAGGCCCCAAAATACAGAGGGACTAATGAGTGCTCAGGTTTGCCCGTTTCCCATGGCAACGAGCCAGCTCATGGCTGGAAGCCCCAGCGTATCTAATGAACAACATGCAGACCTCATCTCCATATCTGTGGGATATGTAGTCTGGAGCGTATATTTAGACTTTATCATTAGCCCAATTTAAAATGCAAAATGGTTGTCACTAAATGTCATAATATTGTAAAGTTGCATGTCAATAAGGAGCAGAATCCCAATTACACAAAGTATGGCCCAGAGGCTACAGCATAATGTACTGTAAATAGCCCACAAAATCTCATCACGAAAGAAAGTAAATATACAGGTTCTATCTTATAAAATATACCGTCCAAAATCAGTTTGTTTTAGTATGAACGGGTAGTTTCTTTGTTTCTTGTATTTTTCACTTGTTTTATAACCAAACAGATTTTCCGGGTGTTGGACATAAGTTTGTGTTACATACTGTACATCCCATTTAATTGTTAGAATCGTTTCGCTAAAGAATAATAGAAGGCACATGTTATGATCCCTCTGACAGCTTTATGTTTTATTAGTGCCTATTGACTTTTCAGTGACCCAGCAGCTGCATGAGTGGCCTCTATGATGGATCAATTGTTTTTAGAGTTTCTGGTACGTTTTCACTACTGACAGACCCTCTCACCAGAAAACCTTCAAAACAACTGATCTTGGAGCGTTGTAGAGGCCACCGTGATCAAAAGTAAAGGCGCCAAGCTAACCACCATACAGGCATTGAGTCACAAAAAGATCAATTACGAACAAATATACATGTTTTTGTTTTGTTTTTCCAAATAATAAGTTCCATAATGCATCTATAAATGTATGCCTAATATTGTCTTGGTCAAACAGTATAACACCATTTCACAGAAGACGCTGTTTACTTATATCAGAGACTATCCTGTCCCACAGTTTCATTGGGGATTATTTTACTTTTTGATTATGATTATGCATTGGGTGACAATATTAACCACTTTAGAAGAGCATTTTGTCTTTTGGCCCGAAGCAGTAACATAATAGGTCTCACAGCGCGAAGGCAACTTACTTCATTTCACCATTGTGTGATATTGATTTAGTCACTTCATGAACATTACTGATGCTGGTCCCTGACAAATATTGACTGGATGGTACAATTAAGCCTCAAATATGGACACTCAGTCCCAGTGGGGGCATTGTGGACATGATACACAGTAGTTTGAGAGTGTTTATGAGAGTTGTTTGGAGGGGGACAGCGTGTTCCCAGGGGCCAGCATGACCAGGGGCCTTAGTCGTCTCTGATCAGCTGTTCAGTGTCCCCAGCACCGACATGCACTGCAGAGTGCGGTCCACAGCCCGAGTGAGAAACAGATGTCTCAACTCAAACAGATGAATGATCCATGCATCTGTTACAAGCACAGCTGGCTACTGAGGAGTGGTTTTGATTCTCCTGTACAAACATTTTACTTTGGTCATTGCTGTGACAGAATCAAGAGCGTGGTACCTTTTTCCTACCTCTTGCAACCTGTCAGTAAATCATAGCCATGTCTTTGTCAAATCTCAAGCTATTCGACTAAAGAAGGCCTATGACTATGTTTACTGCAATGGACAACATCTGGACATTTCTCAATACAATATCCTTGCCAGGTATTAGAAGCCAATTCAAAGGACTACTGTATGCTGTGAGGTAGACATGCTAACTCCCCCAGGCCAGTATCGTCCACTTAAACCTAGAGTTCATCAACAATCATAGCTATGAGTCTCTTGAGGAGTTAGACAACAGCAGTTATACAGCTTACCTTCCGCAGTAAGTTGCAGATCCTCTCAATGTTCCTCAGCCTCTCCCTCTGAAACACACAGTTGCATTCATGTTACTTTTTGAACAAGGCTATTTAAAGCAGTACTATACTCTTGCCCCTAGAGGCCATAAGCGCAACTGCAGGTGTCTTAGCAAGTTACGATTTTTTTACTTATTAAATGTCTTGGAGAATCAATACTACGCTGACAGAAAAGGTGAAGGGAGAGAGGGGTGTTGTACATCCAGTTATACAACGGGAATCTTTTTTTCACTCAAACTTGGCTGTAAATACTGTTTAAAGTGGCGCTAGCCCGCAGTTAGCTTTGCCCATTAGCCTGTTAGCTTCTTCTCTGTGATTCTATTAGTGTGTATTGGTTGCTCCGCCCCGGTGGCACTCAAGTTGCAAGCATGGTTTTCTGGCCAGAGACACCAAGGGGAGATGAAAGACCCTCCAATCATCCCATTAACACTTGTATTACCCCCACAGGGACTACGGAAAGGATTTATTAAGGTAAACACGTTACTTAGTACTGCTTTAAACTGTTTAAAATTCCATAATTAAACTCAGTACATGTATCATTATTGTTACTGGAGTAAGAGTTGATTATGGTTCGTCTCCTCAGGGTTTCAAGACTGGCCGACCTTCTCTGACTTTTCGTGTCAGTGTCTCCTGAGCAAGGTCGATGCGATAAATTGGTTAAAAAGTCGAGCAAAGTAGACATGGAGATGAGCATCTTAATATGAAACACACTTCCACAGTACTGTACAGCGAAAGCATCCGCCGTGCGCCACGCGTTGTTATTGAAGTGTGATATAAATATATGAGTGCTCTTGATGTGTGAAAAACTCTAAATCAGCACTTGCCACAGTGCTGACGCCACCCGTCCGAGCCCACCAAACCTTTTAACTTCGTCATGTTTTATTCACTCATTTCTCTAAAGGAAACTGTGGAGTGGACTGGCAAGCGCTACATCCCCATGCTCATGTTGGCTTCTTATATAACTAATTGATTGAAGAAGATTGGACTTTCGCAAGACTGTTTGTGCTCATTACAGTCCATTAAATCAGGCAGATGTCAACAACAACTGCAGAGCCCTCAAGAACAGGAGGAATGTGTCTCAAGCAAAGACAATGGGTTGAGCAATTGGGCAACAGAGCAAAGGGGATTTCCGATTAAATAAACGAAGAGAGGAAATCAACATTGAGACGGCGAATGTAAAGTCCTTAATGTCAAACAGTCAACGGTGAAGCAGCAGATGTATAATCCTCCTCGGGCGTCCCGTGTTCAATGACCCTCGTTCTTCACATGGAGAAAAAAAAAAACATCAAGGAGAACCACATTAGATCCACTCCCATTTACGTGAATTTGAGGCTGAGAGGCACGTTTTAATCCAGGGGAGGCAGCTCTACTGGGACCCTTGTTGGACAGTCCAGCTTTTATCTTAAGCCCCGTTTAAATCCCGACACTTGGTCCAAAATGGGAAAGTTCTAAAATGTCTACGGTAAGTCAGTAGAAGAAAGAAAGACTCTCTTGTACTGAGCAATGTATCCACCTTGCAACCAGCTGTAACCCAGACAAGAACCAATCAGAAACAACCCCTCAAACAGAATAAGACGATGAGCTCATGACATTAATGACATTATTTCATACATCAGTGACCCCTCAGGTTGGTTTTCCTCACAGACCAAACGGATGAGTGACTTTTTGAATTAAATCAATAAGGGTTTCATGAATGGTCAGAAGTCTCAACACAGAACACTGCACCAATAATCGACGAAGTAATCTACTGCGTGGCCCTCCTGATCTATCTAAACTTGAAATAATATGCGGAATAATGATAATGTATACCGCATCAAAAACATATTTTGTAAAAGTGCAGATGTCCTGCTTTTTTGGGTACACACATCAGCACTGATATTATGCAGAAATGAGGCTGAATCTCCCCAGTTAAAAGTATTCGCCTACAAAGCAAAAGACTTTAAAGCAAGCAACAATTGGATTCGTTTGATCAGTTTGTTTCCAGCGCACCTCCGGAGGCCTAACCTTATTTCATAATGTAGTGTGAGAAACAGTCTCTTCTTATTTTCAGATGTTGCTTGGAAGGATGATCGACTTTCAGAACTGATGTATGAAGATGTGTTCACACTCAACCCATTATAAAGTTACTGCAGAAGAGTGTCATAATAAAATCTAGTAGTTACAGTTGCTGCAATTAAAAGAAGTAGAGATTTAACAGTTTACACTTCTGATTTACTCAAGCAAATACAAATGTTTTACTCTCAGCCAGGTCTTACAGGAATACATGCTGGGTTAAATAATGTAGCAATGTTGATGACTCTCAAGATTATGTGATATAACTTTTACCACAGTCATTGGAGATAAACTTATATGTGTGGACTACAACAGTTTTCTATGATTTTTTTTTGTTTTTGTTCCTGTTTTTACATGAATGGAAACTGATTGGGACGCCTTCCATCTCCCCATCAGTCGACTTCCCTCTGGGTTTACATAAGGACATGCTAATGTATTCCCTGTGTCAGTGTGAGAGTGACTACTTCGCACTCGCCTCCACTGTCTCCTCATTAGCAGACAATTAGGCTGATGGCTCTTTGAAGCCCTCCTCAGCCTGATCCACTTGACAAGCGTTACAAGAGCGGGGAGTTAGAGGAGCTTTGGCCTGCCCTTCAACAGAAAAACCCGGGCCGATAGGTTGGATCCACACACAGGAGTTGTTTTGCGTCCAAATCGTAGCTGGAGGCCAGTTTGTCATCAGGTCCACAAACTCGCCGTTTTAATCCGATAGCTCAAAGTCTGCTTATCTGACAAAGATGTGATTGTGTGATTATATAATGCCACCACTTGGTTACTTTGGGTCATTTGTTTTCATGTGGATGTGTTGGTTTGCTCACAGTCCTACAGAAATGTTCTGTTGTTGTAGAGACAGGGTTGATAGGGATGTATATTCTGCATGCCCTACTGTAAATACAAGACACCCTGCCACAAACAGAGCATTATATGACAACTTAAACACATGTACCATAGTATCCTCTACATCAACCTATTACTTTTTTTTTAAATAGCTAATGTGAATGCAGCCTCTTCCAAGCAAACTCTGCTTCAATTCACTCATACTGAAAGCGTTCCACTACATGTCCAGATGTTGTTGCCATGCTGTAAAGTGTGCCTAAATGCTGTGAAGTACGTGCCTTTGTGGAGAGCTATAAGTGGCAGAGGCAGGCGTGCAGCAGCGGGAGATGGAGTGATAGGAGGCATTTAACAGGCGCGAAGGGACCACTCGAGCTGTCACTGTGCATTAGCACAGGGCATCAATATTAATCACACACTGTGTATTTTTCAAATATTGTACTAGTTGACCTCATATTATATTTGTGAACCTGGCATTACAAAGATATGCCCATGCAATTCAAATGGAGATATTGCAAGTGTTTAAAGCAAGCCAACCCTCAAGCTTTTTTCCAAATCGCTCCCAAAAGACTTTTTTAATTCCCCCATACGCAGGATGAGTCAAATATGATTACCGTTTTGGCAACACAACCATTGGGCCACATTCATGGATGCATTTTCTCTTCGAGCACCAGTGATTGACTTAAGAACAAGGTGAACACAATCTCAATTTTGATAAATAAACCAGAAAAAAAATCTGACACAAACAGACAAAAGAAGATTTTACTGTAGATGAGCAGTCATGTTAGGTCAGGTAAGACGAGCATTGCTTGAACACAATAGGCAGTGTTGTGAATTACGTTTTAATGATAACGAATGGGCCATAACAAACCATGCATAAGGAGGAACTGAGGTGGAGATAATAGTATGTCAGCCCCAGTGTTTCAGATGTGGGCACATTATAGTATCGCGCATTATGGACATGCATGAGTGTCTGTGTGCACATACGCGGAAAAGTGTTTACATTCTTTATGCTCAACTGCACTTATGTATGGAATAGAAGTAAACACATTCTTCAAAGCATTCAACATTATACTGTCGATGCAACTGCAAAAAGTGAGGTGCAATCGTCAATATCCACCTTTGTGGTTTCATTCTTTTTTTTACTAATATCACAATGAATTAACAGTGTCCCTTCTGCTTAGATATACTGTATACTACACTTGGTTTTGTACACTGTGTATGGTGGACAAATAACACCGGCCAGTTCTTTTTGTGGGGACTCTGCAGCGACACCAGACCAGCTCAGAGACATAGTGCCTCCAGCGTGTCCTGGCTCTTCCTCGAGGCCTCCTCCCAATAGTACATGTCTGGAGCACCTCCCGAAGTAGGCAACCAGGAGGCATCCGAAACAGATGCATGAACCACCTCAGCTGGCTCCTTTCGACGTGAAGGAGCGACTCTACTCCGAGCTTCTCCCGAGTGACTGAGCTCCTCTCTCTATCTATCTCTATCTCTGAGGGTGTGCCCAGCCACTCTGCAAAGGAAACTCATTTCGGCTGCTTGTATCCACGACCTTGTCCTGTTGGTCATTACCCAGATCTCATGACTACAGGTGAGGTAAAAACATAGATCAACCGGAAAATCAAGAGCTCCCTCTTCACCACAACAGTCCGAAACATCGACCGCATCACTGCTGACACCGCACTGACCCGTCAATAAATCTCACGCTCCATCCGTCCCTCACTCGTGAACAAGACCCCGAGATACAGTTCTTATTCCCAACACTAAAATCCTGTAATGCCTGCACAACAAAATACCCAAGTGACTATGCACAACTGCATGTCATTTCTTGTTTATACTGTACATTCAAGCTAAATAAAGCTGCCAAGGGTTTTGTTCAGAAAGGTGACTCTACAAATACAATGCTTTGTAAAGTTTGTCACTATAGAATGCTAATGAAAACTCTACGTGCACCCGTTTAGAATACATCTGTGTGCCCTCTATTCATCAGTGTGTAGTAAAAATGAGCTGCAGTTACAGTATAGTAGTGTGTACATATAATTCTGCTTTCAGGTGGTTATGGGTATAGTTTGTATTTAAACCTTAAGCTTAAACTCGTTTATCAAAGTCAGATAGCTGGGGCCTGTGGAAGCAACACGTCAGAGGTGTGACATTGGGATGTGTCATTGGTGGAGGACAAACGTGAGTCCAAAGCATAATATAGGAAGCAATTTCATTTGTATTCATATTTCCCATTAAAATAGTGAGCGACAAATAATTGCATTTCAGTGCGTCCAACCAAAAGCAAACCAGGCACAACCGTCTGAGAAACACATGATCTGCCTGAAATGCACTTGAAAGCAGCGCAAGAACACGATATTCTAACAAAGACTATAGCTGTGTAAAGTGTGATCCGGGCAACATTTCCAAAGGTCCTGCTCCAGTTCTCTGAGTGTAACCAGGGCAGTCCTGGGGTTTAGTTTCACTCTCCGAGATTCATGATCCATTTTCTCTGCTCCCACTGTTCGGGGCAGCAACATAGCAGGATGAGACAAATGACCATAGCAAGATGCCAGTGTGGCTCAGAAAAAAGGTTTTTCGACAGCTCTTTATTTATTTCCAAATCTTACCTCAAGTTGAAATATCAATTTAAACAATTTTATTTAGAAAGGAATAGATTATTTGTAATTTAATGTATATATATATATATATATATATTTTTTTTACCAAAATACCAATGCACCAGAGTCAAATGACTTGCCTGTTCAGTAGTAAACAGTGTTTGTGAAGTTTAATGAATGGTACAACTTCCCTGACATGATCTTCACAAATGCAGACAGCTAACACTTCAGACTTGTGTGACAGAATGAACCCAGTCTGACTCAGAATAAGTCAATGTAAATCAATGTTTTGGTCATCCTCAGTGTCCTGTTGGAGAGTGTTAGCAGAGGAGCTACACGACTCTAGTGTCAAGACAGAGAGGCACTGCCTGTTAGCTGTGCAGTGTACTAAACTTTGCAACGTTCATTGTGTCTACTTGTATAACTTTCAGGGTGTGCAGTGTTCTCTAAGTAAAAAAAAAAAGTACCAAGTCAATTTAGAGATATTTTGCATTGTCAGTTCAATTATGGGTCCATACCCAGATCCAAAGGAGCGCTCTTTATTCTGCAAATGTGGCTCAGGATTGGGGCTGAAGGGAAGTGTTTGATGTGAGCAGCAGGTCGAATGAGAGAACTACTTTGGAGAAAGATATAATCAGCGTCAGTAATGAAAGGAAAGTTTTCACAGTGGACCATGTTTTTTTCCTTCCTTTTACACTTCAGAATTAAGCATGGTTTACAACCAATGGGTGCTGGCTGCTCTGCTTCGCGACGACGACACTGGAGGCCGCCATTGCTCCGCCATTGCTGTAGTACCGCCATATACCCGCTAGGCCCCCATTGGAATGCATTGGACTTTAGACACGGTAAAAACAACTTTAAAGGGATACTTCGGGATTTTTGACATAGGGCCTAATTTCCTAGTTATCCAGAGCGTTGTTGATGTCTGGAGATATCTTTTTCTTAAATTCATGCAGTTCTTATATTTGAAGAGTCTAGTTGCGCTAGGCTAGGGCAAGGCTAAAGCATTTCTATGGTAAACGCTAGCCTGCATTAAAAAACAGTCTGACTCACTCCACAGTGCACCTGAGGTAAATCACATATAACACCATATAAATGTCTGTGTTAATAGAATAATTTTTACATAAAACTGACCTTGTATCAAATGAATTACCGCATTTTGAGGGACTATTTTCTCGCAGATCACTCCGCCGCTGCCTTAGCTTACAGCCACGAAGCTGATGCCGCTCAAATATAAGTTATTTTAAACGCAAAATGGTTAAAATTAACCTATCGACACAGACATTTATATCGTTAGTCTGGCGTTATAAGTGATTTACCTCAGGTGCACTGTGGAGTGGGTCAGACTGTTTTTTAATGCGGGCTAGCGTTTACCATAGAAATGCTTTAGCCTTGCTCTAGGCTAGCGCAACTAGACTCTTCAAATATAAGAACTGCATGAATTTAAGAAAAAAATATCTCCAGACATCAACAACACTCTGGATAACTAGGAAATGAGGCCCTATGTCAAAAATCCCGAAGTATCCCTTTAATGCCCGGTGCCTAATTGTTTGGAACTGTCTAGAGCTAGATATTCCTCCTGTGATTACGCTGGGTTAGACACAACTAGAGGCACCGGGCTGGTTATGGTAGGATACATTTTAGAAATCTCCTACTTAACGGGGGTCTGACTGTTAGCATTGGAGCAGCGCGAGCTACACGTCACGCAAGGGCCGAGTCTACAGTGAAGATCCCGCCCTTATGCCCTTATTAGGAACATGCTTCGTCAGAGCTGGGGAGGAGGAGCCTGTAAATCCGCCATGATTTCCCCCTCGAACGTGGTCATTATGGTAAACGGGGAGGAGTGAGTATTGACGGTCTATTAATAATATGTCTATGTTTACAACTTACTCAATGCCCAAACGGTTTTGAAATGCATGGAAAAATATCTACCATAAAATGACAGTAAAAATCCACTTCTCAAATCCCCTGCAGCATCTTCCATTTGTCATTTGTTATCCAATTTTTTTTTTCTACAGAAAATGTGCATCCATCTTGAGCCGTTTGCAGGCAGCAGATTTCTCTGTCCATCGCCTCTGCCCTCTCATCTAAGGCTATTTTCACCAGTCGATACCAGTCCACAGCTCTTAAGCCAAAGTCACCTCCAAACTTCCATGCATTATTAAGACCAGCAGAGAGACGCCTAAAGACTCAAGGGAGAAGGAGTTATATGGACGCATAACCCCAGTATTTGACCTAAAAGCGCTCCCTGATGGACAGTGGCTTCTTCAGTACGCCTCACATTCGGCAGCATTTTTTTTGAACATTTTGCAGTCCATGGACACAATCATAAGCCGCGCTGTGTATGTGCACTATGTGTGTACTTTTAACTAAATTCAATAAACGAAACCGGAATAAAATTAATTATTTGGATAATCCTATATTCACAGCACACCGCTTGTTTACAGAATCCAGGCTAATCCTCTTTGCGAGCTTGTGAACGAAGCATTGTGGAAATACAGTATTGCATCCTTTTAATCACAAATAGACAGTCGTGGAAAAAAAAAAATCAAAAGGAAAAAAAAACATGAGCATGAGTTAAGGAAGTATGGCTTGTAGTTATTTAATACAATCACTTTTAACGCCCTGGTAAAAAAAAACATGCATGTGATCGAGAGGATACATACCGCATGAAGAGGGTTTCCCTGATCAATGGGGACCTTGAAGTCGGCCTGGAGTTCATCAAAGGCTGTGATCTGAAACAGGACATAAACTTTACTATTGAGATTGTAATGTACTTGAAAAAACACATACACATAACCGACTAGAACAACCTCAAATGAAGATGATAGCTATCCATGTCTTTAAAATTCAAGATGGTGGAATGTAACTATGCAATGATAACTGCCATATAATACTTGAATTAAACAATAAATAAATTCGTTTTTATGTTAAAAGTGTTGTGTACTTTTGTGCGTACTATATTGAAAGTGGTGATGGGAGCTGTCCATGGTACTAGACATGCATACATCTTTTCCATTTATCTCATGTAGCACTTTTCCATGATTTATTCATTCCAAACCCGGTGGAGGAAGGCTCAGCTGCCCTGGGATATAGGCTGATAGAAGAAATAACCCCAACTCTGCTTATCAACCAAACTCTGACAGGATCTGGTCATCTCAAAGTGGAGAAGACACACGGTTTGAGTTACCTCTAAAATGCAACATATACAGATTGTCTACTAAATGCACATTCACTGTGATTGATTTACTGTTTTTGTTTGTTGCTTCAATATGTACAATCCATCTAATTATGTTTTTACTCGAATTATTGAGTAAAGATGATCACTTTATTCCCACGCCCAATCTTTCTGATTAATTTCCTGAGACAATACAAATCAAATACACTTTGCCATATTGCACGATTCAACACTGGATATTCTCCTGGATTGTGCGATTTTGAGATTTGGTTACAATCCAGCGAAGCACATACGACAAACATTAAGTGCGGGCCGCGCCGATGCGTCTACTTGTGTGACATTAAACAAATGCCGACTAAGTAATGAGCGCTGTGGATAACAGTAAGGTGACTCTCGAAGTTTTGGGAGTAAGAGTGGAAATTGTCGGTGTGAGGTACAGCTTTACTTTGGACCTAAGCCAAAATGTAATGCTTGAAGGTCCTTGTCTCCCTGAGTAATGAATTACATTTGCATAGTGTCCCACTAGACCGAATGCAATTTACATGAGGCAGACAAGGACGAGGCTGTCACCTAAAACTGAGCATACACTGTGTGATTTTGGGGCAGAACATTTTTTTTTAGGTTGGGGCAAATTTCTGCTTCACTGTGCGGCTACATGGTGCAGTCTACAGTGGGTAATTAGCACCTTTTGCCTGCTCACAACACATCACGACTGGGGAATCATTCAGTTGTAAGGACTACTGGCATGTTTGTTATTTGTCATGAAGCGTGGAGTTCTAGTGCTATGGAAAACCAGGTGAAAAGAAAGGCAGGATGGACAGACTAACTGAGGCTTTCTGAGCAAATGCAAGCAAGCAAAGATGGTGGCATTTGGCTTGATTATAATCTCGGCTCATAGCCTACTGTTGAGTGAATGTTTGGGTGTTTGAGAATATTGGGATCAAACATCATAGCGCACAGAAACAGTACCTGCTTAGGGTCGAGTACCTCAGTGTACTTCGGACAGTGTGAACCGGTCAGCCGCATGCGTCATCACTCAGAACAGAGAAAGCCCCCCATCGTGAGCTCTGGCTCTCTGTATATGAGATTCCTAACAAAGTTCCAAATTGCCCTGAAAATCACACCGTGTATTGGTGTATGAATGACAGAGTGAATTGGTGAGTGGTTCCTTGCTGTGAAGTGCTTTCAGTGCCTAATGTAGGTGGGAAAGCACTGACCATTTACCATATGGCTTTTTTTTCACATTATCCAATGCAGTCTTTACAACTGATCTTCACCAAACAGTAAGAAAAATGGAGGCAAGGCTGGTGTCTTGCATTTCACATGTGCAAATATGTTTTGACGTCCGTTTGTTTCGATGGACTGATAACTAAATAAAAGGACAGCCTGACTGCAGAAGCTCCGGGGACACTGTATGGATATATAATCCCCATACTTATGCATATCAGCTCCCTCATGTGCGCTGGTGGGAACACTGTGCATCAGAATGATTGCCGTGTGGGGTCATATGTGTGAAGCCCATGCACAGGCGTTTGAACATGTTAACGGCTGAGTGGGGAATAGAGCTGAGCTGGCGGAGGTTCATAGGCTTGCCCCCGCACTCACAGCCAGCTCTCTTCAGATGACAATCCCCAGCGGTGGTCCCGGCTCATTGCCTCGCTGCCGTATACAGTTCTCCAATTGCTTCGGGCGATAGGGACGGCACGCCGATCCAGTGATGAGGTAGAGATCCATGCGTACAGAACAGACTCCCCTCCTCAGAGACAGAACACGACATGCTGCACAAACGGTGCTCTTCGGTGGATTAACAGTGTGGGAAATCTCGGATTACTTGGGCTGTTGTTTATGTTTTATATCCTCTGCACTTGAGGCATCCTTCAATGGAACTGGGGCAACCTGTTCGTGCACATGTTCTTAAACCCTCGCCACTGCGTTGTCAAATTATACCTGAACAGACTTGCAGTAAATGAGAAAAAAACGCGAAATTTTATGACAATTCAACAGGTCATACTATCACAACACAACTTCACACACCTCTATTTTACTAAGCTCAACATGAAATAAACGCTCTGTTATGATCCCAAGCGGCGTCAGTAGTAACACATCTGCCTACGAGCAATCTGGCTCTGTTTGACGGAAAACAATGCTCGGGTGAATTGTGTGGGCTGAATCATGGCAAGTCTCCCATACTCACTGCTGTTGACCTCTGAAGGGAACATTTAGAGTGGTGCATGGCCTCTGGCGCTGGTAATAGATCTGATTCATCATCTTCAGACAGCGCCCATCACATATGAGTCGCGCGTGGGGACGTGATATTTAGAGTGGTGAACGCTGTTATGGTGCGATACAGTGTTCAGTGGGAGGCATCATATTCACAGCCTGCAGGTTTTACTCACGGCTACGGGTCATTACTCAAACTAAATGCAAATCATAACCTCCAGCATCGGCACTGGTGAGCCGTTAGCCCATCCCAGCGAAACATAGAACGATAATCACAACAACACTATGTAAAAACAAATGTCCAACTTTATGTGCAAACACTGCGCCTTTTAATAGATATTGGATCAGAAATAAGTGGCACAGAGGCGCTGTTATCTCAGAGTAAGAAGACCTTTTGGTGGAGTTTACATGGTCTCCCCGTGGTTTAATTTTGTAGTAGTTTTCTTTGCCACTTCATTAACACATCAGCAACAGACCCTCCAAACACACATTCACATCACCACTCACACAGGCTACTGTACGACTAGTATTTACTCACAGTCTCCCATCCAGATACTAATCAGGCCCGTGAGATCGTACACGAATCTAACAAGCACTATATTGGGCACTCCTGCTCTAAAGCTTTAAATGTGCAAGTGAAATGTTGTTTTGTTTTTCCTGCAAGTTGATTGATTGAGTTTTGTTTCCTTTAGTCAATGCATTACTGAAAGTGACCTGAATCCTTCTCAGTAATGTATTGGCATAACTGAGGGCTGACCCATAGATGGGTCAGTTAATTGCAGACAGACAACCCTTCAATAGGAGCAATAGAATTAGCATTATAGCTTTCTGTGATAACAAATTGTATATCGCCCATAGGACCAACACATCCAGCATCACACATTCCACCATGTCATGAGTAGCTCAATGTTGTTTACACCGACACGGAACAAAAGTAACAAGAACACAATAACAAATAAGTGCTTAGCTAAACCTTGAAATAATAAAAAAAATAAAATAAATCAAAGACCTACCATAAAAACAATAAAAAGGTGAAAGAAACACTTGACTGTGGGAGCCGTTCGGACGTGGAGGGGCAGAGCGTTCCACAGACTCTGTCCCCCCTGGTTTTACGGTTCGTATTAGGTCAGTGATATATTGCAGGGCTAGTCCAAGCTTTAAACACAAACAATAAAATCTTAAAATCAACACGGGAGCCAGCCAAGCCTTGACATCACGAAACACTCAAGGAGGGTTGTCGGGAGCTAGAGGAGCGTTTCTGGGGTGGTAGATACATTTGACAATCATCAGCATAAAGATGATATTGTGGAACCATGTTTCTTAAAGATGAGGCTTAGTGCGAAGAGATTAAGTGCAAAAAGAACAGGCGCCAGTATAGATCCCTGCGGGACTCCACAGTAAAGAGGGGCAGAGGGCAAAATGGAGCCCCCCCCCCCAAACCTGACAGACCTCCTCCTAAGCAGGTAAGACCTGAACCACTCCAGGGCAGTTCCCTTGACACCTACACAGCTTTCCAAGTGGTTTAAAATAGTTGGGTGGTCCACTGTGTCAAAAGTAGCTGTCAAATCTAAAAGCACTAAAATGGAAGAAGCACCAGAATTGGTTACTAAAAACAGGTAATTAAAAACCTTAAACAATTGCAGACTGTGCTATGAAAAGCTTGATCCTGATGGGAAAATATGCCATGTGCTTCCAGAAAAGACTGAAGTTGCTCAAACATACATCTGAAATGTATGCAAGTCTTGCCCAAAGACTGTATTTGAACCTCCACCCTTTCATGATTGAAAAACCTCCTTTGTTTACCTGACCCACTGCTGTTTCTGTCTGCCCCGAACTATTATGCTGAGTTTCAACATTTGATAAATTGTTTTGGAAACGGTTATTTCCACCATTGAGCCGGGGAGGCATTCAGATGGAAATAGCGGCATTAAGACGCACAGCAGAAATCACAGGGCGCCTCGCTCGATTGTGAAACGCCACAAGAAGCGTCTAAATAATTCACCCAAACACTTCAATTATTCATAGCAATTTTAAACTCACTCAATACGGGTCAATTTTCTGCATCGCCATCACTCAGCAGCCTTTCGATTGCACAATTGGGTGGCCGGCCAATCCGAATGCGCTCATTTCCATAGGTCTGATTGGAAACAGAAGGAACGGCAAACCTAATTCATACAATCTGTCTACAGCGCGGTGTTAGGTATGATGCAATTTTCACAAAGCGGCCGACCCAATCCCCCACCAGCCGCATTAAAATCTCATCAGAGCCAAGGGTAAAAATGCAAAGGCCATTCCAGCAAACTCACAATGAAATGGCTTCACCCAGCCTTTGAATTATTATGTTGCCACCCACTCTTTGGAGAAGATCTAAGCTGCCTGTGCTGGTCCACGTGAACAAAAATACTCGCAGATGTACGAAACGTGCATCTGCTCCTCTGAAATACTGTAACTTTTGGTGCGCCCAGTCTTTTAAAATGAGTTAGTGAAGCAGCTGAGCTTCAACAAGGTGAGACAAATGTGTTAGCGATGCTGCCAGGAGTAGAGTGGGACTGAACAATTTTAGAAACAAGTAGGAAAACGAGGAAGATTTTCTGACACGTCTGCAGTAGCTGATTGTTGTAATTACTCGTGTAGCCCTTGAGCATCTTTAATCCGAATCAGAAAAAGAAACAAAGAACCAAACAGAAACATTGTTCCTCTCAGCAAAAGCCACTGGGCCCGTCACTTGCCACCCACCCCTCTCTATTTTGGCATCTCGGGCTTTGCAGTGCACATCAAACCTGGCTGCACTCTGGTGCACACTTCCCGGAGGTCACTGGCTGTTGGACTCTTGTCGAACTCTATCTGCGCTCAACACCTTTAGACCTAAA
This sequence comes from Neogobius melanostomus, assembly GCA_007210695.1. Classification (NCBI taxonomy): domain Eukaryota; kingdom Metazoa; phylum Chordata; class Actinopteri; order Gobiiformes; family Gobiidae; genus Neogobius; species Neogobius melanostomus. Next base: position 253,578 of record VHKM01000195.1, read on the forward strand.
ATCTCCCGGCTGGAGCTTAACCCTTTCCCGCGCACTTTGAACCAGGCTTGAATCTGTGCAAGTGGGAGGGAGGGGAAGAAAAAAAAAAAAAAAACTATATCTCAGCGTTCTGTGTGCAGCTGTCAGGATTTAGCGCAATGGGATTACCGAACCAAACAGAGCTTCCATAAACAGAAGCATAATCATAACATGTGCACACAGATGACAATGCAGGGTCCACACAAGCAAGCCGCTCTGGAAGATACCGCAAGACTATACGCCCCGCTGTTTAATCAATGTGTGTGTTACCATGGAAACATTGATCCGCATAGCACTTCTTCCTTGACCTATGCGTGCTGAAACTGCGATGTGAGCATTTGATTCAATAGGAGCAATAGAATTAGCATTATAGCTTTCTGTGATAACAAATTGTATATCGCCCATAGGACCAACACATCCAGCATCACACATTCCACCATGTCATGAGTAGCTCAATGTTGTTTACACCGACACGGAACAAAAGTAACAAGAACACAATAACAAATAAGTGCTTAGCTAAACCTTGAAATAATAAAAAAAAAAAATAAATCAAAGACCTACCATAAAAACAATAAAAAGGTGAAAGAAACACTTGACTGTGGGAGCCGTTCGGACGTGGAGGGGCAGAGCGTTCCACAGACTCTGTCCCCCCTGGTTTTACGGTTCGTATTAGGTCAGTGATATATTGCAGGGCTAGTCCAAGCTTTAAACACAAACAATAAAATCTTAAAATCAACACGGGAGCCAGCCAAGCCTTGACATCACGAAACACTCAAGGAGGGTTGTCGGGAGCTAGAGGAGCGTTTCTGGGGTGGTAGATACATTTGACAATCATCAGCATAAAGATGATATTGTGGAACCATGTTTCTTAAAGATGAGGCTTAGTGCGAAGAGATTAAGTGCAAAAAGAACAGGCGCCAGTATAGATCCCTGCGGGACTCCACAGTAAAGAGGGGCAGAGGGCAAAATGGAGCCCCCCCCCCCAAACCTGACAGACCTCCTCCTCCTCCTTCATGCGTGCTGAAACTGCGATGTGAGCATTTGATTCAACACTGTGAAGGTTTAGAAGCAATTACAGGTCAACTATAGATTTACCAAGCTGTCATTTATGTATGTCTGTCCTTTTAAAATGATCACGTCGGACATAACTATTGTGGCGTGTAAACCTGATTTGGGGAACCGCAACGTGATTATTTTAGGTTTGGTAACTTGAGATAATGTTTAACAGGAGGGAACAGAAGGCATTACCCACGACAAGAACGAAAAGCCTCCATTTATAGCCAATGGCATGCTGACAAATCAATGGTGCTGTCATAATAAATGCAATTTGAGTGCAGAACAGCTCAGAATGGGACTGATTTTGAACCACTAAGCTAGTTATACAGTAGCTTATGACAATACTTCTATTAAAGGAATAGGCCACCGTTTTTACATACTGAGATATGTTCTCACCTTAGCTTTGATGAGTTCATTTGTACCTGTCTGGTCTCCACGTGTGCCTTCCGTAACGTAAACACAGCACAGACGGCGTTAGCATTTAGCCTCTCTCTTCTCCTCTATAGCTCCAAACGAGGTGAAGATAGAAGCTACCAAACTCTTCCACGTTTTCCCTATTTAAATATGGTTACGTGAAGTGTTACACCATAAAGTATAATTACACAAAATTAAACAATGTGGATTTTCTAAGAGGATAAAAAGGGGAACTATATTGTAAGGCGTAATAATACCAGGAGTAATTCGGCATCCGCGCAGTGATATCTTCACTTTACTGTGCGGATGCCGAATTACTCCTGGTATTATTACTTCTATCTTCACCACATTTGGAGCTATAGAGAAGAAGAGAGCGGCTAAATGCTAACGCCGTCTGTGCTGTGTTTACGTTATGCAAGGCACACGTGGAGACCAGACAGGTACAGATGAACTTGTCAAAGCTAAGGTATGAACATATCTCTTTTTACATAGTATGTAAAAACGGTGGCCTATTCCTTTAAGACCGATAAGTAAACCATTTTGGATATACGAGCATTTATTCAATCACGGTTACATTTTCTGGTAGCATTTTCCCTGCCTCATGATCCGTGTTATCCACTGCAGAGTACAGGGAGTGGAAGCGGATTTCCAAACAGCTTTGCACATTAGAAAATCAATACAAATCTACTTTGTCTATCTCCATAAATCCTCGGGTCTTTGCCTGTTTGACAGTGATTAATTTCACCGCGAGAATCATTCTTTAATTACAAGAAAGCGGTCGGCGGAGACACATGCTCTAGTCTAGTCTGCGTGTTCTCTCTGTGTGAGTCTGGGCTCGGTGTTATGTGATTTGGTGAGGCTGCTCTTACTGAATATGGTAAGGATGGCTATGAATGAATACAATTACAGTACATATCACAAAATTCCTGTTATCGCAGTGACGCAACATGTATGTTATGAGAAGCCACAATATATCGCAAAATTGCCAAGGTCTTCAATCTAACTGAGATGTACACATTTTTGCTAAAGTAGCCTTAAAGGTGCATTATGGAAATTTTATGTGGGAAAAAAAAGTATTTATTTGTGCGTATTTGACCTTTCAAAAACCCAGTGACCTTTATTTCACCTTTATTTCCCATCACAGTGGCCTCTATGATGCTCCAGGATCAATCGATTTAGAGTTTCTGGTAGGTTTTCACGGCCGACAGACCCTCCCACCAGAACACCGACAAAACAACTGACATACGAACATTGTAGATGCCTCTGTGATGGAAAGCAAAGGCGCCATGATAACCACCCATGCAGCCGTCCGTTGGGTCACAAAAAGATCAGTTACAGACATATCAAGTTTGTATTTCTGCATAAAAAGTTCCAGAATGCACCTTTAAGCAAAAATGCTTAAACAATAAAAAAAAAAAGTGCAAAATTTCAGTTTAATTCAACTAATTTAGTTGCATGCCTTGTTTTAGTCCTAACTTGGTATGTTTTAAGTCGTGGTTTTACACAATTTGAGGAATAAACAAGCCGCTGACAAATTCTGTTTCAATGTAATGGAACGTACTGTGTTGAAAGTGCAATAATTATTTCATAGCAATGTTGACAATAGTTATTGTATAGTGATGGTGAACTTTTTTCCTCTTTTGAGCAATTATATTATGGATGGCCATTCTCACTTTCTTTGTGGCGGCTTTATGTAAAAAAACATTGAGTATATTCGAAAAATGTGTCTTTAGGTTACTGTGTGGCATAGTGGTTAAAACCTCAGCACATATGACTGCTGTTTTTTCAAATAAAAATCCCAAGTATTAATTCAAATCAGAAAGAAGAGCTGCACTATATAACACTTGTACTATAAATGGAAAAATAAACACAACCGATTAAAGATGTAAAGATATTGGTTCTCTGTTACAAGTTGTAATTGGTTTTCAATGAAATAATAAAACCACTAATCCTATGCAAAGCTAATTCCAAGGCAGTCTATATTTATCTTCAGAAATGAAAAATCACAGCTCTTTCACAGCACTTGAATCTAGAGATGGTGAGAAGGATTAGTCTATCAGGGCAATGTCTGCGGTTACTATCACACTAATACAATACAACGTTTGCGAGTGGGAGGGCACGGGTTGACCACCCAAGGACAAAAGAGTCAAAATTAAGGTAACAAACAGTAACAAGCACATTTATAATAATACAGAAACAGCAATTACAGCTGAACGGAACAAAGATATACAAACTCAGGCTAGTCCTCTGCTATTTTATTTAATGATCCTTAGCAACACAGAGCCCTGGAGTTCCTCTTTATTAGGATGGAACACAAAATGATGTCTGGCAAATCTATACATTTATGAACAATTTCTAACAAGCAGACAAGATGAAAGCTAAACGGACTAAACCAAAAATGAACATAAGTAAAACACGTCTAAACGGCACAGTAGTACAGCGGTTAGCGCTCGTGCTTCACCGCTAGAAGACGGGGCCTTTCTGTGTGGAGTTTGCATGTTCTCCCCGTGTCTGCGTAGGTTTCCTCCGAGTACTCCGGCTTCCCCTACCACTAAAAACATGTACAATAGGCCAGGATGAATGAGAGTGTGTTTGAGAGTGCGCATGGGGGACGACGGATGGAAATTAGCCCAAGGCTACAATCCGGTGTGGCTTGTTCATTAACATGCACTGTCCCTACCAAATAAACACTTTACAAACCTCTATAAAGAAGTAAACCACAACAGTAATTATGAACAACTCATTGCGAACAGACTGTGATTGTTTTATTAAAATCATTGCAGCAAAGATTTTTAAAGGTGTCAACTGAACTGGACTGTTTGAGCTGAGGATGTTTCTACTTCACCTAAGAAGACAGCTGAAACACCCTCAAAACAAAGCAGTATTTTGAAAACCTCTACGACTGAAAATACATGGATAACTGAGAGCTTACACAAACACACACAGAGTACACTTTCATATTAAGATAATTGGAAGAAGAAGATCTTTATTTATATAGCGCCTTTCACAGACATGGTCACAAAGCGCTTTACTTGAGAGCATTTTACATTCACTCCACACTCAGTGGTGGTAAGCTACCTTAGTAGCTTCAGTTTCCCCTGGGGGAGACTGACAGAAGCGCTGTCGCGACTGCACACATCTGCGCCAGTCCCCTCTGACCACCACCATACATTCACACACACATCATTCATCCTGGCCTATTGTACATGTTTTTGGTGGTAGGGGAAACCGGAGTACCCGGAGGAAACCTACGCAGACACGGGGAGAACATGCAAACTCTACACAGAAAGGCCCCGTCCAGGTGGGAATCTAACCCGGGACCTTCTTCCTGTGAAGCGAGAGCACTAACCGCTGCGCTACCGTGCCGCCCAAGAAACAGTATCAAACTAACAAAAGCACAAGTTTTCTCTCTGTGCTTCTTTCAAGGCTGAGGTCACTGTGCAAATCTTTAACGTTCGCTCAGACCTTGTAGACACATTATGACAAATGAGGGCGTATTAGGTATTCCTCGCTCAGACGTGTAGAGGCCATTAAGGCTGATGAGGCAACAGCTGGTCCTTAAAGAGCAGTTGCTGGCAGGTTTGTTGGGATTGCTGTCACACAGGTGGACATTGTGCCTGGGACAATGGCGATCACAGTCAGGATGATGGATGAGGAGCCAGTGGGGTTAACAAACATGTGGATCAATGGGGAGCCGTGGATGGTGATACTGCATTAGCCTCCGCTCTGGACTGCCACAAATCCCCACTGACTGCGTGCCTCATTGAGTATACAATCAATGCTATCACCTATGCATTCCTCCGATCTGATGTCTTACTAGGGCACCTTGAACACAATACTTCCAAGTGCAGAATGGAGAGCACAAACATCAATACATTTACAGAGACCTGTAAACGTGTTCCTTTGTGCCGCACCTGTGGCCTATTTGTTATCGCTTGTTTCCAGACTCAATAGAAAGGGACGCTGACAAACTATGTTCATTATAATTAAATTCATGCAACTACACAATAAAGTCAATACAATGATAGGAGATGTAAGTTAAAGCCTAGCAATCAAACTGCCCACTTGCCTAACTGGAACGTGTTGAAATGCAAGATAATGGTTCTCAATTTGTTTACAGCAACATGCAGCCAAAAAAATAAATGGAATTCCTGCCTTAACCAGGTTCAAACTTCAGCATAACTAAGCACAAGGAATGGACACATAGGAGAACAAAATGTGTAGTAAAAACAACATAAGAAGAGTGTTGTATATCACTAGTAAGATCCATGTATAGGGAAATTTGTACTCTGCATTTGAAACACACTTCAATGACGCTGGGTCGACCTGTCAGGAGCAGTGGGGTCCAGAGGTTTGATTAGGATCTCGCTGGGAGGATTAGCCTGCTGTGTATGTTTTTTGCAATAAATCACAGTCAGAATCACAATTTGAATAGTCGTTCAGCAAATCGCAAAGGCTGCAGTAATTTCGGGGGTAAGAATACTATTTGTAAACTCTCCATGGGGTCTTATTATGTATAACGCCTTCTACACTAGTCATGACCTCTACAAGTGTGGTTCTCAACTTTATTTTAGCCGTGACCCTCCGTGCTGTATAACAACTGCTGGTGTTGGCGATCCCCCCACGTTTTTGGAACGTTTTTTCTGTGTATTCCAAATATGTCGTGTATTAGAACCACTGCCCTACAAATATGCATATTGTATTAGTTTCGCAGTTCACATTTCAGTCTTCTCCAAATACTAATGCTCAAGGACATGTTTGCGATGGGTGAACTGAATCTTTTTTTGTTTCTTCTTTCACACTACCCCAAGAACCCAGCGCACACTACTGATTCTAGGCGTGATTATGGCCTGGCTCACTTCGCAGGAGAGCTACACCTACATATGCCTTGGAGAGAGAATGAATGTGAGCCAAATGAACCTCCCAAGACACTTGCAGCGGGGAGCGCTCTCTCCCAGAATACCAAAATGTGTTAATGCCTTAAAATAGCTGAGTAAATAGTCTCAAAACCAAATGGCTTTGCTTAACACCTGGCACTCGAGAGGTTTCTCTGTGGGGGACTCCCAACCACACGGGGAATATGACTGTGTGGTAAATACAGAATGAGTTCATGGGGTTAGACATACATTTCAGTGGAACTGTGGGCACCGACTTCATCTTTATTTCATCACTGGTGTTACAATATAAATAATCCAAATGAGGCCATGAGTGAACTTGGACTGGCCTTCCACACAACTTCCCCACGAAGAAATGTCCCTTTATTATTTATGGATTATACGCCTTACTTTGATCTTGGCATCTAAAGCTTGCTGCCTACCTGAATTTTGCAGATGCCTCTCGGCTACGTTTCATGTCATGAATCTGAATGCTGCAGCCGACAGTGAGATTGACATGTAGGTCTATGATAAGCTACGTCTCCGGATTTTGCCTGTCAACCTCTAAACATGTCCTTGTGCAACTAGTGCAATTCAGTGATATTTGGTTATTGGCAGTGGCAGGAAATTCAGTTGGTAGAGAATGACGCACACGGAAACTATATGCAAATTGAAATATACGTTTTCAAACAATGGTGTGGCCCAAGGGGATACTGATGTAACTGAGGGTTAATAAGGGATACCACATTTTGCAGCCCTGTTTCTATTATCAAGTAAAAACTAACCATGTTTACTGGTATTTTCCAGACTATAAGTCACGCTTTTTTTTTTCATAGGCTGGGGATGCGACTGATACTCAGGTGAGACTTAAAATACATAATTTTCACATGTTTGTTATTTTCACACTGACAGCCGCTAGAGGGCGCTCTAGGCTTGTGTACCAGTATGTGCTACTCCTGTACCACTAAAGATTTATCAGCAGAAAGAAAGTTTGGAGTCAGCGAGAAAAACTTGTGAGGGAACGAGGTCGCAAATGAGAGCTTGAACAACGTGCTGCCAGGACAGGCTTGTAAACGGTGCAGTTACGCCTCCATGACATACTCCGGAGCGACTTATGTGATTTTTTCCCCCTTTTTTTAAATTCAAATATATAATTTCACATGCCGCTAGAGGGCACTGCAGGCTAATCGAGCAGCAAAAAGAACGTTTGGCGTGAATGAGAGAGCGGAGGTTACTGCAATGAAGTAAACACAACAAGCTCATCACGGGCTACAAGCTAGATGGCCAAAACTTGAGGAACGAGTTCGCAAATGAGAGCCTGAAAAGAGAGGAGAGGCTTGTCAACTGTGCAGTTATGCCTCCGTGCCCAGGTAGTTGCCATGGCGATTGTTCAGAAGTGACACAGAGGATAAAGATTTCAATGGATTTAGTGATTTGGAGTGAGATCGAGAGTTTGGTATGTTCTTTATGCTATAGTTATCTGAACTGTTTATGTGACGTTAACATACCAGACACCTATTTAGTTCCTTGTTTATGCTTCATGTGGCTAACCATCAATGTGTTACGTTAGCATACCGTACGCCTATTCAGCCTGTTGTTTCTTTCTTCATTAGGCATTTTTTGGCTAATGCGCCTTCTACTCCGGAGCGACTTATAGTCCAGAAAATACGGTACTACATCCTATTACCAGCTTATAAAATACATTCAATTGCTGCCTTTATTTCTGTCACACATGTTGCATGAGTGCTAAACCAACCCACAAAAGGATATGTGAGCGGCGAGCCCCACAGTATGTCTTCACAAGTGCAAGATGTACAGTAAGTGCTCTGTACCTCGGGGACTCACTGTCTGTACAGATGAGTCAACGAAGAGTAAATTGGGCATTTTTATTCTTATAACCTTACATGCTATCTAGGAAAGAACCAGCGCATTCCTTCAGGGCATATACAGTAAATGTCAGCTCATGGCATTACCACTAGGATGTAATTAGCAAACCAAATACACTCAATCAGACAGATTCAGGCTTACGTATTAATAGTGTTCTCTCCACCTTTTTTCAGAAAATAAATTGTTTTATAATAATACAAGCAAGTCTTGTCCATTAGCTTAGGTTTGGTTATTAGCTTATTATTCAAATTCTGTGTTTGTGTGAGAAGCACAGTAGACAAAGGTTCTTAAGCCGTCATTTGTATATGGTAGTTTAAGGGAGCTTCACCAGGGCTTACTTTGTTTGATCATTAAAGCTGACGAAGATTCTTGGATGAGAGGAGAAATGTCCAACCATTGTCCTCCTCTTCACAAAGTGGAAACATGTCAATTCCACAGACGCCAGATACTGTCGGAGAATAAAATAATGTGTGTGCAAACAAAACCTCTGACAGTTACGCAGGTCTTATTGACTAACCCATCAATGACTGGACCCGATTCATGATCTAACACCATAAATAATCGCTGTTTGACTGTCCTTTGCTGTTGGTTTCCCCGCTTGTGTGCCTCGCGTTGCCTTGATAAACAGCCTGCACGGCACCACGGCGAGGGTGACAGATGAGACAGTGTTGTGCTTGTTCACTGTGAAGGATTATTCACATGACACCTCCAGCTTCACAAATGCCCTGTACTTGTTACATCTCCAAAAAAATGATGCAAAAGCCAGACACACTGAGAAAACGCAGGCCTGCCCTCCATCTACAGACCACGGCCGTTGTTTGCAGACCGGCGTGGAGACCTATAGAACTTAACCAGAGAATCTCAGTCATCGTAGATTTGATTAGTTTACGTATTTCTTTAGTATCAATTCATTTGTATGCATTTTTATGAAGGAGAAACAACAGGGGACCTTTACACTTGACCCTCACCTTAACCAAGCACATTTTCTCCAGTTTTACCCAAATCCAAAAGCTTCAGTCGAGAAGCTTTTAGATGTGGTTAAAGTCGAACTGGAGAAAATGTGCTTGGTTAAGGCCGGGGTTAAGAGGATAAACTAACCAAAAAAATCACATGAATTTCAGAAAATGTATGTAGAGGTCCAAACTTCAGAGTCAGCAGGTTTAATACATACAAAACCCCAAGAAAAAACCCTATATCAATAACTTTTAATACTTTTCTCTGCGCATTCCTTTATTATGCCTTCTCTGTGTGATGGATCTAGCTCGTAAAGTGTGTTCTGTATAGTGTACGTTAGGTTTGAATGTCAAACGTACTTCCTGAGATAATTTAGGTTCATACTAACATATTAAATTCAGAGTTATCCCCATACTGTCTTTTGTGTGCCTTGAGTCCTATTTCGTTCATCCACACCGGCTCCATTTATTTTTAGCGGTGTTTTTTTTCCTGGGGAGGTTTGACTCACTTCACTTGATCTTTTTAGTGATGCACCACTCCTCCAGGCTTTGTGGTAACCTTTTGGTCAAGTGGCCGCGGCACCACCTCTTTGGAGGCAGAGCAGTACTTCAGATGTGAAAATGAACTCATCAAAGGGCTAAGAGCGAGAGAGGGGATACCTTATATGCTTGCATTAGCTCCCTGAGTTCTGCATACTTCTGTTTATAAAGACGGGTTGTTGTTTTTTTGGCAAATCTTAAAGCCGTGCATTCCTGCTTTATTCTTGACTTTGTTTTCTCCCAAAGTACAGTATGCACAATTCTCAACGCAATTAGTCACCGCTATTTCTAAAGCTTATCTGCCCAAATCAATAAAAAAAAGGAACTCTGAATCATTGAATCTCACTTCAAGCACCATCTCAGAAAATTATTTGGCTTCCCAAGCACCCAGTGGACTAAAAATATCCCTTTTTTTCCAACGTGCAGACTTATCTAAAGGGCAAAAGACAGAAAGTGGATTCCATTGCAGGGTTGACAAGGCCATATTGGTTATGTTTACAGTATATATTGGTTATTTTATTTTGTATACAGGGACTGCGGATGCAACCTATGTAGCTATAATCTGGTGCAGTACATATCTGTCTCTGTATGAGCTTAATGTCACTGTAATAATAATAATGCATCGGTTTCATATAGTGTTTTTCTGGACACTCTTTTGTATTGTTGCATTATTAATTCCCTCCATACTTGGTGATTGAAAGTTACTATTGTAGCCACAGCTGCCCTGGGGTAGACTGACGGAAGTGAGGACACCAGTCTGCGCCATCGGCCCCTCCGACCACCATCAACCACTCACTCACTCACTCACTCACTCACTCACTCACTCACTACATTCAATCAGGCTTCCTGGTGTTACTAAACAGTCTCCCATCCAAGTACACACCAAGCCCTTCCCTGCTTAGCTTTCGAGGTCTGACGGGATCGGGAAGAGCAAAGGCAGTATGGCCCTGTACATTGTCCCTTAAATAAAGATGAAACTAAACTAAACTATATTGGTTTGTCATACCATGAACCTTGTGATAACCGGGTGAATGGCATGGAAAGATTCTGGGGTCGCCGGATGTGCCAGCAACGACAAAAGAATCCTTTTGTTTGCCTTGATCAGTCTCAATTTACAAATCTACTTAACTTTTATAATATAAACAAATAAATATGACTATTGGTTTGAGAGTTCAGGCTTGAATAACAAATGAGTGTTAACAAAGTCCAAGCTTAACAATCTGCTCATAAAGAACCAGGTTGATAATTGCCATTAGATTTAATTGAAATGAATTGCGCCGCCCTAAATAATTCTGCACATTTCCGTTTTGAATGAAAGCTGTCACGAAAAGTCACATCTGCCCGTGCAAACGAAAGTACATTTGTGGAGGTGATCTGAGCCATGCTGTACTGCTGGGCGACAGCAGCAGCAGCAGTGAATTGGAGTGAATGGGGTTGGAGGCAGGTGGCTGTCGCAGATTTGGTTGGCTCCTCTTCCGCCACTTCCAGCCTCTGCCTAATTGCATTTGCTCACCGCGCTCAGGGCTGGCGTATTATTTCCCCGTGTCTCCGCTTCAGCGAAATGAGCGGAGGGGAGCCATCGCCGGTGTTTCTGCCGTCTCAAGCAGATCGCACAATAACGGCTGGCGTGCGGCGGATTATTGCTGAAGCTACACAATTACGTGTCCCATTGTGATCCTAAAGGGCTAAATTTACATTACAGGCATATGACAGTTGTTTCCGCTTCCAATACCTTCTGTTGGAGAAGAGCGGAGCAGAATGGCCTCCAATTCATAAGAGCGTCTAATTAAATCCTTCAGTGCCAACAATGCAGTCATTAGCTGTAAGTGTATGTGCTCCCATGTACTGTAAATATGCACCAGAAACCGTAGTGGTTAGCACACTCTCCACACACAACAAGGTGCTGGGTTCACATGCAAGACATTTCCGAATGTTCCTGTCGAGAAGTTTCCACCATCAACCTACATACAGTGTAGACTCATAATCATGATGGTACATTTGAAACTTGACTGTGATACAGATGAAACAATAGCGTGAAACCTGCCCCTGGGATTAAAAAAGCAAACAATACCAACAGGAAACGATGTTACAGATGATGTGTGGAGTCGTGAAGTCATTCAGGTAAGATAATAGCCCATTATGACTGATTGTATGACTGTGTAAAAGCTACCTATACTAGTATGGGTAGTATTATCGACATACTATTTACTCTTCTTCATTCATCAAGCTCTAAATGACTGACAGGCGACTTTAACCAGTGATTTAACTTTATGTGTTGCCTCCTTGAAACCAGGATAGAACATAATACCAAATTATTATGAATTGTTTCTGCATGCTTGGCTAAGATGAGCAGGGCATGAAAGTAATACCGTATTTTCCGGACTATAAGTCGCACTTTTTTTCATAGTTTGGCTGGGGGTGCGACTTATACTCAGGTGCGACTTATATATCAAAATATATAATTTCACATTGTGTTATTTTCACACTGACAGCTGCTAGAGGGCGCTCTAGGCTTGTGCATCAATATCTGTTACTCCTGCATGGCTGCACAATGACAAATAAGCACGCACTCACTTACTGTACCACCGAAAATAAAAATAAAAACAGTAAAGTTTGGAGTGAGCGAGAAACGTGTAAGGGACCGTTGAAAAGCAGAGGTTACTCTTTGCAAATGGTTGCTTGAATAATGTGATGCCGGGAGAGGCTTGTAAAAGGTGCAGTTACCCCTCACTGCCCAGGTAGTTGCCAAGGCTGGTGCGACTTATACTCCGGAGCGAATAATATATGTTTTTTTCCTCTTCATTATGCATTTTTTGGCTGGTGCGACTTATAGTCCTAAAATACGGTATGTCTTTTTTTAAATAATGTTATGTGATCACCTAGACATGTAGATTGCATGGAGGTCGTCATCAGCACAAAAGCTCTTAATAATAAGCCATTCCCATTGACACCAGGTCTGACTCCTCGCTCAATTCCGTGACCCAAATGTGTCTTTGCATAGGGTGTGACTGAGATGCGGCTCCGCGGGAAACCAGTGATTAGCCTCCTCCTGGCACTTCAGAACTAATCATCGGGACCAGACGGCTCTGATTAAATGCACGGCGAGCCGAGGCCAACATGAAAGATCCGCCGAACGCCGAATAAAGATTTCCTAATTGGTCCAGGAGGGAAACACTGATGTATTGATCAAGCGTGGCATGTGCCTGTCAAAATGGGTCAGTGCAAATTACCGAGGCGAGCAACGATAAGTGCGAGACAACGAAGAGGAAAGTGACAACCAAGCACTTTTTGTTGTAAAACTTGAAACGCCTGCGATAATTGCGTGAAAATATGAATGGTATAATATACTATTCACATTTTTAGTCGTATATCACGTATCGTATATCGTATATCTCCCAATTTGGCTGGTCCCCCTCAAGGGCTAGCCTATTATTATTCTTCTCATCCTCTGCTTTCTCTTCTTCCACAAACTTCATATCCTGCTTGATCTCTAGACCTGCCATCTCCTATATAGTGGGTGAATGATGAATTGCATTTGCAGTGTAGCAATGAAAGTTAGCCTACAACAACTAATACCCCATTTGCAGTGAGTGTACCCCTGAAATGCTTTTCTGTGGTCATTTTGAGGTATAGGCTTATTGTACAGTAGGCTATTCCATGCCAGTGGGCCTATTTGTAAAACTGCTATAGCAATGTGTGAGGTTAAATTAAAGAAGCGCCTCTCTCTTAATCTCGAATTGAACCCTAAAAAAAACATGCTATTGCAGTAGAAACAGGTCAGTTTGAATGAAGTCACTTTGCATATAGGCAGTTATCCACCCCAGTATTTCAGTGAACCCCTAAAGCGTGTGTAGGAAAACAGCAATAATCCGAGCTACTTACGTGCCATATTGCAAAGAAGATGAGGGAGACGCAGAGGACCAGAGACAGCATGTAGCAGAAGGCAGCGAATGTGAACATACTTAACATCTAGATTTCCTCCGAATCCCAGTGACGTGAAAGGAGAAGAAAAAAAAAAAAGAAAGAAAAAAAAAACAACACTGAGGGATGGCGGCTCCCAGGTACAAAGTTGTCAAGGCGGCGTTGGAACCATGACTTCCCCGTCCTCACTCCAGCCCAGCCAAACCGCGGGAGATCCAGACGGCGCGGGGGCTCACCGGGTGGTTGGGTCTTATGCTTGGATTCCACGGTGCAGGGGACACAGGAGAGGACGTGGACACAGAGCCCTGCAGCCGCGTGGGCGTGTGTGAGTGCGTGTGTAGTATCCACGGAGGAAAGCCCACAGCCGCGCCGAGTGAGCGTCTCCGACAGAGGTGCTCCTCCGCTGCTGGCGCGCACCGCGGGAGTAGCGGCTCCGCGCTCTCGCTCAGACCTAAGAAGCGTCAGGCGCGTGCACACGGCTTTGGGGAGCGCGTGCGGGCAGGTGGATGTGAGGCTGAGCTAACCTGTAATGTCTCACACCGTTGTAAACAAAGACTATCCGCACAAGAGGGTGTTGTTTGATCGTACGATGTGCATGGGCTTTGTACAGTGTGGCTATGGCTGATTTCCACGTTATGTTTGAGTTCACTTTGCAATTTGAATGACTGACTTGTATTTTCCTGAGGCTACTAAAACGACAATGAATTGTGGATAGCTTATCAAAAGTATTGATCTGATTTCATATAGCCGTTGCTGCATGATGCCTTTTCGCGACATTGTGGACAAAGGCAAAAAAAAAAAAAAAAAAAAAAAAAGACAATGCACAATGGTGTTGATGCAACGGCAAGAAATCGCGCAAACCAACAAAGAACGTGCGCTTTTGTGTACGTGTTTTCATTATTTTTGGCGTGTACTGTAACGGTGTAGTTATCACAGAGTTGATGGTTGTATGCCGCTGGCACAAGTATGATGGTGACGATGACGGTGATGTGTTTTTTACAAAGACGCCCAACGCTTAAGTCAAGCAAAGGACAGATTTTATGTTGGATATTAGCGCCATCGTGTGGCAGTCTGAAGAAACACACAGATATTTAGTCAGCAGAGGTGAGTAGCAGCCTACTCAGCTACTTTAGTTATCGATATAATATACAGTTTCTTCAAAAACTTTTTGAAGAAACTGTATATTAGAGTAGTTATATCATTCAGTACTTTTTACTTCTACTTACTGTGTAAGTAATATTTTAATGACGTCACACAGTTATGCCGTGTGCCAGTGAGCACGTGTATGTAACAACATGGTGTCTAGAGAACTGGGCAGATTTCCCACAAACATCACTGTCAAAATAGAGTGATTGGATACTGGGGGAGACTTGTGCAATGTAAAGATACTAAATTCACCAAACAAATTTATAACCATCTTCTCCAACTTGGAGAGAATTAAGTCAAAGGAGAAATTAAGTCAAATATCAAAATATTAAATTGCAAATTCTATAAGTTACAGAGCTTTGAAGAGCGATATGTTTTATAATTATATTTATGCATTTATTTATGTTCTATTCTGTGTTGTTCTATGTTATTGTTATATTTTATTATATGTTTATGATGAATGTTTGTCATTTGTACCGATGGGGATTTAAGCAAAAGAAATAAAGAAGGAATAGTGACTCTGATGTGAGGTAACCTGCTTGGGACTGTCTAAGTGCCAGATGGGTGCTCTGTGGGGCCTAATATGGCCCCTGGGCAGCCCACAGGTAATCCGGCCTATCACTGTTTGGATGAATGCTATTTTTAGCTGTCGTAACAACACTTTCTCACTGGGCCTCGACTTTGTTACATCAACTTCACTTCAGAGAGAGAGAAAGAGACAGCTGACTCCAAAATGGCATCTCATTCCTTGTGACACCTCAACCTGTCACTCAGCCTTCCCCTGTTACTCCGAGCTGACTGTCTCCCGCCACGAGAATATCTCTCTCTCTCTCTCTCTCTCTCTCTCTCTCTCTCTCTCTCTACCTTAACACATGACCCTTTTGTATAGGTTCCCATAATTGAAGGTTTCAGTTCGAATATGACTCTTGAAACATAGACACACAGGGCTGAGTCAGTTGATGAGCCCCCCCCCCGCCATTCTTCCTGACATAACTGTGAGACCTCTGAAAGTGACCGACAGCCAACACAAGGACAGCGGGGTATCTGCCCGGCAACTGCTGATGTTGGGCCTGTGGTATCCAGCCTTTTGCAGCAGCCCTTTATTTGTATAAACACACTGGTGCAGCATGTGAGCTCAGCTGTTGCACAGTATAGAGAAATATGAGAGAGAGAGTTGGCTCAGTGAAAAGATATGCAGCTGACAGCAGATCAGTGCAACGATGGGAAACGTTGACGACAGGAAAGACAGCATGAAAAGATATACAAGTACAAATGATACATAAATGTCCATCTCACACCCCACTGCTAACTGTACAATCATCACATGTGGCTTTTCCCCCTCACATTTTCTGCTGTGCCAATACAGCTTTAGTTACACACATGCCTTTTTACATTTGAGGTTTGGTGACATTTGTACTTTCAAACATCCTTTTTGTTCCTCTGGTGCGCTTAGAAGCAGAGTCACAGATGCAGCCCTTATACCGGTGCCAAGGCCAGCGCTCAGGTCAGTGCTGGCAAAGGCTGTCGCATAGCAACTCATATTTTTATACTTCCCAAAAGCTAGTTGTGTGTATTAGTGTAGGCTATAGCATTTATTCTCACAAAGCTCTTATGGATTTGCTTTGACAGACCTTCAGATGAGATTCAGATGAGACATAGTGATTAATGGCGATAATCTGATTGTCCTTTAAACATATATTAGTTAAAATGTTCAATTTAACTCCCATTTCATGTTTATTCCAGTCTTGTCTCTGGAGCCCAACTTTGTAACGGTTGTACTGAGCTATGCTTTCCAACAGAGGGAGGTATTGAGTTTCTTATCAAAAATGAATGTGTGTAAACATAAGGTTGGGGCCTTTCTGAGGGGCGGGGGAAGAGGTGTAGTTCCTCTACACATATTGATAATACATGGAATTATAATACTTTAGTTTTAGCCCTGATTTTCTGGAAGGCTCTACACTCTGTGGCATTGAAGACATGAAGACCTCTCAACAATCATTGACCTAAGCTTGCCTGGAAATAAATAAAAATAACTTTGGGAAACCAGGAAATACATGTTAAATAGTTTGTATTTTGAACCTGGCTCCTTGTATATTATGCTTAGTGCTCAAACAAACTACAAGCTTCCGTATGTTGAATAGTGCATCATCGTCTGGCCGTCCCTCCTCGTTCTGTGATTGGTGCCCAAATCCATGCGAAGATTTCAGCCATGTCCCCATGCTCCTGTGAAGTTCGAAATGATTCGAGCGCACACAGCAGTCTGGGTATATCCAGGCTAATTCGAAAGAGGGATACGTTGAGGAAGGGGGGTTCTTCCTACCCCTAAAGCAAATAACATTACAATTTTTAATTTACATTCACATAAAGTGTGGAGTTGGCATTGGTCCATTAAAATGTGGGACACTAAAAACATAATGTAATGTAAATAGTGAAATAAGAAACCCCAATCTCCCAAAATTTACCCTCCTTATTCGACTCATCGATATTGTTGCTGAGAAAGCCATGAGGGTTGTAAAGCCATGGCTTCTATGACACGAACAGATCAATTTGGTGATAATGACTTAATCAATAAAAGATGGCCTTGGAGCTGGTGGAATAAAACTGAGTTGCAGCCTCAGTCTTTGCTGCTCACACTGGGTGTCCTCTCCACAGGAGGTCAGGAGTCAAAGCCGAGGACGGACAGCAATATACATGAAGACATAATGGGAGTGGTGTGAAAACCTTCATTGTTGGTCATGGTATTTTGTTGTATAGGCTTTTGCTATAACTTTAATGTACAATGATCAATCACCGGAGAACCCATACCCTACAGAGCAGTTTGGCAACATCCCCAGATGATTTGGAGAAATATAATTGCACCAAACAGTGATACACTATATCTCTGTGTGTGATACATTTCAGTATATTTGAAAACAATACTGAAATACTGTCAGTGAACAATAACCTGCTTTAAGAGTCCTATAATGTGCAAATGTGGTCAGTGGTCACAGTGCAGAGGAAAGACCATCCACAGCTCTCCACCAGTGTGCCTTGATAACCAGGGCTATTTGTCACACTTTTTTTTTCTAGAGTTCACTGCTCATCAACAGAAAATCCCACAATAGTCAGACCTGCGTTAAATGAAAGCTTGAACCCTTGACTTGAAGTAGACCTCGCTTCCTTTTTTCCTTTTTTCTATCATATTATGATAAATACGTTTTTTATATTAACTTGAAATTTGTAGCTTTTTGAGATAAAAGGACAAAATATGTTTTAAAACAGTCGCATAACACTAACTGTTGAATGTTTTTGCAAAATGCTGAGGTGTAAAATGTACAACTTCTCTAAAATGACCCAAACATACGGCCTACATAAAAGCTAATGCTAAAATAAACTGATCATAAAAACAAATTAGACACACAAAAATACATGTCCCACCATTTATACCCCATGTGACAAATAACCCCTCAGTTTTTGTGACAAATAACCCCCAAATGTCCACTTTACCAACAATGTAAGCTAGCTAACAAACGGCTTTAGCATGTTAGCTCTAAAACGGCTCAAATCAAAGCTAACATCTCTGTCTTTCAGATCAGTGTCTTTTTCTTATGGTACTAACAAAAGGAAAGCTCTAACTGCAAAAATAACCCAAACACTAAAGTTTGGGTAAAGGCATAAAAACAATTCAAATGTGCCCTGTCCTCAGGCCTTCAGTCCAAATGAGAAAATTATTATTGGAAGAGAAGAAAAATACCAACACACATATTATATATCAGTAGAAGAACTTTGAAATTTGACAAATTACCCCGTGTGACAAATAGCCCCGGTCTCCCCTAGTCCTTGAGTGCTGGGAGGTTTGAAAGGACTCATGTCAGTGTCTCTCTCTGACTGAAAACATCCTTTGAGAGAACATTTCCTCTCTCAATAAAGGGACAGACTTGGTCATAAGGGTTCGACTCAGTGACTGATTCAGTCATTAAAAAACCTAGCACACCCCCATGTATCGTGCATTGAGGGTCAACTCCAGTTGTCACCCATATTTTAATGTCTTATGTCATCATTGTTGTAAATTCCTTTTCAAACCACTAAGAGCAAATCCCACAAACATTACCTTTATCTTTGGCATCTTTACTTTCTACTCCATGTAGTCTAAATGTATGCAATTCCACCGCTCTAGACATGCAATTGTCATCTTCTCCACTAGATGCCAGTCTTTAACACCTATTGCATCTTGATTGATTTATGCTGCTCTTTTATCATAAGCCTGTGCATCTCTGTGTACTGTGTGTGTAGGCCCACTTTGGACATACAAATAGCCTACTCTTTGCACACAGAGTTCTAAGTTTATAAATATGTACACACAATACAATGTCTGAAGGAGTGGAGTGAGCGGAGTTAGCAGACTCAGCACTTTGGTAAGAAAAGCGCCGCACTCACTGTCTGTCTGGACAAAGGCTTTTGATGTAAATGTGCAGCCAATCAATAGACCACACTACAGCAGCCACAATAGGCCCACTGAAGGCTCCCGGGGGCCCACCGAGGGATCGCACTCGTTTATTTAAGAGCTATAGTTGTGCCAGTTGAGCCAGTGTTAGTCCAGAAACAACAATACAAACTCATCGTCTGGAAGAGGAGTTTGGCAGAGAAGGTAAATGCGAGACAAAGAGAAGGGTACTCTGCATATTCAGGCAGAAATCTATATTTAAAATTGTATTGTTACTTCAATATTGTATCACTCAAGTTAGGGCTGTGCAGTTATTCAAACTTTACTTGAATCGTGATCATGGCCAAACTGAGCAGCAGGTTTTTGGAGGTAGGGGAAACTGGAATACTGGCTTCAGAGCTCCTCTGATCCTCTGAAACGGTGCACTTTAGCTCATAAGCTAGCAGTTTGTTTACTTTTTAAAAGCTCATTTCTTCAGGACCGTTATGGACTCTTTGCACTAAAAAAATCCGCCGAACCCCAAAAACCTGGCAAAGACGTACAAAAGCATCCAGTAAAATAATGTGGAACACCGAAATCACAAATGCAGTTCGCAGAAAAAGGCAAAAAAACGCAGCTGTACCAACAGAGACGGAGGTTGCGATTTGTTTACACGTCGCCATGACGCAAATAAATAGAAAAATCGCCTGACAGTAACAGCTTATTGTTTGGAATGGAGTTTGACAATGAGGTTTAATGACACAGGAGTGGAAAATGTATTTGTTTTAAAATATAAAGAAAATAATAACATTTTTCGATTAATTGCGATTAATTAATTACATGAGGTTTAGTGCGATTAAAAATATTAATCGAAATTAATCACACTTTGCTTTCTTCACACTTCAGTTTCCTTTTTTCCTGCAGACGCACAATTAATGGCAATATTGCACTGGTGTGTTGGACTTGGTTGAACAAAAATAAACAATATTTTGTTGCTTAAGCTTATGTATTCAGTCATTATTCAATGGTATACTAAAAATACTTATGAAAAAACTTACTTCTCACTGTTCTCAGGTAAAATATTTATATGCGATTAATTTCGATTAATTAATTACAAAGCCTCTAATTAATTAGATTATTTTTTTTAATCGAGTCCCGGCCCTAAAAATAATACAATCATGTTGGAAATTATGACAGATCAATAGTGTGGGGAAAAAATCGGAATGTAATTTTGCCATATCGCCCAGCCTCTCAATGCGGTCAGGTTTGAAACGTTCTGATTCAGCTTGAGACGTATGGAGGACTAATAGTGCGAGGTCAGGGTTCATTCAGCAAGATTCCGGGAGAGAAAACCGTTGTCTCCCCTTCCTGTTGTATTCACTTTTCTGTTTGAACACTCATGTCTTCAGCTACACCTTATACACTCCCCATCAACCTCATTCCACTGGCATGCCATCTGACACATTATCATTCCATTTGCACGCGTTATGTATTTCCTTTTGCAGCTTCTGCAGACTTCTGATCTGATGTTTGTCTTGTTATGTTAAGCACATCCTTCCTCTTTCCTTGTGTGGTTACGATCTAATTATCAAATCTCTCTGTTGTAGCTAGAGGCGCTCTCGCCGGAGGCAGTATGAGAAGCTCAAAAAGAACAAAGAATAAGCTTTATTTTATTCTTTTTTTTTACCAAGCAGGTATCAGAAAACTTCCCAGGGAGATGAGATGGTACAGCAAGTGAGACTAAGTTTGGCAGAATAGCTCAAATACAGCAGTAGAAGTACATGTCTATATTAATATATTTGATTAAAAGCAAAACAACAATGTAATGAAAGAAGTATTACACCATATCCTTATCTTGACATTTTCTGGGAAGATTAGGTGAGTGGTTCCCACACTTTTCAGGCTCCCAAACCCCCAAAATAACATGCAAACAACTTTCGGTGGAATAAAATATGTTAAAATCCAGATTAAAATGACTCCTTGCTGTCAGAGAAGTGGCACGGTTTCTAAGAATAGCCGTCTCCCCGTTGTTCCCTACTGAGCGAACGTTCGCGCAATGATGGATCGCAGACTGCTTCGATTTGGTCACGGCGTCATATTCTCCTGCTCTGTCGAGTCATCCCACTGCTGCGCTACAGGAGGGTCCCAGGGCACAGAGCAGCATGGTTTGATTTTCAGAGTTTTATCTAGATTTAAAAAACGATGTGACTGTCATGTGAAGGTTTGACAAAATAGCAAACCCCAAGAAATTTGTCAGACATCCACTAAATATTTGTTTAACTGGATTTGCGGAGTGTGTTTGTCAAAGGAGGCCAAGTCGATATAAAGGGAGGATAAAGCACCGAAAGCTCTTAGTTGATTGGCAGGAGAGGAGAATCGCTTCTAGCTGGAATAACAAGACTCCCAATTGACTCCCAATTGAGGGAATATACCTTACAGCAAGGAGGCCAGTTTGTTTTTCTGGACTGGACTGGACAGGGAGCACATCTTCTTAAGAAACTTCTTAAAATCCATTCCCATGAAGGCCGTGCCAGAAAACCATGCGCCAGATTCACGACACGCTCTCAATTGTGTTCTCAAGTTTGTGAATCCCAACTTGGAAGCGCGTGCGTGTGAGGACTAATTAGCATATGTCACCGCCTTAGATTCTCCATATAAGGACAAAAAGTGCTGCGCAAAAGGCAGCCAAAGGAGGAAATGAATGACCCAACAACACGTATCCAAAACTAATAAACCAACAAAACCCCAAAATAATCTGCACCACACGCTTAAGGACCCATCTGAACCTTTGGGCACATTACAAAATGTTTAAATAGATAAAACATGTACATCGTGGAAGGGTTTTCCTTCCCTGTCCGTGGGAAAAAGTGAGCTAACTTTGCCCGGTTAGCTCACTGAGCAGAGCACGCACCTCGAGAACACAAGGTTGTAGGATCGAGGCCCACGTTCATCTTTATCAAATAACATTAATGCAGCACATACACGTGATATTACCAACTTATTTCTGTATAAAGGCATCAGTAATGTATGATGAGGATATTTACATTCTGGAATTAATTAATACATGCTTTAATATGGACAAAGCAGAAGAGTGCTGTGAAAACGTGACCAACTACTATTGCACTGCAGAGATCTTGGGTGATCTAGTATTTCCAGGTAACATGTGATTGTGGCCTCCGCATCCCAGAGTGAGCCGTGTCTATTTTACGCATAAGCGTTGGCAGAACGTCGCAGCGAGCTTGACCTTAAGTGGAGGTGATGCGCGCACTGGAAAACGGTTTTGATGAGGTGCCAGAGGAGGCCGGCGTGTATCTTGTCTCTGCAGCTGCCTAAATGAGGAGATGCCGGCTTGTCTCCCGCTCCAAGAGAAAGAGAGGAAGAGAATCGCTGCACTGGCGCCGCTTTGATCTGCTCCCAAAATGAGTGTGGGTGGAAGAGCGCATTCCTACAAAGAGCTGAGGCAGTTCACTTCTGAAATTCCTCTATCAGTTCACCGCATTCAGAGCTGGCTTGAGCTAGCAATCTGGCGACCTGAAGGAAAGATCAGGCTTTGCTGACCCAGCGGTATTTTGGATGTTCTGTTTTAGGTTCATTTTAGTGTTGGAAAAAAAAACACACTGGTATTGCATAAACTACTCTTGGAAAGAGATCGAGCATGTTCTGGTTGGGGAAACAGGAGGACCCAGAGAAAACCCACCACAGTAAACCCCCACAGGATCGAACCCGGGTCCCTCTTGAAAATTGGAACAAATAATCCTTACATATCTGTGCACACAGGCTGCTGGTTCACATTCATTCACTTAAACAGCCTACAGTGCGTTTCACAGCTCACCTCCTGGTTGTACGTCTTGCACGTAATCAGGCTAACACACAACATCATTCACACACAATGCATGAGCAGCCGCTATAAAGAGAAGCGTTCACATTTATAATGCATGCCTCAGCCAGTCAGAAACATGGGAAGGCCCTGGGGAAATACTCTACAGTTACACAAGCTACAATCACTGCCTGCGTTAGCGCGTGTTAGCTCATGTGAGTTCTGCGTGGGTAGCAGCACATGACTAATGACTTTGAATTTACCAATAGAGGGATACAGAGATGTCCCTTATTTAGTTAGCCACTTGTGTATGTGTTTTCTTTCTATTTATTTGTTTTTATTCATTGAGTGTATGGTCCCATTGATTGGTCTGTGTTGAACAAAATGCATTGACATTTGTCATTGTCAAATATTTAATTTAAGCCACGGTTGATTGTGTCATGTGAATTGCAGTTACTATAGATTAATAATACAGAACTAATCGAATTGAGGCATGAAGTGTAGCACATGGCCAGGAGACCTCAACATTACTCCTATTCCGGTCATTCCCTAATGCGCAGCTCCAGATGAAGTCAAGGTAGGTACTGTATAATCTGTCTGTTGTCTCTGAGAATAGCCGTCTGTTTATGTGCCTTGAGGAACTACAAAGTGAGAGACTATAGCAGCCCAGGTTATTTTGCACAACTTGGGGTCGAGTTGGGACAGCCTATAATTGTCTGCATTTCATCCGAGTGGGGATGGTTTGGTAATTTTTGAAATATTTAAGTGTTAATTATGATAAAAGGGACTGGTTGAAGGGTACAGCAGGTTATTTTCTGATTCAAAACAAAACGAAAATGTATGTATGTTCATTATATAGTTGTATTATTGGGGGTCGCAGTGGTTGACTTTGAGAAGCCCGGACAAAATTCCAAACTCCCAGTGGCTTAATATTGCTTTGTCCAAACAAATGTAGGCTTCATGGACAGTATTTAATATGTGAACATCACAATCCACCCATAATCAGCATTGAGTGATCACTGCTGTATCACGTACTGTATATTAGGAATAATGTCTGTCAATACTTCTCAGTTTGTATTTGTCCTTCAGAGTGACTGTACGTCCTCAGCACCAGCTGTCATCTCCCGCCTGAACACGGTTCAGATTTGGCAGCCTCTATCCCCAAATATGCTGCTGCATCAGACACGCACTGCTTCTCTGGACAAGTGTCACTAAAAGTAAGCAAACCCTTTAAGAAGAGGTTTACCATTTTCCTCAAAATGCATTGGTAAATAACAAAAAATTATGTCCAAGTTATGTGCACTTCATGGACCTTTTGAGTGTTTTATCATGTTGTTCCAGCCGCCAGGTGGTTTAATGCTCCGAATTTTTTGACCAAATTACTTTCACACTGGTTTTAGATCCAAAGTTAAGTTCAGAAGTTTAGCTAAAATGCCTGAATATAGTGTAGCGTAAGGTGTTTTGCAAAGTCCTTTCATGTAAAATGCCTTGTGCAGCACGGAGGTCAGACAACAAGCCCAAAGACGGTCCAGTCTAAACCGCCGTAAAGCATGTGTGACTGCCAGCTGCCTTTAAAAGCTCTGTTTAAGTGGATGGGCTTTTACTTTGCACAATGTGATGATGGAGTGCTGTCCTCTCAGGGGAGGCATCACAGTAACCCTCTACAAGTCCATTAGTTTAGAGCTCTGGGCCCGTGTTCAGTCCAGATTTATTTTATGTTTAGATCCGATCAATGAGCGAGTTTTATGTGGCATCGCTGTTTATCCGCCTTCGAGCAGCCTCTCAGGGAAATGACTGCGATGGCGCGGCGGTTGATTCAGCAGATATCAGAGGAGCAGGAGTGGACGCGCAGGAAGTAATGCAATTATGGCGGAAGTCCGGCAGGTAAATGTTCTCCATATGCTCGCTTGTTACGTTGAATCATATGGCTTTCATGACCAAATCGAAGCTTCTGGATCTCAATGGTGTTTTTATTTTGCAGGTTTATCACAAAGTAAATGAGAGATCAAAAGACATATTACACCTGAGTATTGTCCTGAAATAAATGCTAAATACTGTATAAAAGCTATATAAAAATCACATCGTATGTCTCTCCTAGCAACATTGATTCGACCGAGCTCTGCTTCCATAAGTGTGGGAGAGATCTGAGTTCTGAAATAAATATGCAGAAAGGCCTCTAATTCATTTTCCCTATAATGGTTGTATAATTAAAAAAAAGGGTACACATAGTTCATCAAATTCTTCCCAATGGCTTGAGCACTTAAACATTATTACCTGGGGTCAGCTGACAGTAATGTTCCGTGACAAAGCCGGCGTCACACATGCTTAAGCGACGGAATAAACGCTTATATTCCGTGTGTGGAGACCATGCATTATGAATGTTGAGGTAAGATTGTTGTTTGGACAGCGCAGCAGCTGTGATTTAGCTGTGATTTAGCCGTGATTTAGTGTGATTCATGAAACTAACAGAGCTCCATATGGATGCTGCTGCTGCTGCTGAATATTTCATTAGTCCGGCGACAAACCTTTATCATGCCTTTGGTGAGGAATGGGAGAGAACGGGGTAATTGTGCTTCCCGAGAGCCAACAGGGCTGGCAAAGGGGCTCTCACAATAGCACAGCGGTGCGCGGACTCACTCGTGTAAGAAGACGAGTGAACCTGAAGCTCTAAACACTCTTGAGATCTCCAAACCTTGAACAAACTGCGATGTCTGGCCATAAATTGTTCTCTGTGTTAAAGAAAGGGTGTGCCATGTCATGCTCGAGACTTATTTAGAAGATTGTTTCATCGAAGACCGTAGAAATATGAAAAAGGCATCAAGAAGTTTCTTGTCATTCTATGCTGAGCTCAGTTTGAACCCGAAATAGCAGCAGAGGATGAAACGGGGCGAACGTGGTAAAAATGGAACATGAGACAGCTCTAAGAATAGTCGCTGATCACAGGCCACAGTGTTTTCAGATGTTTTTAAAGGGTGACGGAGGTTTAAATCTACAATCTGCAGCAGGTTGAACATCACACAGATTATACTGACTCCCAGATTTTCTCCCACAGAAATCCCTGCTGCTTAGCTAAGTTTGGACACAGTGGATCGATGTCTTCCTGGGAGCGGGGTGCGGGTTCAATTCTTCGGAGTCATATTATCCTGATGTGGCCTATAGAACCAGCTGTCCGCACGTGACTGCAGTGGTTTCTCCTTGAGAGGGCTTCCCCGGTACCTCCACCCCCCACCCCCCGCCCGGCCCCTCTTTCTCTTATCTCCCCCCAGTATTGCTGAGCCAGCGCCCACATGGTTTAGGCTTCTCTAACCACGTCCAAGATGGCTGCCTCCACCTGCTCCTCACTCTGTTCTCTCTCATGCCTATGAAAGCGCAGAGCAAGAGCTTGGACTTTGAAAAATGCATGACCCAGGAGAACAGTGTAGTCAGTCAGCATTTTCACTGTGGAGGAGGAGGCGGGAGACGGGATGCTCAGTGTGTGGCAGCTCTGCAGGATAATTACCGCTGCTGTATCTGTCAAAAGAGATAAGAACAAGCGGTTTAAGGCCGTCTTCAGAGGTTCTACATGAAAGCGAACCCAAAATGCTGTTGATATGGCTCAAGGTGAACAGACATTTTACTGAAAAATGTAATTAGTTTATGTCTTCAGACTCATTTCGTGTTGCCGCAGAGTAAACACGTAGAATATTGGCGCACAATTGAAGCATCTCATGAAACTGAACTATTTTGATCAAATCGAGAGAACAAAATACTTTACGTAAGTCAATATTAAGAGACCTGCTTCGAATGGTCTTAGGGCCAGATGGGAGCTCTGGGGCACTAACCTATTGCAGCAGCAAGCCACAACCCATATAAACATATTCATTTATAAACATTGAGCTGGCAGACCTTGTTATCAAAATACACTTCTTCTGGTATTGATCGTGAGTTAGCTGTCAAATTATTAAATGATTTTTAACAAAGGCCCATGACACGCTGAGAATGATTCTGTGCCCCACTTTTAGGTCCCGACCCACCAGTGGAGGATGATGGTCTGATGTTGGTGTCAAGGGTCAAAAGGAACCAATTACAGCTGTAGGACCTTCTTGATTTGAGGTGAGAGCGATATTGGGTTGTTAAGTGTGACTTCACACATGACAACAGAGCTACTTCCCAAACTGTGCAAAGTTCCACAGACAAACAACTTTATCTTAATGTGCTAGTGAATTAACAACCAAAAAAAGCCACTTCATTAAAGGATAAGGTGCTTTAATTGTCATTATACAACCACTGTACAACGAAATTTGTCCTCTGCATTTGACCTATCCTTCGACGCCGCTGGAACATGATTGCGATGGCAGTACTGCCAGATGGCAGGGACCCACCTCCAGATGTGGAGCCGAGCTGATGGCTAGACGCACCTGGCTGGAGGATTAACCTATTGCACATGTTTTTAGTGGTAGATGAAACCGGAGTACCCGGAGGAAACCTACGCAGACACGGGGAGAACATGCAAACTCCACACAGAAAGGCCCCGTCCAGGTGGGAATTGAACCCGGGCCTTCTAGCTGTGAAGCATGAGAGCTAAGCACTGCACCACTGTGCCGATAAGTTAGAAGTTACAGGGTTCGATTCCCAATCGCATGGGGCCTTTCTGTGTGGAGTTTGCATGTTATCCCCGTGACTCCAGGTTTTCTCTGGGTACTCTGGTTTCCCCAACCACTAAAAACATGTACAATAAGCCAGAATGAGTGAGAGTGTGTTTGTAGGTGCGAGTGCATCCAGATGTTTAGAAAGAGCATTTTACAAAGCTCTGGAAGGTTAAAATAAGCATTATAGAGAATAGGGTTTGAGTTATTTTTTTTATTGACAAAATAGACATATTTTTTAATATGTACAATATAATTGTATATACAAAATAAATAATCAGATATCAATTGAAATGATAAATTTGGGACATGCTAAGTGTTTAACTCACAGTGGGAGAGGTTTGCGGTCTGTCCTGCAAAAGCTCAATAACATGCATGAGGCTGCGCTGCTTGTAGATCGGACCCTATGCCCTTCAAGGCCATTCTCAGCAAATCTGAGCATAACTCATTTCTCTAGGTGGACACACATTCCATTAAGCAGAGGAATGAGGGAAACCCGACATTCAAGGGTAAACTTGATCACAATGGCTGCAGGGCTTAAATTCCATTAGACCCAAAAGTGATGACATCATCATTTAACTAAAGGGTCTCACTCCTCCTTTGCCAGATGTACAGTACTATCACAACATCATCAACAGCTCTAAACTTTGGAGCCAATGACAACTTGCCAAAATATTAAAATGAGCTTGATGACACTGGAGGTCTGTTTAGAAGGAAATAAAATATGCAAACGCTGATGAGCTTTGGACATAAGGAGTGTGACTCAAACGTCTATTTGACGACTTTGAAGTCAATTAGTGCGATGGAAAACTGGACGACTGAAAGCTCACACAAACATATAGAGTGTATATGTTGTGCTGTGTAGCTGATGACTTGTTTATACACATGTCAGGTGGCACACCAGCTCCAATGTCCCCTGTTAGTGGTGATTAGCGTAAGTTTGTTGCGTTTGTCGACAGATTGTATATGCTGCTCTGGATTCGTTGCATGTCAGAGCTGTGATCAAAGCGGCGCTGCAGGCTGAGGTGTGTGAGTGTGTTCGGGGCTTTAACAGAATGAGCTTTTAGGAATCAGGGCTTACCACTGACAGCTCCTGTCACTGTGGATCCACTGGAGACATCTGTAAACAAGAGCTGCACTATAGGGCTGGGGAAGAGTGCAGTGAAATAACTAAATAAGGAATCAGGAACTCCAGTATAGTCACATATACTGGGATGGGATGATAATGAACAGATCTATAATGTAGCTTTGTTTTCTGTTGCCGATGAAATGCATGCTTCATTGACTACTGTGTAAAACTTTGTGGCAAAGTCAATCTATTAAGGTAACTAAGCATGTGAGCAGGTTGTTTGGTTTTGATACACTACGGGTTGCTGCTTGCATTGACTTTTGTGTATTCATTGTTTGAGAAATGTATCATGTGATAAAAAAGCAACTGTCATGACCAGAGCAAACAAATGGATTCATGTAGATTCCAATACATATTACATTCACGTCAGAGTGAAACATTCATTTTGTCTTGATTCTGAGAAGTGGTGTAACATTACAAATCATGATTTCCAAGTCAAATGATCCTAATGGCTTGTGTTCATTTATTTACTGTGCTAAATTAAAAAGCCTGTTTGCAGTGTAAGCAGTCCTGAGTGGGCAGCCAAATCCATTACATTCCACTAATGCAGCTCCTTGTCTTTTTACATGGCCTTTTATATCTGCCCCTCTTTCATTCAATCCTACTCAAGTGATGTCAGTACAGTGTGCGTGTTGGTCTGAACACACCATGAGTGTTTGGTGTGATTCAGAGGGGCTAATGGTGCAGTCTACCCTGAGGCAGCTGTGGCTACAATAGTAGTACAACCACCACAACAGTGCTTTATAAAACCGGTGCATTTTTATTATTATTCAAATCTTCAGCATCTTCAACCTCCATCTCCTCTTCCCCACCGCACCGCCTCATTATCATAATGATCATACCGCCTTTGCTATGCCCAATCCCGTCAGACCTTGGAAGCTAAGCAGGGAAGGGCCTGGTTAGTACTTGGATGGGAGACCGTTTGGTAACACCAGGAAGCGAATGTAGTGAGTGAGTGAGTGGTTGGTGGTGGTCGGAGGGGCCGATGGCGCAAACTGGTAGCCTCGCTTCTGTCAGTCTACCCCAGGGCAGCTGTGGCTACAATAGTAGCTTACCACCACCAAGTATGGAGTGAATGAATAGTGCAATGTAAAGCGTCTTTGAGTGTCCAGAAAAGCGATGCATTATTATATCATTATTATTATAATCATTTTTTGTTTATTCGCTTTCCAATTTGGCTACTGTAGTTGAAAAGATTCTCTATACCCTGGGTATAGCGTTTAGACCTGCAGCAAGTCAAAGCACAACTTCATCTCATAACTGTCACACATCAAGATGCTTTCAATCCGAAACACATAAACTCCAACCGAAAGCGCGTTCTCTTCCACACTTCTCATCCGGAACGTTCGTCTCCCCAGCATCGTGGTCACAAATGGTTGCACCTGCTCGTCTTAAACAGATTGGAGCAAAAGCCAAAAAGCTGCTAGCGCTACGCTGCGCTGATTCCCCATTACAGCGTTCCACAATATCTTAGCTCCCCAATCATCCTAATACTCATTTGACATTCAAAATCTAGCGGCTCAAAGGAAAGGCTTTGATTTTGGGAGAGTCAGCAACATCTGATGCATTCACTGGATATTTTTCAATCATAGATTTCATTAATGTCACCATAGACACTGATTAATGGAACTGACAGGGTTCAGTGACGACAACAATAACGCGACATGCATTGGGATTTAACCATTTGTCCCCCGCAGCTGCTCGCAAATTATTAATATTGTCAGAGAAATGAGCACAGATTGCCCCGGATATAAACATTATTTAGTGAAGCCTAAGAAAGCAGCGACTATTCCCACAATAAATAAATAAAACATATTTTTATAATGAATTGGCTTCAGAGCAATTTGAAGGGACCTTTTGCAGACTGACATGAAGGAAGACATTTGCTGTCACTCCAACATTGTTTAAGGGGAAATGCAAGTAGTAAGGAAAAGTACAGCAAATAACACTCTTTTGTGTATAAGATAGAATGTGTATGACTAAAGATGTTTTGCCCACTAATCCAAAGGGTGACAGCTTGATCCCAGCTCCAGTCTGTACATACGGTGTTTTTGTGAGCACATGATTGCGACTTGCACTTTGAATTCCATTAGTATGAAACAGAAGGCAGATTAACCACAAACACAGAGGACAAAAGACCTTACTTGGTCTTCATGCAGCATATTAATTCTCTTCAATGTTCTTTGTGCATTGAAAGGGTTCTGGTGAGTTTGTATATCGGGGAGCCCATTGGACCGTCCCCCCCCCTGTGAGGACGGCTTAATACTTCATGTGTAATGACCTTTATTGTGTGGGGGACAGCTGGCAGGTAACACTTACTGCTCTAATATGGACTAATCATCCCACAAGTAATTACAATTATTTCTCATTAACACAGAGTATCCTTTGGGAGGTCACCTCTGCAATAAGAGTGAACAGTGAGGGCCTGGTGGTGCCGCATAGCACTGTACCATGTTATTGTGATTCACATGTCCCCAAGTCTGTGCGCACAACCACACATTTTAAATAGATGTAGAAACTCTTTTCCAAGTAATGCAATAAATAGAAGAATAGGGATGCTCGATTATAGAAAAAATAACAATCACGATTATTTTAGTGATCATTGAAAAATTATGCAAAACATTTTCTTTGGACAGTTAAAAAAAAGTCCAAATTATATTAAATATGCTACCGTTTCTAAACTAATCCTCTATTAGAGACATCCCTGGCTCACTTGCCCCCTGCTGGCCAGCCCTCACACCTGCCCAAGCGAACCAAGCTGCGCAGCCTGATGACATCATCATTGTTTATGTCGGACCAAAGCATGTGCCATTAGCACGTGAAATGTGAAGGGAAACAAAAACAATCATCACAGCTGCACAAAATAATACGAGTTTGCTTTGAGCTGTGTTTGTGATATCTGCTCCTGAAGAAGAGTTTTAGACTTTTCTGCAACAACCAGCCCTGGAGAAAGGATATAGAGGCTTCTAAACTTCGGTTGTCCTTTCAGCAAAAGGTGAGCACTTATCAGTAGCGATATCTCAAGACGTACGTATACAAATTATTATTATTATATTATTATTTCCGCCACAAATACAAACAGTTGATCACGCTTCAGGTAGTTCAGCCGATCAGCTGCACTCACACAAACCGCGCATTAAGGAGGGCATCCTTAATTATTGTTTTTTTCTCGATTATGCCCTTTTTGTAATTGTCTCGTGTAATAATCATAATTGAATTTAGATTAATTGCACAGCCCTGATAATTACAAACAAATACAGCACCACACACAAAAGCAACATATTTTTTGTGTGTGTGTTTAGGAATTTAAAAAAAAGAACAGTAACTTTGTGTGTTATTAATGACACTCTGCTGAATATTCAAGGATACATTTTGCTTTTTTTTTTACAAGTGCAACTAAACAAACGTGAGACTCATAGGATGGACATGCCAGCGATTTCTAACGATGGTCACATTAGGCGCACAGAAGGGTCTCAGCAGCTGGACACCGGTGACTACCATCTGCCTGCTTTCTACACCAACACAACAAAATGACAATTGTTCCCTGTCGCTGATGAGGATGTGTGCTTTCTTTGACCAGCTCCAGAAGAAGAGTGATTTCACCTGGAATCAAAGCAAGGTAGCATTATAGCGACTATTATTAGGCTATTCGTGTTTGTGTATAATTCTTTTAATTTGGCAAAATGTCACAGTGTGTGGCTTTAAAGTTTCAAGTTTAGTAGCTAAGATCAAGTAACACCATGGGATCGTACGAGGAATGGTTTTGACCCAGCTCTGCCATTTTGCATAGAAGCTTTCCTCTGTGAAAGCGCTCAAAGCTTCTCCAAACACTGAAACTTTGATGAGTTGAGGAAGAGCCTTGGGGCCTGACATGACTGCAGTCTGCAGTACCGCTCTGCCTGCTCCAACGCTCGGCTCTGGAAACACGCACTTAAGATGAGCTGTACAATTAGAGGAAATGGTGATCACTTCCAAAATAGTGACCACTTTTTAAACTACTTGAAGCCTGTCAGTTTGTAGGTACATCATGGAACATTTACAGTAAATTTGGTTGAATTGTTTGCTACTTCTGTGGGACGGACCTTTGAAAGAAATAATCTTCCACGCTTTGCCCTATAAAGGCTCAGACTAACTGACCATTTTGTCTCCCACTCTTGATCTTACAACCACAGATGAAGCCTGCGATTGTTCCGAGAGCCAGTCTGCCCCGTTTCCTCCTTCCTCGGGGCCACTTATCTCCTGGGCGCCCGCCTTGGTAGCAGCCGGCTCGCAAATTGCTTATTGATATTCCCGTTGCTTTGTGTCGTGGCTTTGGTGAAAGTTCCGCGCTCGTCTCATATGTTTACGTTGTGTGTGTCATATAATGTGATTTAGCTCCCATGAGGCCGGCGCACACGGGCCTATTTACGACAATGTGAGCGGTGCATTATGGGATTGCAAGTGATGTGACTGCGGGTGGTCGCATTATACGGGCCGGTTATGTAGGAGTAGATTGTACGTCCATGTAATGACTCGAGGAAATGGTGAAACAATTAACCGGGATAATGACGTAAAGAAGACAATAAAAGCGATGGTGTGACAGCGCTTTCACCAAGCAGCAAGAAGGTCTCCTGTTATTCTCTTTTAATGTTGTAATTTATTTCTCACTTTGTTGATTTCTAAAGATGTTAAATGGTGATTGTTCAGTCCACAGTGAATATCAATAGAACAGCCTATATGTCCAAAAGTTAATCAAAGCCTGTGCTGTATTCATTTATTTCTTCTTTAATAATGGTGATGGTTACTCACTACTAATTGGCCTTTTTTTGCATTAGCTTTACAACAACTCCATGTGGATATTCCCGTGTATTTGGTTGCCTACAGCCAGGGGCGGACTGGGACAATAATTCAGCCCGGGCATTTTTTGGTTTGGACCAGCCCACTCAGAGCACCCCTCCTGGAGTTACTGAAAATACCATTCCATTACTCACTCAAGGAAAATGCGCAGAAAATAAAAAAATAAATAGGCTGGGCCGGCCCATTTTGGGGGAGCAATGGAAGGGGAGGGGGCTGATCATGCGTGCGGCACATGTACCACTGATGCGCCTGTGATGGGCCATTGGATGATTCCATTCCAGAAAACACGGGCTGCGCAGAAAATAAAAAATAAAATCTAACGCACCGGGTCATTTTGGAACCGGCCCACCGGTCAAATGCCTGGTAAAATATAAGCCCAGGCCTTCTGATTTTTTTTGCTGCCGCTAAATTTCGCTCAATATTCTTTTCCATTTTCTGAGTACGGCTCAGAATCGTCAGACTCGTTAGCAGCTTGTTAGCAACATTAGCTGCTTGTCTTGTAAACACTGCAGACCCAGCACTGAAGCACAATTGAGACAACATTTAGCACTGGTTAAATGCAGCACAGACTCTTTAGGGAGTGTGTAATAAAGTCAGCTCTATGTGGAATATTGCATTTCCACTGAAGAATTCTCCAGTTTGTTGCTGTTTGTTCTGCTCATCTGAGAGCGCCGGCCGCGCAACGTCAAGTGGTATTGGTTTCTGGTATCTGGACCACATCAATGAGTACAAGTATGAGTACAAGCATGTGGTATCGAGCCGATACCCGATACTGGTATCGGTGCCTCCATAATTATCGTCTCACCTCTCTTCTCCCGACTCTTACCTTCAAAATTAAGTGATATTTTCCAATTTCCTAAAGTGTCCCTTTTGTTTCATTCCTTCTCTGCAACCCATTATGCCTCAATCGGAAATATATTGCGTTGGTATTTAATAAAAAAGAATCACTTACATGCACTTCTCCTCCAATATGACACGTGATTAACCAAACACCTGAACGCAATTTCGTTGTACAATTGTACAATGAGAAATAAAGCATTTACTTACTTACTTGATAAACTCCACTTCTTGACGGAGCTAGCAAACAGTGTAAAAGGTCAATTATGGACTCTCAAAGAAAACTAGAAGGTTCTCTAAATTCTCTCTCTTAAGATTATGCAGAAACAACAAGAACTGTGTTATCTTTTTTCTCCAGATACATTAAATGTATAAGCCTCTTAGTGAGCCGTGTAATAATTGGCCAGGTGCCACGGCAAAGCCACCAGCAACAAACCTGTGAAATCACAGAAGTGCCCAGAGAAACCATGACCCTCATTTAATGTATTTAATAATTTAGAATCCAAAGTAAGTATTAGGAAATGGGAATGGGATCAAGTAAGACACTGTGATGAAGCAAAATGACAGAGATGAGGGGCACAATGGAGCTGAAAAGTCAAGCATATGGAGGACAATATCCTCCAGCACTTCAATTTTGTCCTTGACTACGCAACCACACATGAACGCCTCACGGTATTGCATTAACATTAACATATGCAGTTTAGTACGAGCAAAGCAGATGGCACGCTTTCTTCTGCTTCCCATGACGTCTGTGACTTTGCTGCTCAAAATCTTGCCTGATTATATAACTGTTGTTACAGATTACTATTGCCAGCTTATATATATTTAAAGGGCAGCGATAGAACAACAATATTTATTTAGTTATTGCTTCATACTGTCATATCATACCATGCAACAACAATCAGCTTCCTCCAAACGCCAAGCCTTAATTTATTAACCAGTAAACCCCACCATCTTGTAACACATTCAATGGACAGGTTATTGGACCATTAGTGGCTTTGTTGTATTATTTTTAAGGTCTAAATGTAAATCTTTGGCAAAATAAACTATGCATTTCCAAAGTGTCAATCTAGTTTGTCCTTATTGATGTTTAATGGAGCACATGTTTTTTTTTTTTTTTTTTTTTGTTTATTTGGTCGGGACAGTGCATGTTAATGAACATACATGGGTCTCATGCATGTAAACAAGCCACACCGGATTGTAGCCTTGGGCTAATTTCCATCCGTCGTCCCCCATTCGCACTCTCATTCATCCTGGCCTATTGTACATGTTTTTAGTGGTAGGGGAAACCGGAGTACCCGGAGGAAACCTACGCAAACACGGGGAGAACATGCAAACTCCACACAGAAAGGCCCTGTCCAGGTGGGAATCGAACCCAGGACCTTCTAGCTGTGAAGCACAAGTGCTAACCGCTGTGCTACCGTGCCGCCCAGCAACATGTTTATTTGAATTTGAATATATCTTACATGAAGGTCCGTCATATACTGTATTGGTATGCCAACATAAAAAAAAAAAAAAAAAGATTATACTTCACGTCTGAAGCACTGGCACAGCTCGTAACCCATGCATTTATTACAGTGCCCCATGCTCCACCAGCCCTTGTAAAGTCATCAAGCATCATAAAAATGACAAGTAGCCACAACGCTGTGTCTGTATGGACCAGGCTCGGAGCACCCGTGACATGAGACAGTCATGTGTGCAACAAAGAGGCAATTTGAATAAACAAGTTGCTGCTGGACACATCAGTCAATCCCAAGTCTGCCTGGTAACACAACAAACACCGGTCATATTCCCAACCCCACCCCTATTTTTTCAGTGAAACATGGCTGACTTCCCATAAGTATAAGGACAGGAAACATTTGTTACCCTGGGAAGTTAGCATTACGTTGCTATACAATATTTCATGCACAGAGCCTTTTCTTTAATGTGAAATACGTCATCGCACTTTGAGCATGAGCGGAGAGAGTTGGACAGTTTTTGTACTTGATGAATGCACTTGTCGCAGGGAAAATGTTGCTGTTTCCAGACCTATTGATTTTTACTGCTAAGGCCCTAGTCCCAGAGTCCCTTTCTCAAAATCAGGGCAGCAGAGCAAGAAAAGTACAACTTCCAAGTCTCGCAGGGAAACATGCAGACTGGAGTGATAGGTGCAAGCAAAGCAAAAGCTACGCTTCACAGTGCACCAGGGAACTGTTATGCTACTGTTACTGTGAAAAACTCTTGGTATTGAGTCATATTAATCTTGCCAGTTATGGACATTTATCAACAGACTACTGTATTACTTAAGGGACTAGACGGAGTTTAAAAATGTTAAAATGATGTATTTCCCACCCCCTGCTTACTCCAGCAATGTGTAGAATGAGCCCAGACCTATTTACCACAACTGCCTCTAAAAGCCTGCTCTGTCACTCTAAAAGGTGTTAATTCCGAAGTGCCGTCATGCAGTGGCTTAATATAGAAACTGCAGTAACGCGTAAGACCTGAGGTGGCAGTAGCGAATATACAAATGTAAACTTCCATCTAGTCCCTTTAATGGAAGTATGAAAGTGTGTAAATGCTCAGTCATCCAGGTTTGGCAATTCAATCTTGTAAAATTGACAGGACTTATATTTAGAAAGATGGCCATGCCCACCAGATATACAGTAGTTGTGGGTACTGTGGAACTGTACTCAAACCATGGCTGTTTAGAGGGCGCACACACACAAAAGGAAAAGGGAAAAAACAACAACTTGGAACATAATTTCAATTTGCAGTGCTTTGCAATTTATCAGTTTATTCATAATTATTTTTGAAATGGTATTAGTTGGCTTCCCTGGGTGCACGTCTGAGTTTACTGGCACACCCTTGGACTGCACGCCACTGATTTTCCGGTATCGTGTTCGTAAATTCCTCGTGGCTACAAATCTCTTGGTAAATTGTCATGGCATGCCTCCTCACGTCTGCGGACCCATCCTTGAGGATCGCACTTAAAGCCAACACAACGACTTTGCTGAAATCCTTCAACTGTGAAAACCCTTCTGGTCCCACAACATCCAGTAAGCGGCTGATGTTCAGGGCAGCACTTGCTCTCACTGCTGAGTTCCCATGATTCACCCCCACATTAACCAAGACGTTCAAAACTTTCATGGGATTGCAGTTCTCCACCATGGACGCTAAGGCTTCATTCGCTTGCTGCTGAAGGAAATTACTTGAATCTGACACTTTCTGTAGCAGGACGGCACCAGTTTCGGAGACGGTGTCATTCATAGATTTCTTGAGGTGGGTAAACATGACAGACAAGGCGCTCATAGCAGCCCCAGACACAACCGAGCGCAGGTTCTTGACTTCCGCACTTACGGAGATTGTCATTTTGCGAAGATGTTCCTTCAGAGACTCAGGGTTTTGCTTTGCCAAGTCTTTCACAGCGGTCAAAGCAGTGCACTTGTCCTCCCAATGGTTAGAGGCAAGAAGGTGCAAAGTGTGTTCGGGATTCCTTTTGGGAGCACCCTCAAGCTGCACAGATGCTTTCACCTGAACAAATGGCAAAAACATTTTATGATAATAACAAAGGTTTGCTATCTATCTATCTATCTATCTATCTATCTATCTATCTATCTATCTTCAAACATGGCAGAACGTAAAATTCTTAGAAAAGGGGACATTTAATCTAAAAAGCTGACAGAGATTCTATAGAGGCGTAAACTATGAAAGGTAGGGAGGCCTCTACAGTCTCAACTCACTTTAAAAAAATCTCCTTAATCTGTGCAGTACAGTTGAATAGCAGCTGTAGAAATGTCACGGGCACGAGCGGGCTGTTAACTTTGGTTTTAGTGTGTTTTATCTGCATGGTTTTTAAGGTTGATTCTATATATGTTTTAATTGCCCCAAGCTCGTTGCCCTGCAGCCCCGCCCAGTAATCAAGGGGAACCACCTGCAGCTGATTACAGCGGAGGATAAAAGGCGGAGGAGCAGGCACACGAGACAGGGGAAAGACAGAGAACCGAAGGAGAGGTGGTGCGCGGAAAGGCGCAGGCCACCATGGCCCGGCGGGCGGCGGCGGAGAAGGACGCACGCACGCACGCACGCACGCACGCACGCACGCACGCACGCACGGCGTAACAATACGGAACGGGGAGAAGAAACGAGCCGCAGTCCCAGGAGAAGGGCGCTGCTGTACACAGGAGGACGGGTTCGTGGACTGGGGACGTACGCGGGCGTCGAGGGCGGACGACGTCCACCGGGACAGGCATAGCGGGCAACCAGGACTCTCCGGGCAAACGTGCCCCGAGGTTGGCCCCGTGACCTCCGCCGCAGCACGGACACACACATGGAGCCCCCACTGAAAGCACCTTTGCACGCCCTCCTCTAGCTTCTTTTTAAACTTTTAGCCATTTTAACTCCCTGGTTTAGTCCTTTTTAATGTTGTATTATGACTTTTAACAGGCCTTTTTAATAAATTGTATTTTATACTTTTAAACCGCTTGTTTTATTGATTGCACCACAACGTAGGCTCCCATTGCCCTTTTAAACCTGTGACAGAAACCGCAGCTTTTTTCTCACTGGGTGTTACAATGAATAATAAAATGGAAAATGGGCACACCCTCTTTTATTGAAATAGCTTATATTGCTATTTCTTTATTGAGATAAAAATATAATTTACCTTCTCACATGTCTGAGCCAGATCTCCTTTGCCTGGTTTTGGAGTAGATGGTGTCAACTGCACAAAGATGAAACATTACAAAAAACATTTTGAATACAAAAAGATTTATGCGGTATGTTAAATGTAATACCTGTACACCCTCAAAGTAGAGCAAAGGCTCACTTTTGTCCCCCGCAGGACTGACAGTACTGGGCAAGAGCTCAGTTTCAGTGTCTTCTGTGGAACTCAGAAGAAACATCTGGAAACGTAAATAAAAATATGATGCAGATTTACAGATGGACTACACATCATGGTCCTTTGTAGATTGTTCTCACCTCTGAATCAAACGAAAGCAGGTTGACCTCTGCTGAAACCATATTCATGGAAGCATACTCTTTCTTAACCAACCAGGGCCTTTCATTAATCATCTCCACCACACGGTTTGCCTGTTCCTCAATGTGCTCTCCGATGTGCTTGTTCTTAATGAGAGCCCAGAAGACGCCAGAGGGCAGATCGTGCAGGTTGGAGCAACTTTGACTGGCCTTTGACGGTCTGATCAGGTCCACCAGTCTTCTGGTCGAGTGCTGAGTTTGAGCCTGAAGTGTTCTCTTCATCAGAGAATCAACTCTCTTTTGGGGATGTAAGTTAAGTGTGGGGTTCTCCTTCTGTAATGAGTTGGAGATCATTTCAGTCACTCTGCAGGCCTCCCTCTGCAGGTGACCCTGTGCCTTTTCATCTTCTATGATAGACCAGAAGTCTTCATCTTTCAACAGGAAGGGCTCTTGGTGAGCCATTTGTGTTTGAAGTGCTGCTCTTCAGAAAAGGCCCTGTTGCATAGCAACATGATGCTATAGTTACGACTAGGCTTGAAACGTACAACTTCTGACCTCATGCTGCGTTAAGTTCAAGTTTTGTATTGTTTCATTACACTTCTTCACTTCAGCTGGACTCGGACAACTCTGATCACCTCATGTTTACATGTTGTTATTACCAATTAAAGTGGCGTTCCAAGGCATTATTGTCTAGTTAGAGGTTGGAAATTTACCAGTTACCTGGAACACAGCATAACTGACAAAAGCCACAGGTCTTGGAGTGAATACAGCGTCTGGATTAAATTTTTTATCCAACATTTACCTTGACCTTCTGGAGCACTCCACACATTTGAGCAAAGTTGTCAAAAAATGTAAGAGATATGCGTTTGTAATATCCTTTAGATTTATGTACTTCAGGGATGATACTTTTTCCAATGATTTCTCTGTGCAAATGCAACAAAAGCAGATTGGAAAGTTACAAAACACAATGTCAATCGTATGAAAGGGACCACTATTGAAATTTGCAGCCATTGGATAAGTGGCTTTGTTGATGTGTGTTGTATAAGCTACATCTGGAGCACTCGAAGCATGATGACAGAAAATGAAAGGCTATTTTCTCCACTCTGCTTGTCTATTCTAATTGCTAGCCTTTCAGGAAAACACTGTCTGCACCAGGAAGTATGTGTCATCAGTCACGACCACTGTTGCTCCCCTGGTGTAAGCGCTCTGTGGGTCAGGAGGTCAGATAGCTTGTTCAGATGGATGAGCCGCTGGAGTGATTCTAGGTGTGAGTGGTGGTATGAAGGTTAAGGTCTACATATGTGGCAAATCACCAAAGACTCCCTACCCCAATTACAATAGCCCAAGGTTCTGGGTGGGTAGGTGATCGCTGGCCCCGGAGAAATAAAGAGCTTCTGTAGTGACAAGATGGAGGGGATAAGTCATCCGAGGTGGGCTGATGTAGTGAAGATGCCAAGGACACACTTCACTTAGAGTTAGACATAGACTTTATTGATCAACAAAGAATTGACTTAGTCATAGCTCACTTGCAAAGTGAAATATTTATGAAGTGTACAGGATAAAATATACTTAATGTAAATGGAACTATTGCACAATTTCCTGTTTGTTTTGGCTTTTTTGCTATTGGGTTGTTGCCTTGTCAAAAGGGAGTATTTTTGTTTCATTCACACAGTTTTGAGTATTGTCTACAACAATCAAATTAAGTACACATACAACAAGTGAAATGTACAAGTTATAAGAACCTGGTTGGAATGTCATCCATCAGAGGTGAGTGGTCTGTGCGTCATGCCTCCTCTGGGCTGAATAGTACATCATAGCATTGATTCTTCAAAGGACGGCTGGCGGTGTCATTATCTGTATGCACTCATTTACTGTGTCTTCTTCCACTTATTTAAGGACATTCGGGCATGAAAGCTGCAGTGCTGGTTGTTGGCTGTCCCCCAGGTTGGAGCTTTGCAGATTGCATAAGTGACCTGCGCATAAAGAAGTCAATGAAGACAAAGGGCTAATCTGTACAAAAAAAGTCAGTCAGCATTAAATATATTGAAATGTGCATACAAAATGTAAGAAACAAACCTGCCAGAATACTTGTTGGTATGAGTTTTTTAGTGAACAATCAAATGTGTGCATCCTGACTTCATTTTACATTTTTAATTGAATTATTTCCATGCCACGGTAACAGGACTGACGTACAGAAGCTCGAGGGGGCGTAGGTGTGCCGTCAGTTCACACCTCAGAATCCACTCACAGTTCTGATGGAGGTGTCAGGGCTGTGCATCAGGTGATAATGAGCGGAACTGAGCGAGAAACCTGCTGGAGACGGAGCAATCTGTTTTATGGCAAGGGTGCGATACAGTATGTGTTCATTTATTTTTATTCCATATGCAGAGATAAAGACAAAGATCATATCTACAAAAGTCCAGGTATGTTTTTGATGGAATGGCGGGATATAGCCTGCAATATCTACTTTTCAAGGACACCACTACATTAGAGATTGTACTTTTTCATATGATTAGTTGGCTGTTACTGCACAGTGGTGAAGCTATCGTTTTGGTTGTCATGAGAACAGGACTGTCGCACGCAAACTGTTTAATGTGGTGAAAAACTTTTTAGGCTTGACAAAATGTATCTATGTGACGTTAAGTTACACATGTTACTTTTTATTTAAAAAATCCAAGATACATCCATTGCATCTTAACACGTTCCCTTTTATTATCTATACTGTCTCTGAAGTAGTTGGTACGAGCACATGACTTATGGTGCGTTCCAGGAAACTGGTGGAATATTTCTCACTTGAAAATTCCGACTTACGACCAGTTTATTCACCTGGAATAAACTTGTGTATATAAACAAAAAGGCTAATGCTACAAAAGTTAGCTCATGCGATGCTAACGTTATATGAACGTTTCTCCAAACCAGATATATTTAAAAACATGCGACTCAGCGTTATGTTGAAAGTTGTTACCAAAAGTAACGTTCACTTCACTGATGATGCAGTGGTTTTGTTTTAACATTAGCGGCGCTCCTCCACTGGGGGCCGCCATTACTGTCTTCATCTCGAATACGAACTCAGTCTTGAGGTTTCCTAGTTTACAAGTTGTAATTACCAGTTCAATTGGCGTTCCAAGAGACATTTCCAAGTAGGAGGTGGGGAATTGACCAGTTACCAGTTGCCTGGAACGCACCTTAAGATTGAAGGCTAATTTAAGCATTGTGTGAACAACAGATATATATATATATATATATATATATATATATATATATATATATATATATATATATATATATATATATATATAACTCTTCCTCACCCTCCGCGGGCGGTCTCTTTTTCCTCCAAGCTCGGGTCCTCTACCAGAGGACCGGGAGCTTGAGGGTTTTGCGCTCTGTCTGTCTGTCTGTCTGTCTGTCTGTCTGTCTATCTAAATTTATTTAGACTTGGTCTAAGTGTGCTGGGGGAAAAAGTGGTGTAGCAGATTAACAAAATGAATCATTGAAATTCTCCAGCATCTACACAGGAGACCTACAAA
This sequence comes from Neogobius melanostomus, assembly GCA_007210695.1. Taxonomy (NCBI): domain Eukaryota; kingdom Metazoa; phylum Chordata; class Actinopteri; order Gobiiformes; family Gobiidae; genus Neogobius; species Neogobius melanostomus. The sequence goes on from VHKM01000195.1 coordinate 296,513, forward strand.
AGCTTCCACACTATCATTGTGGAAATACCTCACAGAAAAGGAGCCATGTTGACATTGACTCTGATATAACAGACAGAGAGATAGTGGGTGTGTCAACAATAAGATAATGTTTCTAAAAAGTAAATAAATACAAATCTTAAAGAAATCATATCAGAGAGAAATGTTTGTCAGTCTGTCAAAGCATCCCTTCCATTTGAGCATAACAGCTGGAACTGCCCCAGATCCATATACACGCAGCGCTGCTGTTAAACCAACACTAATTCAATCTCTCACCACACTGTGTTGATTGAATCAATGGCTCAGTTATAGAGAATAATGATATCAGTTCCTCAGTGTTAATACAATAGCGAGTGTCCTTTTTGCTTTGCCATAGGCTTCAAGTTTGGGCCTACTCACCTTGGAAACTTGTGTACTCCACTGTGCACTGTGTTATAAATGTGCATGAGTGCATGTGAGACCATAGCCCATATTCATTTGAGTAAAGGATATATTCCCAATAATAATGATGTTTACTCCACCTTTACTGCCACACATTCTATTGTCTTTGGTTGCATATGTGAATTACTTGTTTTGTTACCAATTTCTGGTGAAAATGTCTGGTAAGTTCAAGTGATTTTACAGTCCATTTATTGAAAAAAGTTTGCATTTCTAATATTGATTTCACTCATTGTGTAGCTCATTTATTATCTGTTTGAAGATATTACTTGCAAGAAATTACAAGCAAATAATTGGTCAATGCCCACAGAAGTACCCTGCTTATTTGTTTATTCTTTGGTTAATCTCAAAATGGCAATATCGCAACTTCTGTTATTTTATACTGTGTGTTTGTTTTTTTACCGTTGTCCTCACAAAAATCAGCCAGCGCCTCTCATTTCATTCAGTGGACATGACCTCTATGTCCTCTTTCTCTTGTGCCCTGTAATGTCCTTTCTTTGCACCTTCATACACACAGCGTATTACACAGTGCATTAAAAGGATTCACAGAAATCCCTCATGTACCTACAATAATGCACGGCCGGAGTCTACTGTAATCCCCAGCTTCTTTCTTTCTCCTAATTGTGTTGGAGCTTGGAGACACGTAGAAAGTGGATCATGTCTAAATGGATTAGGCGATTATTTGGCTTTCCGAGTTGACTAATTACTAAAGCTATAGGGTCCTTTAGTTCTCGTAAAGAGGTGATAAGAAAGTCATCTTGTTTCGGGATAGCGCATGATGAGACAGCCATACTTTCATCTGGCCAATTGCACCAAAGCCTGAACATCTACACTGCATGTTACTAATATTCTGCATAACAACATGTAATCTTACTGGGACATATTATGTTATCTCTGCTAGTTATTTTGTGTGTGATCGGTAAGTGGTTTAACCATACAGAGAAACGTGTAGTCTGTCCTTATGTAAACAATCATGGTGACATTAAAAGGCAACAGATGACTGAGAAACCATAAAGCACTTAACACTGTTGAAGAAGAAGAAGAAGAAACTTTATTTATATAGCACCTTTCACAGATAAAATCACAAAGTGCTTCACAGGGGCACAACAATAACAAACGTTACAGAGAAATGTATTAAAATAAATAAATTAAAACAATTACAGCCTTTTCAACTAAAAGCTCGTCCATACAGCCATGTCTTCAGCTGTTTTTTAAAGGAATCGACAGTGTCGGTCACACGTAGCGACAGAGGAAGGTCATTCCACAGTTTAGGAGCAACAGCTTCAAAGGACAGGTTACCTCTGGTTTTAAAGTGGGTCCTTGGGACAGTGAGGAGGTTCTGGCCCGAAGACCTACAGTAAGGGTGCGACCGGAGGAGTAAAGGCACAGCAGGTCAGACACGTATTTGGGAGCCTGACCATGCAGCTGTTAACATGGGGTGAGATGTTATAAAATTCCTATTGAATGATAAAGGATAATTACGAGAGTTTGAGTTGTGAATTGTCCTCATTTGAGTATAAGAATAAACTGCTGTCATTGCATTGGATCTCAGATGCTGTCAGACCTCAGAAGCTAAGCAGGGTAGGGCCTGGTTGGTTCTTGGATGGGAGACTCTTTGGGAACACCAAGAAGTGCTCGTGTGTGTGCATGTGCGCGTGAATTTGAATTTGAATTTTATTAATGGAAAACCATGGAGGAGTTCAAGTATCTCGGGGTCTTGTTCACGAGTGAGGGACGGATGGAGCGTGAGATCGATAGACGGATCGGTGCGGCGTCAGCAGTGATGCGGTCGCTGTATGGGACTGTTGTGGTGAAGAGGGAGCTGAGTCAGGGGGCAAAGCTCTCGATTTACCGATCGATCTACGTTCCCACCCTCACCTATGGTCATGAGATCTGGGTAATGACCGAAAGGACAAGATCGCGGATACAAGCGGCCGAAATGAGTTTCCTTCGCAGGGTGGCTGGGCGCACCCTCCGAGATCGGGTGAGGAGCTCAGTTACCCGGGAGGAGCTCGGGGTAGAGTCGCTGCTCCTTCACATCGAAAGGAGCCAGCTGAGGTGGCTAGGGCATCTGTTCCGGATGCCTCCTGGTCGCCTCCCTCGGGAGGTGTTCCAGGCATGTCCTATTGGGAGGAGGCCTCGTGGAAGGCCCAGGACACGCTGGTGGGACTATGTCTCCGAGCTGGCCTGGTGTCGCCTCGGGGTCCCCCCAGAACAGCTGGAGGAGGTGTGCGTGGATCGGGAAGTCTCGGCATCTCTGCTGAGACTGCTGCCTCCGCGACCCGGCCCCGGATAAAGCGGAAGAAAATGGATGGATGGCTGGATAATGGAAAACCCCTTGAGATGCAGCATCTCGTTTTCAAGGGGGACCAAAACATTTAAACATTGAACACAATACAGGACAACACAGGACAAGTTACATACCAAACAGTTACAGACAAACATTAAAGACAATTTTGCTCAGATCCCACTCCAGATCACACAACCATCTCAGAAATTACAATATTTTACAATAGAAAAACAAATAAAGCTAAAAAAATAAAAAATAAAATAAAGATGAAAATGTTATTAATGTTATTCCAACCAAGAGTACACTACAAAGTGAGTGAGTGGGGCCGATGGCGCAGACTGGTAGCCTCGCTTCCGTCAGTCTACCTTAGGACAGCTGTGGCTACAACAGTAGCTTACAACCACTGAGTATGGAGTGAATGAATAAAGTGCGATTAAAAAAAACAACAACAATGTATTATTATAACATAGATCCTGCCATTTTATCAAAAACATACCTCACTTTTGTTTTTGTAATCATATTCACTTTGTTCTACAACTGAGGTGCTTTGATATTTATTTCCTGGATTATATACAGTATTGACACATGAAACTGTCCTTTGCATTTTTAATAGTCCTCCACCACCACATTCTGAGCAGATCTGTGCCCAAAGAGTGTTCCTCATGGTGCCATGGAGAGCGTTATGTTTATCATTCCCACTGCTGCATGCAGCGAGAGCTCCAGACACAATTCTGATCAGCTTCGTCCCCTGTTCAGTCATTATTTCAAATTATAAAACGTAAAATGTAAGTGCAGAGGTCCCCCAAAATAATGGTTTAAACCCTCAGTTATTTCCATGTTGATGACCAAAAAACTGTCTTTCCAACAGTAACTTTGGCATATCAGGCCTGAAATTGCATTCGCTTGGTTCACTAAAGAAGTACACCACATTAAGCTGAGTAAGATTTAAGCGTATACAACTGTAAGCCTATATACAATACTAATTAAAAATACTGTATGTAACAACTATTCTGAGAAGGTTATCATTCATGGTCCTATCCGGACTAATAGATTCTCTAGTCGGGGCATAATACCCACATTTCCCAGAGCTGTCTCTCAGAAATTACACCCTCCATCATTTCTGCGGGCTATATGGGTCAACTACTACGATACCCACAAGCCCTGGCCTCAATTGTCCCGGCCGTAAACAGACGGGTTCAAATAAGGTCCAGACACGTGGCTCAACATCAGACCGCTTTTCATAAATCTGAGCCCAAGTTCGTCGGTGGAAAGGGGGACTTTTATATATTGTGTGCATGCAAGTTTGAAAGCTGATTTCAGTTGATTTCTTTGGGGTTTTGTCAGTTTTCTCCATCAACCTAAAATGTATTCCAGCGAGTCAAGTATCTTCACTCGCTGGAATTACCCCAATACACCGTCTAATATAACTTTGCTTGGCATTGTATACTTGCAAGTCATCTCCCTCGTCCTAGTTCTTCAGGAGATAGAGTGTATGGAGTTTGGAGGTTATGATCTGGCATGACGCATTTCTTCAGAAAGAAGGACAGTGTTTATAAATGGCCAACCCAGATGTCTGGAGCAGAGCAGAGGGCCGAGAGGGGAGCTCATGAAGCCCTCTGGTGCTGCCCTCTAAAACCCCTTGCAAGTACAAGACTGACACCTGCCACAGGACCACTGCAATGTGATATAGTGTTGTTCTGCGATAATAAGCAAGACAATACATATCGATAGAACTATTCATTAAAGGATCTGTATCATGCTATTTTAGCCATTCCAAAGTAAAGTATAGGCATATATATGTGTTCTGTCCTCACTAGATGTAGAGTGCTATCTAGTTATGACAGACAGCGAACAGATGATTTTGTTTGAAAAGATGTTTACTCATCATTTTCATTGTAATTCTCATTGTAAAGCTGTAACAAACACACACAAAATACAGCAATTAGAATGTGTCTTTACAACATCTTCTTGTGCCTGAGCTAACAGAGGTTACTACATAACACAGTCTGCTAGCAAGAAGCTAACGTTTTGACAGTACCAATAAAAACTAACATATTTATTTAAAACAAACTAATCCGTGTATCACTCAAAGATCAACACAATGTACATCCACATAAAACAACGAAAACTTACAGCCTTATGTGGGCCAAACGACGGTAAAACGGCTGCCATGAATTACAGCTCAACGTACTCAACTGCAGAACCGCAAAAATAGCATGCGCCACAAGAGGGCAGTATAAGTCAACACAAAAAACAAACTTATTCAAACGTTAAACATAAACTAACCATCACACTCCCCGCCTGGTATAATACTTATATACCACTATAGGCTTATCACTTTTTAAAATTAATCTGTTTGATCATTGTTCGATGGGAGCAGAAGAATAACTTCAGTTATTGGTCGCATGTACACACGTGGAGTGCCTTGCTTTACGACTTTTACTTCAACTTTTCTGATCTTCTTGTCTTCACTGAGAATGCACTTAGTAATGAGTCCAATGGGCCATTCATTGCGTTTCACTAGATCATCCTTTACCAAAACGACATCTCCTTCTTTGATATTATCCATGTCCTGAGTCCATTTCTTCCTTACTTGCAGTATTGACAGATAATCTTGTCTCCAGCGTTTCCAAAAGGCATCCGCAAGACTTTGAACATGCTGCCATTGCTTTTTGTACACGTCTTTAATGTCGAATGTCCCTTCTGGAGCAGGCGCAGCTCCGGCCTTTTGAGTTAGGAGCATGGATGGTGTCAAAACAGTAGGTGTGTCTGAATCTGTGGTAATGGGGACTAATGGACGGGCATTCATAATTGCCATAACCTCTGCCATTAGAGTAGTGAGAACTTCGTGTGTGAGACGAATAGGGCCTGACTGCAGTAACATGGCGTCAAGAATGCGGCGAGCAATGCCTATCATCCTTTCCCATGAGCCGCCCATATGCGATGAGTGAGGTGTGTTAAAAGTCCATGTGCAACCTTCTTTGCTCAGGTAATCTTTGATCTCAGGGTCATGTGTGCTAATTTTCAACTCTCTACAAGCCCCGATAAAGTTGGTGCCACGGTCAGATCTGAGAACTTTGGAAGGGCCTCTGACGGCAAAAAACCTTCGTAGTGCATTAATAAAGCTTGAGGTGGACATAGACTCGATTACCTCTATGTGAACTGCGCGGGTGCCTAGGCAACTAAATAAAACTGACCAACGCTTACTTTCAGCGCTACCACCCCTGGTCCTGCGAGTGACTACAGTCCATGGCCCAAAAACATCCAAGCCTACCCTAGTGAATGGGGGCTCCATGACAAGGCGGTCTTCAGGAAGGTTAGCCATTTTCTGTACGGTGGGTTTACCCCTAAGTTTACGGCATGTGACACACTGATAGATTACACTTGAGACTAGTTTTCTGCCTCCGATAATCCAAACACCTGCAGAACGGAGTGCCCCCTCAGTGAGGTGGCGACCTTGATGAGCGACATCTTTGTGGTAATGTCTCACAAGCAGAGTTGACACATGATGCTTTTTAGGGAGTATCAGAGGGTGCTTTTCATCGTATGGAATGTTCGCTAAAGATGTGCGACCTCCCACTCTTAACAGTCCATCTGAGTCTATGAATGGGTTTAGATTCCACAGGGGACTTGGTTTTGAGATTTGTTCCCTTATATGCAGCTTTTTAATTTCCTCTTTAAATGCACTTTGTTGAACACTTGTAATGACTGCCAGTTTAGCTTGAGTTTGCAGGTTTGTTGTGTTTTGGTTTGCAGCTTTGGATCTGTTTCTGGCTACTTGGATGAGTTTTGTCATACCTCTAATGAGACTTGTCCATGATGAGAACCTTTCGAAACGGTGAGGGCTGAGCGATTTGATACAGACTTGAGTTGCACAGACATTGACTTCTGGTCGAATCTCTGCATCGTGTTCTGGTTCGATTAGTTTGAACTTGCTTGTGTCTGCAGTAGGAGGTAACTGTGACAGTTCTTTTGTCAGGAAAGGTGGTCCTGTGAACCAGAATGTTTGTGGAAGGAGAAGTGCTGTTATTGGACGTGTAGCAATGTCTGCCGGGTTGTTTTCTGATGAGACATGATGCCATTGCGATGGCACTGAAGATTTTCTAATTCTCGAGACTCTGTTTGATACATAGACGTAAAACCTTCTTGTTGTATTGTTGATGTAACCTAGCACAATCTTGCTGTCCGTGTAGAACTTGACTGCATGTAACTTATAGTCCATTTCCTGACATATGAGCTCTGCCATTTCTACAGCGAGGACAGCAGCGCACAGCTCTTGACGAGGGATCGTGTGCGCTGGCCTTGGTGCTAGTTTTGATTTTCCCATGACAAATCCGGTGAAGTGCTGTCCTTGATCATTTTGAACACGTACATAGGCCACAGCGGCTATTGCTGTGGATGAAGCGTCGCTGAAGACACAAAGTTCTCTATGTTGCAGTGAGGAGAGAGACAATGGTACATACGGTCTAGGAATGTGTATGTGCTCTAAATCGAGAAGAGAATCTGTCCATGCAGTCCATACCCTTTCTTTGTCTGGGGACAAAGGGTCATCCCAGTCGCATGGTTCGGAGGTGAGTTCTCTTATGAGTGCCTTTCCCTGTACAGTAATAGGCGCAACAAAACCCAAGGGGTCGTACAAACTATTGACAGTGGACAGTACGCCTCTTTTAGTGAAGGGTTTTTGCTCTTTGCACACTTGAAAAGTGAAAGTGTCAGATTCAAGACTCCAGCTGATGCCTAAACTTCTCTGCACAGGCAAAGGGTCACTGTCTAAGTTGAGACTTTTAATGTCCTTTGCCAAATCACTTGTTGGAAAGGCCTCCATGACTTGGCTGCTGTTTGAGGCGATTTTGTGTAAACGTAGGTTCGACTCGGCTAACATTGTCTGTGTCTTTTGCAGGAGAGTGATTGCCTCGAGTTCTGTGGGAGTGAGATAAGACCGTCGTCTACATAGAAGTTCCTGGTGACATACTGTGCTGCATCCTTGCCGTATTCCATCTCCCCTACTTCCGCTGCTTTGTGTAGGCCATAAATTGCAACAGAGGGAGAGGGCCGATTCCCAAACACATGAACTTTCATACGGTACTCGATGATCTCCTTTGTGATGTCGTTGTCTTTGTGCCAAAGGAATCGCAGGAAATTGCGGTGATCTTCCCTCACAATGAAACAGTAGAACATTTGTTCCACGTCTGCCGTTATTGCAATAGGCTCTCTGCGAAATCTTATGAGCACCCCTAGCAAAGCATTGTTAAGATCTGGGCCGCTTAAAAGGACATCGTTGAGTGCTATACCCTCGTGTTTGGCACTCGAGTCAAAAACCACACGGATTTGATTGGGTTTTTGCGGGTGGTACACCCCGAACATTGGGAGGTACCAACACTCTTCATCGGGATGCAAAGAGGGTGCGATTTCTGCTTGCTGGTTGTCAAGAATTTTCTGCATGAACTGTACAAATTGCTCTCTCATATTAGGTTTTTTGTCCAGACTGCGTTTGAGTGTGTAGAGTCTCTTTAAAGCTTGGGTTTTGTTATTTGGTAAACGTTGTCTGGGAGCAACAAAGGGAAGTGGTGCAACCCAGCTGTTTGTCTCATCTTGATACATTTCATTTTGCATTATTGTAAGAAACTGTGCATCTTGTTGTGATGGTGCCAACCTCTCATCATCCTCGCTTTTGATGAAAAGTGTATCCCCAAGATTGTCTGTATGTTTTGCTTTGCAAGTATCTGTGCAATTTCGAGTCTCATTCATAACTTGCTTTACCTTCCTCTCTTTAACTTGCAGGACATTGGTGCAGGGACTCAGATACGAAGGACGTCCATTGAGCAAGATGTTAGTTTTGTAGGCTGTGACAGAAGCTGGTTTGTGTGCGCCACTTAAACACACGTCACCCACGATGACCCAGCCGAGGTCGAGGCGCTGTGCGAATGGTGCATTACTAGGACCGTTGCACTGCTCTCTCACTTTATGCAGCCGCAAGATGTCTCTACCTAGCAGCAGCAGTATTTGGGCATTTGGATCAATAGGATGCATCTTGTGTGTGAGCACCTTCAAATGTGGGTGATGTTGGGCGGCTTCAGGTGAGGGTATCTCTGAGCGGTCCTCTGGGATCATGTCACATTCTAGCATAGGAGGTAGTGGGACTTTAACATGACCATCTATGGACTCAATAATAAAATCTTTAGCTTTCCTCCCAGTCACTTCCATAACACCTGAGCATGTCTTTAACGTATACACCTGTGTGCCTCCGTTAACTCTGAAGATGTCAAAAAAGTCTGAGCGAGCAAGAGACTGGTTACTCTGTTCATCCATAACCGCATACAAGCTTATTGCCTTTTCTCTTTGCCCTGCTGGATAAACCTTGGCTAGACAGATTTTGGCACAGGACCTAGAACTATGCTGTTCCCCACATACCTCAGTGCACATTGTGGTAGCAGAGATTGGCAGTGGACTTGGCTCAGGCTCCCCGCCGTGCTGTTCCACCTCTGGCAGCGGTGTGAAGTGAGGAGAAGGGATGGGGCCTGGATGAAGAGCTGTATTGTGTCTTTCACTCTGACATTCTTTGCATGCGACTTTGATTGGACAGTTTTTGGCTTGGTGTTTGGTTGATGCACAACACTTGAAGCATATGTATTTCTCCTTCAAATATGCTTTTCTCTCATCTAGAGGCTTGCTGCGAAAGCTGCGACATTTTCTGAGGGGATGCGGCTTATTATGCAAAGGACATTGCTTGTCAGGCTCCTCACTTGATGCTGTGGACTCAATACCCTGTGCTACATCAGTCTTTTTCACTGATATCATTGGGCGAGTACTGGTTTTAACAGGTTTCTCAAACTTGGGCTGGGATGCTGACAGAAAAGAGAAGCTAGGGTCATTTCTTATGCGTGCCTGCTCTTGCACAAACCTAGAGAAGGTAGAAAAAGGTGGGAATGTGACACGATGATCTAACTTGTATTAGATGCATGTGAGATCCACTTTTCCTGTAGGGAATACGGCAGCTTCTCTACTATGGGATTAACACCCCGAGCAGTATCTAGAAAGGCTAACCCAGGAGAGTAACCCTCTGATTTTGCTAGTTCAAGTTCAAGTAAGAGGTCCCCTAGCTCTCTTAGTTTGGTATTGTCTCTAGAGGCAATTCTAGGAAAGTTCTCGATTTTCTTAAAGAGGGCGTGTTCTATTACCTCAGGTGCACCATAGGTTTCTTCCAAGCGCTGCCACACCATTCTGAGAGCTGCAGTGATGTTGTTGATTTGGGCTGAACTGATTCTCTTTGCTTGTTCAGTGGACTTTGGTCCGAGCCATTTCAGAAGTAGATCTAGTTCTTCTTTGGGCGACAGAGATAAGTCTTTAGTGATGTTCAGGAATGAGGATTTCCAGCCACGATAGTTTTGTGGGTCATCATCAAATTTCTGCATTGTGCCTGTCACAAGCTCACGCCTCATCAGATACTTCGCTACATCATTTACGTCTGATGTCTGCTGTGCGTTGGGGTAACATGGACGGAATGACTGGTACTGGTAGTTTGCTGCTGGATATGCAGTGGGAAGATTGGGTGCTGATATGTAGTTGTAATTTAATGGACTTTGTTGCTGCTGGGTTTTTAACTTGACATCAAAAGCATCAGGAAGGATTGGCTGAGGGTTTGCATTTGTTATTTCACCTTGGTAAAAGGGGGTTGTGTTTGAGATTGGAGGCTGTGCCAACCTTTGGATGTCTGGCAGGAAAACTTGACTGTCAATGTAGTTTTGAACCCTTTGCTTGGGATCCACAACGTTGTTGGATGGATGCTCTTGATGGAGTGGTTGGAGTTCTTCAAACTGAGTAGCTGCCTCTAAAATGTCTGCTTCTGCCACTGCAGCTGCTGTTTCTTTCTTTAACTTTAGTATGTGTAGTTGAGCTTGGATTTGAGCCTGTTGCTTCATAGCTTCAGCTTCCTCTTCTGCATAGGCCAACTGCGCTTGTGCAGCCCCAGCTTTGGCTCGTGCTTTGAGTGCTGCAATGCTTGCTGATGACCTAGTAGACTTTGAGGATTCGGAGCAACGAGACCTTGTTACCCACTCTTCTAGACTGTCTGGTGGAGTATGGCTCCTTTGCTGACTTTGGGGTGAGCGTCCACTGGCTGTAACATGATGACTGGATGGCTGAAGATTACCTCCTCTGGTGCCGTTTGCTGATGATAAGGCTCTTTACTGTTCTGTCCTCACTAGATGTAGAGTGCTATCTAGTTATGACAGACAGCGAACAGATGATTTTGTTTGAAAAGATGTTTACTCATCATTTTCATTGTAATTCTCATTGTAAAGCTGTAACAAACACACACAAAATACAGCAATTAGAATGTGTCTTTACAACATCTTCTTGTGCCTGAGCTAACAGAGGTTACTACATAACACAGTCTGCTAGCAAGAAGCTAACGTTTTGACAGTACCAATAAAAACTAACATATTTATTTAAAACAAACTAATCCGTGTATCACTCAAAGATCAACACAATGTACATCCACATAAAACAACGAAAACTTACAGCCTTATGTGGGCCAAACGACGGTAAAACGGCTGCCATGAATTACAGCTCAACGTACTCAACTGCAGAACCGCAAAAATAGCATGCGCCACAAGAGGGCAGTATAAGTCAACACAAAAAACAAACTTATTCAAACGTTAAACATAAACTAACCATCACAATATGATATATTGTACCTCTATCACTATGGAGTACTCATTTTTGAGAGAAATATAAGTATTTTTGGGGGTATTTTCCCTACCCGGAAGATAAGACGCTTCGATTCAGTTAACTCCGCCCCTCTCTCTGCTCATTCCACATTTGCAGTATTATAAATATAAATATCGCTGCAAAAAGTGAAGTTACTTCACATAATGCAGTTATAAGGAGTTGACATGTGCAAAGCAGTTTCATAAATGGCTAACACACATGCTAACACACACGCTAACATGCGTTTTGATTGACTCACCGCTCAGTTTGGACTCCCATGAGATCGCGTTGGTTATAAAAGTTATAAAAGTTAATCCACTTTGATTCTGGCCAAGGTTCACCAAGCATCCATCAGGTTGGTTGATATAGTAGCTAGCTTAATCCCGGAAAGAAATTCCAACTTCTGGCGAGTGCACTCTTCTTTAGGAAGGTTGAATAGCCCTGTTCCTCTCGTAGCCAAACGCGCATCCGTGGCATTATCGGTAAGAAAAAAGAGCAGGCGGTGTCCAGAGTAGGTTAGAAAGAGCTCAGTCTTCAAAAACAACACTTATGCTCGGATCCATGGCTCCTCCAGCCGTGGGTGCGCGTGATTAGCGTCGTGGGACAGCACAGACGCTTCGGAGGGTTGCTGTTTTAAAAAAAAAAAAAAAAAAAAAAAAGCCGTTTTATAAATAAAAATCAGGCCGTAAGGCATTACATTACAGACGTAGAGCACTTCCGTTCCGCTGTGACGACACAACTGAACAGCTCAGTCGTTTACCAGGAGAGGGTGGAGCAGCTGCTCAGAGAGCAGGATTCAGGAGGATTACTTAGAACTGCGTGAATGAAGCCAAAAACCGCTCTGGGGGTGTTTTTGATAAGGAAATAGCATAACAACATGGCTAAAAGCTCCAAAAAGTCGATTTTGCATGATATAGGACCTTTAATGTAGCATTGTCGACTCGATTTATGCCTTTTTATTGTTTTGGGCTACAGTATTTGAATTAGAAGTAACCACGAATGTCAACTGTAGAAAATACTGTGAAAAGTGGGTTCACAAAACACATGGAAAAATAAAACCATGATGGACTTTCTACGTATAAAGCTTTCCAAATAGTGCCAATCACATTGTTACATCAGCCACAAGCAAAGTGGGCCCAGTGTCTTGCTCAAGACACAAAACCCGTGCGATCAAACTACAAATCTCCATCTTAACTCTACCCATGGAGATTATGTCCCTCTACACCAAAGTCTTTACTCCATAACTGCTGGGCCTGCACTGTGTGTCCTGATGGGCAATTCCATCTTTCAGAATCTATCCACGGTGATGGCATGTGCGCGAAAAGGTCATCTCGGCTGAATTTGCCTATAATTTATGAGAAGTGCCGTTAAAGTCCAGGAGAGCATTTTGTTTGTCCACTTACAGCGGGCCGCACGGAGAGGTCGCCGCGAGCCTGGTGGGACAGAAAGGACACCGAGCAGCGGGGTTCTCTCTCACACGCCAACACCACCTCAGGGAACGGCGAGCTCCAGCTGCTAACCCTCACGTGCACGTTTGACTTCCACTTTGCAGCAGTGGAGTCGGATGATGTAATGGCCATGTGTCTTTATGCTGCTGTTTAAAGTAATGGGAAAAGCTACTTGTCTTAACACAATGCAAATGTAACTATTGAGTGACTGGCGGAAGCAGAAATGTATCATGTCTTTTACCTGGTTTACATTGATTTTAAATGAATTTGGAGGCTCAATCAGTGGATGGGTGTAACCCGGAGGTCACAGTAAATTGCTCTTTGAACCTGGACCCTGTGTGATACTTCCCTGGGGCGAGAGCGAGGCATGTCTGCGTTTCTGTTGATGATGACTTATGGGACAGTTCTCTCATTCCTGTGTTCACAGCTCACCGCTCCACTGGTCTTAACCACTGACCTCTATCTGCAGCCCCAGGACAGTGCGCCGTGTCAGGAGCCCCATTCGCACGATTCATGGCTGAGCAAAACCAGGAAATAGTCAAGACTTGCTATAAGTCAAGAACAAAGACGCTCCAATTATATTTTGTGTCATTGCTCCTTTCCACTCCAAAGAATCGCTCAAATGAGTTTAAAATGATGTCCGCTGCATTCTGCTGCAGCTGAAGTTGGCGTCATTAGAGTTGTCTGACTTATGTTTTGTCATTCGGATTGCCCTTTCTGCCATGATTCACTGATCTGACAAGGAGAGGGGTTGAGTATCTTACCCTGGGGCACAGTTACAGTATATGCTTCTGCTTGGCTCGAACCGACGATCTTCCAATGTACAGAGAAACTTTTGCGTTTTCTTCCTCTCCAGTTGTCTCCAATCCAATCAACATTAACGGCATTCATTTCCCTAAATTGTTGATGTGGTGTCCTGTATGACTGTCCCATTTATAAATGATATCCAGTTCATACAATACCAGAGGCGTGCTGGCCATAGGGAGAGTCGGGAGGTTTCCCGGTGGGCCGCGGCACTGTTTAGGGCCGGGCCGGGCCACTCCCACGAGGGGGAAATGTGTCAAAATCAGAAATAATGTTCGCATCTAACTTTTCATCCTTGTGGCCGGGAGATACCATTTGACGTTGTACCAACTCAGAGGGGTGTTTAAGAGTGTTTAATTGGAACACCCCTCCGCTTTAGTTGAAGTTGGTGCAGTCCAATCCAGCGGAGACCAGTGTCCGCGCGAGTAAAGAGAGAAAAAGCCAGTGCAAGGTAGAAAAGTGGACAAATAAATATGTTTATCTTATGACTGATTGTATCAGGCTCAGACTGTGTGCGTAGCGGACCATGTAAAAACAGATAGAGTTAGAAAAGAGTCGAAGCCATACTTGAACCGGGGACCACCTGCACCAGAGACTAGTACGCTATCACTGAGCTATAAACCCACAGAAAAATCGGCCGGTCTTCTCTAAATTCCTGGGCCGAAATGAGGTCCCAGCATGCTACTGTACAATACTATGAAAGAAAATCCATGAATAGATCTACAGTATCTTCAGCTACTGGATTCCTTTTGTCTTTGGCTCAATTAGTGTATCAATGATTTAAGAACTCCATGTCAGCTAAGCTCTAACTTCCAGTTTGCAATGTACCAAGCTGAAGATTCGTTGTTTTTTTTAGACACAATAACTAATAAACATCACAAAGAAAGGCACTGTTGAACTGTCTGTCTCAACTTTTTGCTCAGTCTTGAAATAAATCTCTTTAGCTCATAAGCTAGCTGTTTGTTTACTTTTAACAAACTGATTTCTTCAGGATCATTATGGACTCTCTGCATTACAAATATTTGGTTGAACCTCACAAAAACACGGCAAAGATGTCCAAAGAATAACAAGTTAACAAAGAAGGCACTTAATTCTCCCAAGCCTGTTTTGGCCTTGTCTTTATTCAAGGCCTTTACAATTTGGAATTACTCGCTCAAATGACTAACAAACTGGTACCAATGAAAGCCAAGGTTAAATCAGAATGTTTCCCATTTGCGGAACCATCACCCAGAAGCAATCTCTGCTGATGTGGAGCTCCATTCAGCACCCGATCAACCATGAAATCACCATCGGCGTCTGAACTGATCGCGCGCTTGAGTCAACTTGCGCCATTGACTTTCCGTTGTGTCTGTTGGCAACAGTCAACATTCTCCAGATGTCAGCTATTTTGTCATAGGGCAGATGGGTGTAAATACTGGTGTGGTTTTAGTGCCCTGATAAACAACAGCTTTAGGATTTCACACAGTCCACTGGTCCGAAAGAACAGCCTTAATGCCGTTCTAAATACAACAGCAGATCCCTTCACTATCAAGTTGGACCAACAATGTTTAATGCTGCTCAGCTCTGGGAAGTCAGTAACTATCTGTTAAGTCTACACTGAGCTGTATGTGTGCTATGGTGGGTCCTCATTAGAGAAAAATATTCAATTCAGACACCTCAATGCCAATGAGGTGAGAAAGTGACACTTCGGTTGTCACATTGCCAAAGCCAACGTGGAACATCATCCAAGATGCTAATGTATCTGGGAGAACGTAATAAAACATGTGAAACACTGTTTACTGAATCCCCCTGCAGTCTACTTTTGACAAGGATCCCTGCTCAGATCTTAAAGGGGGGTATTATGCTTTTTCAATCACATAGCACCAGTCTATAGCATACTACAATGATGACGTAACCTTCTGTTGGTCTGTATATGCAGTAAATTAAAATAACTGCCTTGAATAAAATTGCTCTCTCAAAATGGCTGTACTGAACGTCTTGAAATAGGCCTCTGTCTCTTTAAGAAGCTTTCCGACACACCCCCTTCAGCACACTGCTGTGGCATTTAAACAACACTACTGTGTGGGGAGGGGCTCTGCTGAGCTGA
This sequence comes from Neogobius melanostomus, assembly GCA_007210695.1. Taxonomy (NCBI): domain Eukaryota; kingdom Metazoa; phylum Chordata; class Actinopteri; order Gobiiformes; family Gobiidae; genus Neogobius; species Neogobius melanostomus. The sequence goes on from VHKM01000195.1 coordinate 312,285, forward strand.
GGAGCAGTGGTTGGTGGCTTGGCTGGTGACAAAAGGTCCAGAGGCGTCTCCAGGAGGTGGGGCGTTCCTAGGAGGACTGAGGCATAGCTACACCTAAAATGGCTGCCGTCTAAGTTTTTACTGATTACTCAAAAATATGTGAATGAGCCAAGGCAACACTCCAGGCATGTGTTTAATGAGGGAATGACATAATAACATGATATAAAGCTTGAGAAATTCGATTTTACATAATACCCCCCCTTTAAGAAAAGTTCCATGGCTGTGGTCACTCGCTGCTCCAGAGGCACATGGTCAAACACAGAAGAAAGTGGAGCGAAAATGAATCATCCAAATGAACCCATTTCAAGACAAGAACCTTTTACATTCACGATTCATCATGATACAACAAAGTACCGACGTTTAACAGCCAAGATTAGATTTAGATGGCCACAATGGTGACCTCTGTTTACTGGTGTGTGTCTTTAAAGCAGTGAGAGCAGGTTCGTCTTAATGAGATGAGTGTTTCAACGGTGCAGCTTTCTGCTCTCATGAATATGCATGCGGCATTGCTCGGAGCTGTAAGTGCTGAAGAGGCATTTTAGTAAGCACCAACTGGCCAGGGAGCATGGGAAACGGTCAATAGGTTCCAAAAATATTTTCCTTTTCACATCACAAATGATACTTTTGTGATAGCTTGTAATTTTATGGGTTTCTTTACACATAACACTTATCCAGGGACTATAGATAGAGTGTAGTCCTCAGGATAGGCGTGGACAATATTGATTCATGTGCACTTCCCCTGTAATAATAAATGAATAAGTTTGATCAAAGTAACATTTCTAATCACGTGGCAGTTCAATAAAAGCATTGTATAAACGCATCAGTCTGACTTTGGCTTCTCTTTTTCTTTTCTCTCATAACATCATCCAACAGAGCAATTTATCGCTGACTTTTGTCCACATTTTAAGCATGACTTGTACATTATAAATCCAGTAAGTCAAACTGGATTATCTTGACTTAAAAGCCGACGACTCGCCACAGGCTGCGTCCCACAAGATCCAACAGGGGCCAGTTGCACATGACATCGAAACTGGATGTAAACCATGTACAAACCAGAACAATAACATTAAATGGTTTACCAAAGTATAAATAAAATCACCTCTTAATTAATATGGAAAAAAAAAGTCTAAAATTACGGATGACTTTGAGTAACAACCTTAAGAATCCTAAGCGCCAACATCAATTCTCCCCCCACATTAGCCGTGTCGAGTGACTGCATGTCCATCATTCTGGGTCCCCTCCTGTTCCTGCCCTGAAGCGATGACACCATCACAGAATAAATGCTCCTTCAGTGAAATAAAGATGTGCTTCGCCTGCTCTGTAATGTGCACATATGGGTGCGCAGGCTGTAATGGACGCTCGGGAAACATAGGCATTATCCATACTGACGGAGACAGAAGACGATCCACTGACAACACACGCTCAACGTTATGACTGTCAGACTCATACCGCCCTCTCTGTGTGGGCCCCAAGTCATAAAAGGTGAGGGCTTTTAGCAATACTAGCTATTTCCCTTCAGTGTGTATAATCTCCATATACAGTACAAACACTAATGGCCTTCCTTGTAATGGTACTGCATATCACTTGCAATCACTATGGAATGCCGCCGTAGTCTGTCATAGTCTGATGTAGTCTGTCATTAAATTTATTTTACCCTCTGACAATATTGAATAGGTCCCTTTGTCCATTGTAGTCCCAAGTCTTTACCATTTAAATGTAATTATGTCAAGCTTGGGCTTTTCCTCAGTGCTTACTCTTAGAAAGAAGTGCATAAATCAGATAGATAGATAGATAGATAGATAGATAGATAGATAGATAGATAGATAGATAGATAGATAGATATAAACTATTGTTTTACTTAAAGCAGGACTAAGTAACTCATGCCCCTTGTGCCGTAACTCAATGACACAATGGAGATCATTTTTGCCATTTTTTTTGCCATTTGCCTGTTAGCTTCTTTTTCGTGATTCTGTGATTCTATTAGTGTGTATTGCGCCTCCGACCCGGAGGCAGTGAAATTAAGTTGCAAGGGTGGTTTTAGTTTATTTATTTTTTGAGCAGTTAACCTGCTCAGAAATAGTTGTCTGTACAGAGACACCAGGGGGAAATGAAAGACCCCCCAATCATCACATTAACACTTGTATTACCCACAGAGGGACTGCGAAAATGATTTATTAAGGTAAACAAGTAACGTAGTTCGTCTTTAAAACCACTCTCGAGAAATCCATGGTTATACTATAGTATATACTGCTACTGCTGTAAATCTCAAAACATAAACAAAACTTGCTGGCAAAACAGGCAGAGCTGTATTATGTAGGACTGGATTAAGGATTTCAACCAGTGCCTTCTACACTGTCCCTGAAAACATGAAGCACACTTCTACTGTGTTTTATTAAGTTGGTCTTGAGGAATGGAGACTATAGCACTGGACTGTTGCCAGTGTGGATCTTCTGTAGCTCCACACAGATGAATGTGGCAATGTACTGCTGCAATTAACCCCAAGACAGACTGGATTTAGAAACTAAGAACTTACCAAAGAAAGCGTAAGTCATTTTAATTGGTTTTGTTAGGCAGAAAATCAACTTGGCTCTGTCTCCATGCAGTCTTTGATCTCGAGAATTACGTAAACAAACCACCATATACTGTTCGTTCTCCTATAGTGTTCCTTCAACCATGGGCTAGTTTGGTCATTCCAACTATGTCCTTTTGTCAAATGAGATCCATTCTCACAACCGCAGCTCAATGTCTGTACTGTTTTTTTTTCCCTTTTCCTCCCCCCGTAAACGTTGTCAAAAGCATTTAACGGAGATGTGATTGCTCAAATTACTGTTGACATAGTGACAGCAGATGCCCTCCCATTACACCCTGCCCCGCCCTGTTGCCGTGACAAGCGCAATCCAAAATCCAATCTAATCAAGGGTGCAACGTTCCAACAGCCTGTCCCAAATAGCCAGTGTGTTAACATTAAGATCATAAAACACTTGTAAGCAATTTAACACCACTCACAACTCAAGTGGGCGGGTCAATCATTGCTCACGCCAACTGTTGTTGAGTCCTCGGGGGGACTCAACAACGCGCCACATTCGCTTGTGTACGAATGTGGCGCGTGTGATTCTGCCTAATTAGCTTTAATGTGATTTTTTTTTTTTTTTTTTGCGAGTCTGCTGCAGGTGGATCATTAAGACGGGGTTCAGTTGCTTAAAAAGTCTGACTCCTTCTCGGTGTTTTTTTTGTGTGTGTTTGTTTTTTTTTTACCGTGTGCTTGCGCAGTGTGCCCCACTTTACGCCACGCCGAAGAGCCTCATTAGCCTAATTGAACCTGATTAACTCCCCCACTTTCTCTCTCGGAGCAGCCTTTCACACAAAAGAAATGAATTTATTAAAAAAAAAAGAGAAAAGAAGTATCGCGCTTACTAGAGACAGCCTCACACTGCTGATAGTGGAATCTGAAGATGACATTGTAAAAGCGGAGTGAGATTTTTTTTTTTTTTTTTATTGGTATTTGGTAACAATTACAAACACCTCTTGATCACCTGTCTTTCGTTTTGTTGTTTAGAAAATACCATGATGATCTCAAACGGCTAATTCTTCTGCTTGGTCCCTGTACGACCATCTTCCCTTTGCTCCCCATTGAAAATAAACTCCAGTCTCCAGCAAACGTTCTTGTTGAATAGCTCTAAAAAAAAAAAGTTGTGTATAATTTCCTGTCTTAAAGGCACTATACCTGATTCGTATTCCAGTAATGGAACAACATTAGGTTTGTCCTCCTTTAGTATAGTGTAAACTCAGATATGTGCGCATCTACTATGTATCTACTATGAAAGTGACCCTGAGAGGTGAGCCTGCAAGTTTTGAGATGTGCCAATAAACCCGTCCCATGCTACAAACATGAAACTGGACACAACTGCCATTTGAATTTGGCTTCCTCTAATAAATCAGGTATAGATCCTTTTAGCTACAATCTATTGGATGATGACATTTCCCACCATATTGAAGTGGAGTGCAGCTGCTTAAAAAAGTAGGCTGAAATGACGTTCTACAGAAGAATAACATAAAGTATCAGTGACAAGACACATACAGTATGGGCAGGTTTGTGGACCTAACCCCTAACAAAGATCGTAGAGATTGCACATTTATACATTTTAGTGATTTGTTTCCAAAGAGTTACAGTGTGCAGGCACGAGCCCTCCGTCTGAGATCACGGAAGCCTATACGCTCACCAAAATCCAAGAACAGATCCACCGCGATTTCACAAACGAAGCGACGATACTGAACGTGTCTAAAAATATCAGTGAAATCCGCAAGCGCTTCATAACGCAGATCAGATCAACAAAGAGCCCGGTGCACCGTCAAGGCCTCGTTAGCCCACTTCCCTCTCGTCTCCTCTCGACACACAGCTGACTGCGCTACAATATGAAAGTCAAATTCGAGTGTAAAATCTTCATGTTTGTGTCCAGGCTTCAGGCGTTCTCACAGTGTCTTTATTCACACGCCGACGTATATTTGTTGGGATCCCAGGGCATGCCTCAGCTCTCAGCCCTAACTAAACCAAGGCCATACCATTTCACGTGTAACAGCTACAGCTTGTTTGTATCGTAAAACACTATGTGAGCAGAGTTTGAAGATTGTGTGCCTTAGTTAGATAAAGCATTTTCTTGATTCTGATGCTCTGATTTCTGCTGAAGCGTTTGCTCCTCTCTCGCCTCCACAGGCCATAAACCGACCTTCACCCAGCGCTGGTCACCTTCTGCAGCGGAATGGGGGGGGGTTAATGACTTTTTCTATTTTTCATCCTCTCATTCCTATTTCCTTTGCGTTCAAGAGGTTTGAACTGGAAGCTGGTCTGAATTTGTCGGGAAAATGTGCTTTTTAACTGTCAAAATGCAGATGTGTTGACCAGTTTTGTGGTTATTTATCTCTGTAATTACTTGGTGAATCCACATGAAACAAAGACACAACAAAAGTCCCAGTGAGGACCCTACTGTGTATGTTTTATTTGAGGGGAAACATGCGGGGAAGGGGGAGAACGTACAACGCCACAAAGAAAGACGCTAACTGACCCGGGACATGTGACTGTGAAGGAATTTGTAAAGTTATCATATGTATTGCATTTGGTACTGTTGCTAAATGAATTTGTGTATTGATGAAATGTTAACTCTTTATTCCTTGACTTGGCGGTGGAGGCCAAATTCCAAAGGTCTCATGTTTCTTGGGTTGTAAAATCATAAAACCCCATAAAGGGAACTTTTTGACCAGGGACCCTTTACCCGCTGACCGAGTGGACAAATACAGAGACTTCCACCACCAGCCCCGCCCTGACTGAAGGGGGGCTGGGTTTTAGTTTTATGACCCCAATGGAAAGTTACTGGGGAAAAGGGGTTGTGCCGATACTTTTGAGTAAAGTCTGTATGAGTCTTTGTACTTGCTGTGTGTGAGCTGAGGCTGGCATGGCGCCAGATGGCCTCAGTCTCTCCACCCGGTCCGAGATTATCGATAATAAACTTCAAAGTCTGACCTGTGTGTTAAGTCTGTTTTCATTTCTGGGGCAGAAATTAACAGGGAGTTTCTAAAAACTGTTGTGCAAAAATTCCCAAACAGTGACACAACAGCACGTATTTTGCTACTGTCATTTATTTTTTGATTTTTATTCTTGTAAATTCAAGGTTAATGCAGGTGGCAGCAGGTCAGATTGAATGCTTTTAAATGCCATTTGAATGCTCAGATGCAATATTTTCAGTGCCACAAACATCCATAGAAAGCATTCGTCACCATTCCGTTAAAGTGAACAAAGAAAAGTTGTTAAAGTAAACACAACGCAACTATATTTAAGATTTTGCCAAATAATGTACCCAGGTTTTTTTTTTTTTTTTTTTGTAGTTTGAACATTTCTGTGATGTTTATAGTTTCACTTCATCATTGGACACTGATAGGAAGTGGCATAGATAGAGGTAAACAATTTTAAACTGTTGCCGTGCCAACCATGTTACGTCACTGGGAAATGAGTCAAACTGCTACGGAACTTTACCTCTATCTATGTCACTTCCTGTCAGTCACTTAAAAAATGAATAAATTTAAAAAAAACTGCCGCCCAACATGTCTTCATTCATGTGCTGCTTCATTGAAATAAAAATGATAATTATTACTTAACTTATCAATCTAAATAAGTCATATTTGAATACAAAAGCATTAAAACCTGTCATCTAAGGAATAATATATTTGAATATTGGAATCAAATCTAATGCCTGGCCTTAATTCGGACATGTTTATTCAATAATATTTTATGGTTTGCCCAGTAGCTCCAAGATTAAAAATCGATTTTTCTATAGGAAAACTTGGAATCATGTTTGGCTTGAGACACAACATTGTACACTTGAATTGTTCTTAATTTTCCGAAAGTGCATGCCGTAATGCTCTATAAGATCATAAAATAGTGGCTATTGGTCACTAAACAGAATGATATAAAGACCAGTTTGGGGTGGTCGTAAAAAACCCCACCCCCACGAACGTTGGAGGGCTACATATTTGCAGAAATGCGTCGTCAGCTCGTGGTGAATCGGCTACAAGTGCCGGTGATTAATGGCTCTGGGAATGACTGCTCCAACGTCATTTAATGAGTGGCAGTATATTGTGGTGACGGAGGCTGCTATAGCTCCAGCCGCGTTATTTACGGACATCTTTGAGAAAGATATACGCTGTGACTGTCGTATATCTATAGGCAAGAGATTGAATGTACAGAGATACAGGGATCGGCTCAAAGAAACTCTGACACGGAATAACTCAGATTGGACCCGGGGAACTTTGGTGACTCAGTTTTAGGCACTGGACTTTAACGGTACCACCCATTCATAGGTGAAAAGCGTGTCCTTTGGTCTGCACTTAAGATTCTATTTTGTGAATCTTCCATATTGTTAGCATCAGTTTACGTCACGGCCTTTTGAAAACCCTTGTCTTCCCGTACTGTCTTTTGAGAATGTCCTTTAACCCAGGGTAGCTTACATCTAAGCTGCTGCAGTGGCCCGGCGGATAAACATATAAATTATCGCCATAGTTTAACAGCGTGGATGTGGGTTAGTGAGCCTGATAGTGGCCATTACTCCCTGTGTGCCGTTTAGGAACCTCTGACAAAGCCACTAAAAGCTCCCCCTGCCCCGAGGAGGAGCAAAACAAAGCAAAATAAACCACCTTGACACCAAAATGACAGAGAACATTAGGCAATGAGATCAGTTGGAAAATGCTCTGCCACATAGCCACTGTCACTCGCAAATGGTACACTTTAAACTAACCACTGATGTTTTCATAACACACATTCATAAAGTTAACAGCACATGAAATACACGGGCAGTCCTGATTTATTTTTCTTTGGAAGCTGACCGGTGTAATTTCACACAAAGAGAGCTTAAATGAGCCTTAGCATTGAGAGGATCAGGGGACGGAGAGAGATGCCAACACAGCAAGCCTTTGACTTCGCGTCCACCACCTCCACCGGTCTCCTCTATCCCGCAGCCTCCAGGGAACGCACGCTCATCAAACAATGTGCTTCTCCGGCTCCCGGCCTCCCAGTGTAGTTGTGGCCCTGCAGGAGATTGGTTTGGTTTGGTTTATTGGTTTATTTGGTAGGGACAGTGCAAGTTAATGAACAAGCCACACCGGATTGTAGCCTTGGGCTAATTTCCATCCGTCGTCCCCCAATGCGCACTCTCAAACACACTCACATTCATCCTGGCCTATTGTACATGTTTTTAGTGGTAGGGGAAACCTACGCAGACACGGGGAGAACATGCAAACTCATGTACATGAGAACTCCCACTTCTCATGTACAGAACAGGTGACATACTGTATTCATAAAAGACGCCCCAAACTGTCTTCAGGTACTGGAAATAGAATACCGTATATTCTGGACTATAAGTCGCTCTGGTGTATAAGTCACACCAGCCAAAAAATGCATAATGTGGATGAAAAACCATATAAAAGTCGCTCCGGAGTATAAGTCGCACCAGCCTTGGAAACTACCTGGGCATGGAGGCATAACTGCACCGCTGATAAGCCTCTGTGCTGATAAGCCTCTGTGCTGATAAGCTTCTGTGCTGATAAGGGCAGCACATTGTTCAAACACCCATTTGCGAACCAGTTCCTGTAGCTGTGGTCATCTAGCTTTTAGCCCGCGATTAGCTTTTTTTTGTTTTCTTCTTTGCAGTAAGAGTAACCTCTGTTTTTCACCAGGCCCTCACACATTTGGTGCTCACTCCACTCTTTAATTCTGCTGCTCGGTTACATTTCAGAGAGGAGTAGCAGATACTGGTGCACAAGCCTAGAGCGCCCACTAGTGGCTGTCAGTGTGAAAATACCCAACATGTGAAATTATATATTTGATATACAAGTCACACCAGAGTACAAGTCGCACCCCCAGCCAAACTATGAAAAAAGTGCGACTTATAGTTCGGAAAATACGGTAATCATTTTAAGGACGAATATCACATACATGTACTTGAATTCAGAGATTAAATCTAAAGCTTGAGTTAAAAAAAAACTCCTATTGTCAATGGAACAAGTATTTTTTTTTCTTAATTCAGATTATTTTGTATCATTTCAACTGAATTTTTAAAAAAGTCAAAGTCAGTTTGTCTGATTTCAAGCGGGATACGCTCATTCCATTAGCATTAGCATTTTATCCGATCTTCGATTAGTTCAAACTGACTCAAGTTCGACATAAAACAACCTTCATTCAATCAATTTTAAATCATTTATCTCATTTAAGATGGTCATTTTTCCAGTGTATGAGCGCTACATGGCAAATTCATGTGGTTTTGCCATTAATTCTCCACATGACGTTGGTTAGCTCATGTTGTTTGTTCATTTTTTTGTATGTATTTGTTAGCGATATAGCGTTTGTTATTGAAAACATATCCGGCTCTACTTTTAAAGCGCTTGCCATGTTAATAAATAGGTGCTATCCTCTTGCCGTTGCATAAGTGAAAGGTTTTCCGTACTTAACACGTAGCACACACACACACCCACACACACACACAATGCCCATATCAGTGAGGTGCTTCTTTTGAAAGTGCTGCAGAGGTTGATGGCCAGTTAATGACATCTAATCTGGGTTAAGTGGCCCAGTATAAACACGGCACTCATTAGGCCGCTCTACTGGGAACAGTGCAAGACAAGTCGCAATCAATCAAGCCCTTCACCTATCTATTAAGTAGATTTACAATTCTTAATTTATTCCACTACTTGAAAAAATCGGTATAAGGCTTGATAACTTCATTTTATTAAAAGTAGTTTGATTTAGTAATGCATGAATGTATCATGAAATCATGCATTAATGGGGTAAAATTGACTTTGACAGTATACTCAACAAGACAGCATTTTTAGATACAATTTCAGAAGTGCAAAAACGATTAAACCGAGAGCAGATATGCCAAGGACTGCACAGTTTTGTTCGTGACAAAATAGGCCACCGCGCTCTTGTGTCAGAGTGTACTTTGCCCCATAATACTTTGTCAAACTAAGACAATAGCCGCTATAGAGGCTTTACAATGCCGCGCCGGGCCTGATTGGTCCGGTTTGAACATGCTGTCACCCGAGAAGAAAGGAGCATCCATTTACTGTCAGTGTTTGCCGATGTTATTGATAGCGCGTGGACAGGAATAGCAGCACAGCCTCGTTCCATGCGGTATTTTTGGGATACAGAGGCTCGGGCTGATGTCCCATGTGCCGCTGGGAAGCTATTTTCATCAGTGTTTACTTTGAACTGTCGCCAACACACACACTTTAACACATCAAATACAAAAAGTCAAAAGCGCAGTTTGCCAAAAGGTATAAATAAAAAAAATGTGTTGAGGTTTGCGTGTGGAATGACAGATCTCAATAGATGTAAAATATACATGTTGTCTCCATAACCACATTTTTTTATTTAACTTGAGGTACATTATTTCTAGTAACAGTGCATTTAAAGAGGAAAGGGAATTTATTTTATTTTTTTCTGGTTGTGATCATATGAAATAATGCTGTTGATAAATATATACAGTATATAAAGTTTGATTATGTTGCTTGATACATTAATACATTTTATGACATACAAGAAGGGAAAGTTCCATATAACTCTGACCCACAAAAAAAAAAAAAAAAATCACATATCCCATGTATAAAGCTCAATGATTAATGTCAACTTCACTTGTCTCTCATCTCATGTGCAGATTTCACTTTCCTAATTCTCTTGACTGAAACAATACCTGATTAGCATTGTGTCAGTTAATTGGGAGTTTTTTGTGGGCACATTTCTCCGCTGTCACCTGTCTCTGTCTGCGCCACGCTGCGACCGGGACGTCCTCGGAGGCATAGATGTTTACTCCTGCAGCGCTGCCTCAGGACATCCCAGCACCGCTCCTCTAATGGCCTCTCCCAGCCAGACTGCCACATTCCTGCATATGCTGCACCAGAAAACTAAGTCATTTAAGTTTGTCAACTCAACTATTAATTTTCATGACGTACTCTACTCCAATTGCGCTAAAGACTGTTTCATAATGCGGCTAAACCTGTCATTGGCACTTGTGTCGTTCAGAAAGTAGAGGTGAAGAGCAACCTCTATGCACTTGGCCCGTGAGTCATGTGTTACAGGATACTGTCTGTTCTCAGAGAGCTCTCGAGCGGGAGGCCAAAACACTTCACACACTTATACTTTTAATATACTATATAATATACTTTTACATTATGCAACTTTTTATGTGGGGGGAAAAAAAGTTGATATGTGTGCGTATTTGACCTTGTAGGGACCCAGCGGCTGTATGTGTGGTCAGCATGGCGCCTTCACTTTCAATCAGGGTGGTCTCTACAACGCTCCAGGATCACTTGTTTTGTAGGTTTTCTGGTGGGAGGCTCCGTCAGCAGTGAAAGCCTTCTGAACCCGGAGCGTCTCAAATACGCACAAATATCAACTTTTGTTTTCCACATAAAAAACTTGCATAATGCACCTTGAAGAATAAGTTGGTAAGTATAATAATAAGTATATAGTATTTTATTGTACCTTTCAAGTTCCAGGTTATGAATAAAATTAATATAACACACAACTGTTTTCACCCGCAGAAATTAGAAATGAGAAGTGAAAATGTGCTTAATTTGAATGGAGTTAGACTCTCTGTGCTGCAGGCTGGAGCTGTCCGTGGTGCTGATTCTGGTTTCCCTTTGACTCGTGTCATTTAGAGGTGAGTGGTTGATGCAACTCCTGTCCACTCATTGCATTTCAGAGTAAACCAATGTAACTGCAGTGCAATGTGCTTCCCATGTGAGCCATGGCCATGCAACAACAACAACAACAACAACAACAACAACAATGGATTCTTAATCTTTTTTACCTTCTTTTTTGTTAGTACCCATCCACTGGTCTCGTCCATGTTCACTTATCCTTGTGTCTCTTTTGTCTTTGTTTTTGTTTTTGTTTTTTTAATTCAGGTCCTGTGAGCTGGGAGCTACACTTATCTGACTGCCCCACCAACAAGAAGCAGTCTAACAGCACACACAAAAACTGTTCGCTTATCTGTGATGTTTTGTTACTGTCAAACCAAAAGCTATTTACAGTAGAACAACCAGGAGTTAATCCTGTTATGGCCCATAATTGAGTCAGTGGGGATGAGATGTACATGGGGATGCTGGTCGGGGACGTTTAATCCTAGTGCCGAGACCTTCACGCTGACAGATGTTTTGTTTGCTGCCTAATAAACTGTTAAAATGCATGAATGTGACAAAGTTACGAAAGGATAACACTTACATTGAGCGCTCGCCACTGATTTTGGCAGGAAGAGTCAATTCATTGACTCAAAACCAGAATGTCTCAGATAAATAAAAATAAATAAATAAAAAACAAATATATAACCACCAGTTTGATCATGTATTTATTCATGTAGTCTTGAGCTGACACATTATCCAATGGCTCACTGTAATTGTTAGGGGGGAACAATGAAATAATACCATCTCACACTGATCAAACATGCTTGTTCTTGTTCGGAAAACTGGCTTTGGATCACTTTCATCAAGTTTGTGTTTATTCAATGCAAGTTTGGCAGAGCAGGGATAGACCGTATTAGTGGAGCTAAGAAAAGAAGAGTCTCCATGGCAACTGTTATAAAACGGAGGCAGCCATGATAGTGGAGAAAGAAGTCATGTGACAATGGAGAGATTGTTTTTATTTTTATTTTTTTACCACAGCACATTTAGACCTAAATAAATTCAATGGACGCATTCTAATGGGTGACTGCAGCTCATCTTAGGCACTAAGAGTCTTCCCCTACACCTTTGGCCAGTCATACGCAGACATAGAGACACAGAATATGCATTAGGGGCAATTCAGATGATAGCTTTCCCCCAACATATATACAGGCCTGCATGTTGTTGAACATTTGGAGTTTGCCATACAACTTGATATGTATGTATGCAAAGTACACACAGTCAAACCTCGAAGTTAAACCTAGGGGAACATACTTGAACCAGCCTATAGAGCCAAGAAAATCATCCAAAAGTGAAAGTATCCCTTTACATTCTGACATTATACTGTAAAGGCACAGACAGACGTGTGAGTTGGATGTTATTGTTGAATGATAGATGTGTGTCAGACCCGTCATGCGACCATCAAGAGGCACAAGGTCAGAGCTGTCATCTCGGCTGTAATTACACCAAGCTTCAGTGCTCCATCGAAGACAGACTCCAAGGTCAAATATGCTGAATGCTCCTGTCAGACCTCTACATGACGGTCAATATCCTTTATATTGCCGCTGAGATATTGACGTTTCGTAATTATTACTGCAGTGGGAGGACAGCGTTATGGGACTACATGATGTCAGCGTGCATTAGCCCTGTTGCTTATAATCAGTATCAAAATATAAACTAATGCTTTGTTTGTGTTATTATTTTTGTTTTTGTTTTGTTATTGTAGTTGTTTTACTAGGTCCGACAATTAAATCAACGAGCTGAAGAGGCATTCTCAACTTTGAAAACTGCGTCTTTCTTGATGACTTATAGTATACGCTGCCGTGCCGAATATTTAAAAGTGATAGTCAGATTTACCAGTATTTAGCAGTGTTTTTTGTCTATCAGTCCATCCTGAAACTAAATGAAGATCTTAAGTCATAAAATCAAAGTGTGTTATGGCGAGCGGACAATTGTTTATAATGTCTCTGTGAATTGTCTTATATCTGTATGTCTTGTTTGTATTTTTATGGAGCTGCTGAACTGTAAAACAAATTTCGGATCCTTGTATCTGACAATAAAGCATTTATCTATCCATCTATCCATCTATCCATCTATCTATCTATCTATCCATCCATCCATCCATCCATCCATCCATCCATCCATCCATCCATCCATCCATCCATCCATCCATCCACCCATCCATCCATCCATCCATCCATCCATCCATCTATCTATCTATCTATCTATCTATCTATCTATCTACAGTATCTATCTATCTATCTATCTATCTATCTATCTATCTACAGTATCTATCTATCTATCTATCTATCTATCTATCTATCTATCTACTATCTATCTATCTATCTATCTATCTATCTATCTATCTATCTATCTATTTAGTAGTAGTAGTTTATTTCGGTCCATAAACATTCAGAACACACGTCACATGCCTTCAAAGATCCCGTACATCAAAGATCCCGTACAAAACAAGTACTTTTTACGTGCTAAATGCATGCATGACTGAAAGGGTTTAGGCTGAAGTCGAGACTTACACCGCCGAACCCCATTTACAACTGTGACACTACCAAAGATGGCCCATAATACAGTTTCTGTAATGGTAACACATAAGCACAAAACTTAAACGTCAAGAATCAAAATTGTGTTATGCAGCCGCGATGAACTTCTTTTCAAATGATCTTCATTCAAGTGTTCTATACTGTCAAATTCATGGAAAACATCATCAAAATTCACTTTCTTTGGAAAATAACACTGAAATACTATGGTTCATTTTCACCTTCTTTCAAAAATCGGAATAATTTCAAGTACCCACTGGTGAGTATAACCCCAGGGTTCCCCATAACACTGAGCTACATTTTCCATCATCAGTTCAGATAAGTAGAGAGAGGAGTATTCGTCTACCACTGTACAGGAAAAACGCACTATATCTTTAGTGAGCTTTTAGTAATGTGGCATCAACAGATGTGATTGCCTCGTGTACTTCTGTAGATAAATGGGTGAATGCACGGTAGTAGTAGCAATCTGAGACCCGAGTCACAACATTGTGACTACGGACCTATACCACAAGGCTCCTTTAAAACCAGAGCCCGCACTTAAACATCCAACGGTAATTGCCAGTTTGCCGGGGGATTCATGAGAGGCGTATATGTGGACCCGCTGCGTGGCCTGTGCAAACCGCTCAGCGTGAAAGCACGAGTCACGAGCCCGGCTTGGGTTTTCCCCATTCATGAAGCCACTGACTCATCACCGCTCACTGCCGCTGTTTGCCTCTGCTGCTGCTGCTGTAGCGGTCAGTGAGCCACCTGCAGCATCGCTCCGCTCCTCTCCTGTTGCAGCCCCCCTCCTCCTCCTCCTCCTCCTCCTCCTCCTTCCTCACAAGCGCCATCCTCATCCTCAACACGTTAGTCCAGCCTCCTTCCTGCCACATGCACAGCGCGGCAGAGAGAGAGGCGGCACACGGAAGGACACGCACATCAGCCCGCCGCCGCTCCGCCTGTCTGCCTGCCCTGCGTCTCTGTCTCGGATCATGATGGCTCGACACGGGAGGCGACGACGCGCGGCGAATTAGCGGCCGACTGCTGCGTCTCTCGGACTGCTGCAGTGCCGTATACGTTTCCCCAGCCAGGTGTGCGTGCGTGTCGGTGTGTGAGTGAGTGCGCGCGCGCGTGTGTGTGTGTGTGTGTTTGTGAGGGGGGGGATAATTCTCTTGGACTTGGACTACGCCAGGGCTGGGGTCTGATGTCACATGTGCTTGATCGGAGGAGACGGGGCTTCCGCGAGCTGGATTTTGTGGAGGATGCTGCGGCAAGTGATTCACAGAGGGCTCAAGGCGTCGTTCTACTGGCTCGGTTTGTTCGTCAGCAGGCACCCCGTCTTCTTCCTCACCGTGCCCGCCGTGCTAACCATCATCTTCGGCTCCACGGTGCTCAGCCGCTTCAAGCCGGAGACTAATCTGGAAGTGCTGGTGGCCCCGACTCACAGCTTGGCCAAGATCGAGCGCAGTCTCGCCAACAGCCTCTTCCCGGTGGATCAGTCCAAGCACAAGCTCTACTCGGATCTGCACACCCCGGGCAGGTACGGGAGGCTCATCCTTCTCGCCCGCGCCGGGGGGAACATACTGGAGCTGGCGGACCAGGTTCTCCAAGTGCACAAGCAAGTCCTGGAGCTGCGCGTCAATTACAAGGGATTCAATTACACGTTCGCTCACCTCTGCGTGCTGAGGCACCGGGACAAGCGCTGCCTCCTGGATGATATTATCACCATCTTCGAGGACATACGCCAGGCCGTGCTCTCCAACAGCACTTTCCACAAGGTGCCCGTGGGCTACCCCAACACCACGCTGAAGGTGAGTGCCGGAGCGCGCACTGCAGCTGCCGCCAGCCGCAGCGAGTGCACCATCCTCCGGGTTACTGCCAGTTCTCTGCCTTCCCCGTGTTAGGTCTCTCACCACATTCTACTGCATTGGACTCAGACCCAAATCTTTGCACACATGTTGGCTCCACTTGCGCCTGATTGTGCATAGTTTGAGCTGTTGTCCATTCAACATGTCCTTCTCCACATCCACACCTGTGATGCACATAACGCACATAGACAGGCTGTTACGTGCAGCACAATCAGAGCTGGCTATAATTTCTGAATGAGTGGACTCCGATGGGGCGGGGACTATATGTACAGCAGGGACAGACGGGGTTTGAAAGTGAAACTAATGTTTATGTTTATCAAGATCCCCCATTAGCATCCGCAGCATACTGTTTCAGCTGTATGCACCCTCAAGATAGTGTATTCATCCTTAAGGTTTTCAGAGGCTTTCAAACTAACACTATTAAGCACAAGCAGACACTTATTACATGTTTATGTTTAAAGACACGTTTAAAGACCTTGACTTTCTGGCCCAGATTGATTTTGCGGTTATGCTGCAATATTAACATCTTAACATTAATTTTGTAGAGTGATTTATTATGACATTTCTTTTCACCCATTTAGGTAAGGCATCCAACAGTGTAATAGAGCATCTGATATAATGTTGTCTGGCTGCAGGACCACACGGCTGTACACCAGCGTCAGTATAAAGATTGACGAGCATTATGGAATTAATAATGATGTGTCCTTAATTTAGCCGGGCATTGGGTTGAATCCCTGTGGATCCAACTCCAGCAACGAATGACAGATCAGCGGCTGTGCTATTGTGTTTTCATGAAACATGTACATTGGCACTGCATAGGAACCTATGACAGGGCAAAGTGGCTGGTAGTATTATCACCAATAAATTATATCTCTCCCCCTACATTCACATGGACGGTGTAGCTGTTGTAGTGGATCGGATTATGCATCCACAGTGTGCACGTATTACTATTTCCGTTCATATTTTTTGTTAATATATTGTTTCATGTCTAACTTTAAAACTTCAGCATCAGGCTGTATACTTCAACACTACCTGTAGTGGGAAATCCCCTCTCAACACTCTTAGCCAGGACCATTTCTCCTTTAATGACCATTTTGAGTCACAATGTTGACAAAATGAATGGGACATGTAGGTCCCATGTGTTTGGATTCGCCCGCAGTGCTCCTTTAATGTTATTGGATGATATTGTGCATAAATGTTTAGTAGCCTATCATACTTGTCTTATGAGCTCATTTGGATCATGCAGCTAGTTCTCATGCTGTTTTAATCCAGGCTGCTGGGAAATCCCTTCTGGCTCAAACGCGCACATCTTTATTGCATGGTATTATTATCATTGGCTTGCATTTGTCTATGTCTTTTACCGGATCCAGCATTCAGCACGTGACAGTAGTAACTGCTCTTATAATATCAAGCCATTTTGCAAAACAGAATTATATCGCATCAGAGAGGCGTTGTCCACACACAATTTCGATGCATGTTGCAGGGAAACCCCCCTCCCCTTACACTCGAACAGCCAGCATCTGCGCTTGTCATTTCCCTAGCCTTTGCTGTGCGATCATGTTAGGCAAAAGAAAAATGCTGGCAATCGGCACATTTTTCATGATTCCGGCCTCAGTCCAGTGCATTTTAACCCCGTGTGTGGAAAACCCCTCTGCACTCACAAGAGCGACGCTGGTGCATGTGAATTGATTGGCTGCATGTGGCTGCTGCTCTGTGCCTCGCCGCTCTTCCACACACACGCACACGCACACACACACACACAGAGCAGAGGGATATCCTCGTTTTGAATGCAGTGTTCCCCTCTCCCCAGCCGCTGCCGTGACAAGGCTGGCTCTCTCAGCCGCAGTGCACACGGTCCATGATTACGGTTAGCTAACCCAAAGAATCGTGATAAAGCCTGCCTCCAATGCAGATGTCTTATAAATGTGTTTGTACCTCCGGTTAGACCAGTGCAGCAGCGGTTGCTGGGTTATGGCGGCATGCAGTTTTCCAGAATTATCCATCTGTAATGTAAACGCCTTGGTGACATGAAACTGCCATCTGGCAAAATGAAAGAGATGTCAGTGTTCAAGGAAAGATTTTCAACTGATCGAATATGTATACTCTGCATAATATGAAGCAATCACAGTCTTGTTTGTCTTTATGTATTTCACTGCTGTCCCTGTGCGGCAGTGATTACACAGTCGAGCTCTGGACGGAAACAGTTTGGATTTCTGGGATCCCTGGTACACTCCATGATCATAAACTTTCAGAAAGTACAATCTTGAAGTGATCAGGTGAGTGCAGGTCCTGGTTCTGATTTTGTCACGGTTCGTGCTCTCAGTCGCATTTTAGCGGTCACTAAAGCTGTCTGCCACTTCTGAACGTTCATACTTCAGTGTAATTGGTTCAGTCGGACTGTCATTTACTCCGAGCATGACGGGAAGTGTGTGGAGGAAAGTGTTGGTATTTGAACATAGGGCTGCATGAAATAGGAAAAATAAAACTCTGAATCCCAGCGTGACAATACCACAATAGGAAATTCAGATTCAGTTGTTTGTCATATTGCAGTGTGTTAGATGCATAATACTCTGAGCTAACGGAGTCTTTCCGCAGCTCTTTCCTCTACTTTCTCTGCTACACTTTTTCTCTGCTGATACTTTGCTTGTCAAACTTCAACCCATCAAAATTGTATGTAGCAGCATAATTATGTTTATGGTGTACAGAGAAAAGATGCATACAGACTATACACTGTAACGCCTGGCACAGTCTTGGAATCATAGGCTTCTATGCAGTACTCTGCGACATCAAGGTACATACAGTATATAGTGCAGTATTTTGAGACAAAGTTTAAAGTGCTTTACAAAACAAAGAGGATGTGTCCAAATACATTAAGCACAAACCGATCTAACCATTAAGCAAAGTGAAAAGAGAAGAGAGCTAATGAAATTCTTGTCATAGCTAAATGGAACGGTTTTCAGCCTGGATTTGAACATTGCCAAGAGTAAAAGCCTGTCTCACATCTTCAGGAAGTCTCTTCTTGATTTTAGTTGCATAAAACGGAAACGCAGGCTCGCCATGTTGAGCGTTATTGCGCCTCTTTGCTGTCATATTCCTGGATCCACATGTGCAGCGCTGCTCTCAGACCCCAGTGCTTATGAATACTGCAGAAGTGGCACTAGCACATGTTTAATGCAACACAGAGCTGTCTCCAGCAGCACGAGTCCAGACAGACACACTGACCAGAGCGGAGCTGCGGGGAGGAATTCTGATGACCCTTAAACGTACTCACTCAAAAGTCTGGAGCACACGCGCTCATGTATATTGGAAGGCCAAAATTATTCAAAAACATCAACACAATCGTATGTATCTGGAGTTGATTTTCTTTGCTGAAGGGTTGGCTTCTCAAGAACTGAAAATGTAGTGCAGCTGGTGGTCTAGCGGTGTTTGAAATGATGCATCCGCTCCATTGAAATTGTTAAACCGTGTTCATATGGTAATGACGAGGAGGAGGTGTTGACTCCACTGCAGTTGATCTCAGTCCTGTGTGTGAGAACACTGGGTCGTTCTGTCTCTTCATAGATATTCATGTGTCACACTCGCTACCTGCACAAAGCTGCAGCGCTCAGATAAATGTCGAAGAATGTGATATTATTTACCATCCCACAATGGCACTGAGTCACCACCAGCAGCAAACAGCTTAAAGAGACCCATGAATCATCCTGATGCATCCAGCCTCTTACATTCACACAATTAAGTGTTACAGATGCGGCCAGTGGAAATGGCCATAATGTCACAAAGCCTTTGTAGTTATTAACAAAGGAGGGGAAAGTCTGATAAAATATTGTTTTTGTAACTATTGCTGTTCAAATTAAACTAATAAAAATGTATTAGGTTCAGTGCATTTAACACATTAACAACATAAACAAATACAGAACAAAATAATATACATAAAACTCTCTTCAGCTAAAATCTACATGCTCGATACGGTATTTTGCAGAGTATCCAGACTCCTTCCTTTTTGTATTAGTTTTGTGTGTGTGGTAATGCTGTTTCCCTCCTGGCTGTGTGAGCTCTGGCCTGGTTTCCAGTGCTGGTCTTTGTGGCCAGTGCGCCATGTTGTTTGTGTTCCTTTGTGTGTGTGTCTTCTAGGAACACTCGTTCTTAGTGTAGTTAGCAGGGCTGATGGTCTTTGTGGCCAGTATGCAGTGGTGGGGGTAACGTATTACAAAAGTAGTGAGTTAATATTACTTTTTTAACAAAGGAACATAATATATTACTTATACAAAATACGGTAATATATTAGTCATTACAATTCAAGTAACTCAAGTTACAAGTGCATTTAAATGGATGTAATGCATGTAACAAAAAAATGTCAAATTCCCCCCAAATGAAACGCAGCACCAAATCAAGTTGGATATTTGTGTATAAGAAGGAAAAGGAAATCTTTGACTGCACTTTTGCTCGGTGGCATTATCACTATTTGCAGTTTATAATTTGCCAGAAGTAACTCAAAAGTAACTCAAAGTAGTGTAACACATTTTTGAAACAGTATTATGTACAAACATATTACATTTTTAAAATTGTAACTACTAATATGGAATATATTACAATTTTAAGGTGACTTGTCCAACACTGCCAGTATGCCTTTTCGTGTTGCGTCCTTTGTGTCAGTTAATGACTTTGTGTGTCCAGGGCCACTCGTTTTGTTGTTAGTTCAGTTGTGTCTATCTTTGGGATGTTCACTTTGTAGTGATGTGGAATCAAGAGAAACTCGCTTTGTTGAGTCATGACTTTGTTTTGCATTTGTTAGGCCTAATTGTGCTATTAGTCTTGTTTACTTTTGGTGTACTTTGATTTTGTTTGTTTTGGTTAACCTTTGTGAATATTGTAACTGGCCATAGTTTGGTTATTTTTGTTACTCTTTATTTAATCTTTTTACATCTAGCAGAGCCAGGTTGTAACAAGGGTTTTGCCATTTGTTGTATTTCTGTAGCCCCACATGTAGAGAAATAATTCTGATGGATTATGAAGGATTGCCTTTTTAGACCTTTTTCTTTAGTTACAATGTTGTCCCCTTATCAGAAATCTATTTGGAGTTGTGTTTTCATGCATGTTTGAGTAATCTATGAATCTCCGGTGGCAACTATTTAAGGTTACTTTATTGCTCCCCGTAGGGAAATTCATTCTTCTGCATTTGACCTATCCTCAATGCCGCTGGGCCAACCTGTAAGAGCAGCCAGTGTATGCTGGCGCCAGGGGACCCATCTTTTATACATGTTTTATTGATAGGGGAAACTGGAGTACTCTTAGGAAACCTACACAGACAAGGGGAGAACATGCAAACTCCACACAGAAAGGGATCGAACCCGGGACCTTCTAGCTGTGACTAACCGCTGTGCTACCGTGCCGCCCAATTTGACGGGTTTCGGCACCAACCTTGATACTGTAGTTCAAAACGATTTCGGAGCAATCGACACTAGACTGCTGCGTTGTCATAATCTCTGGTTTAAGTGGCCGCACACTGAAACAAATCTTTTTTCGTTTTGTTTTTGTATGATTAGACCAAGCCTCCATTCACTAAAACAGTTGCTCCCTCCTCCGTGCGCTGACCTTGTTTCCAGTCTCTCCTCTCCCAAGTGCTCCGACAGTCTGCCTGTGCTAATTCATGCGCTCGACTTCTTCTCCTCGTCCCATGTTAGACGCCCGCGTTTGAATCCAGAGCTTGTTAAACCGGAGCTGGTGCCCGGGGCCTGCGTGAACTCCCCCGAGGTGCTGCTTAAAAAATATAGATTTGTTGTTTTGCTGTCGCGGCTGTTTCTCCAGTTGTGTAATCTGGCGAGGCTGTCAGGTGTTACCCGAAATAACATCACATGAAAGGGGAGGATAAAAAAAAGGAAGTGGGACACAGCGCAGGATCACCCGTATGGGAAATATCAATGGTATCGTTTATGGGGCATTTGTTTTGGAGCTGGAGAATGACTTCAACAGAGACCGGAAGACTGGAAACTGGTTGGGGACGCACATCGGTCTCATCACTGTCCCATAATCCGCCAATAATAGCTGCAGACAGGGCAGTTCAGGACAAGCATGACCAAGGCACACAAGTCTTCATCAGACTTTCCCTGGGTTTCTCTGCTCAGCACTTGCTCCTCATACTTTCCTTTTGACCTGCGCCGGCTGGATTCTTACATAAATATAACATTCTCGCTACAAATGTGTTACCGATTGCTATTCGGTGCAGAGAGTACAACTCACACAGCGTTCCTGTACAAACAACAGCCTTTGCACAAGTCATGAGCTTAGTTTTGGTAAATTTGGTGTCTGCTCTTGGTCATTACATGCACATACACAATTTCTGCTTGTTTGTTCTACTCTATTAATGTGACTTGTTTGATTTACGTCCCATGTACTCGTATTGTTTGTGGAGGTAAGTAAACCATCTCTAGTTGTCTTATTTGTTTGGGACAGCCTGGCTCAATGCCCATCCCCTCTCATGGTCCCCCCCGTACTCCCGCCTGTCCCGACTAGAGCTGCTGGCAGAGGGACAGAGAGACAGAGGAACAGAGCAACGCTGAAGTGTAGACACAGGGAGCAGTGGGGGGGGGGGGGTTTAACCACGTGGGCCTTGGCATTATCAGAGACTCTGTTCTCAGATCAATCACATTAACTAGTGTTGATATTCTGCATCAGAATTATTAAGAGAACAAGTGCGGCGTTTGCTTCATGAAGCTCAGGAGAATCAGTCGAAAGATTGGCTTCAGAACAACAACACATTTCTCGAACAATTTACTTTAAGTATTTTAGCATTAAAGCTGCGTCGAGGTGGTTTCAGAAGGGAGAATAGGTATATGGAGGATAATATGGTATTGTAGATATTTTCTATCCTGTTTAGTTTGGTGGTTTTCTCTTTAAGCAGTCCAGTCGGTGTTTCCTGGATTTTGTTGCATCATAGATAAAGCACAAAACTGTCCTTCACAGTTTTTAAAGCCCGTAATTCACCACCGGACCAGTTCTGTAGTTCTCCAGTCAGTGTTTGGATTCTGCAGAGCACACTGTCCAAGTCCAAATCCAGCCCAGTCTCTCACTCGCTGTCTTTTCCTTATTTTAACATGTAAAATACAAAACTACTGCACCCGCAAGAGTTTTTACACCTCAGTTAGGCAAGATATGTCCACTTTAAGCAACGCAAAATCCAAATGCTGGTGTCTCGAGAAATATATCACTTATCGTGGCTCACATAATTGATTGAGTCTCTTTTTTTTTGTCTTTTTTTTTTAAGTAAGTGCTTTATTTGTCATTGTACAAGCGTACAACGGAATAGTGTTAAACTAGATAAACTTGACCTAGTGTTCAGGTGTTAGTCCTGAGCTGCTCTGCCACTGTTGGCCAACCTGACCTGCATGTTTTTGGAGGTCAGGGAAACCGTAGGACCCAGAGGAAACCTGGCTGGCTGCCTTCCTCCTGGGTATGTCCCTTGCTGCATCCGAAACCATTAAATTGTAGCCTCTAAGTACTAACACTAGCAACTAATCCTTAACCTTTCATGGGGTCAACTGTTAGATCTCTATGCAGTTAGTGAACTAGAGCTTCAGCAGCATTTGCCCAATTCCACCGTCCTTACCCAGGGCAAGGGAAAGTGACATCACCAACAGCTGTTCTTCTTCTTCTTTAAAGTTCAGTGCAGGCCAAACAAAAGCGCATGCCGCCACCTACTGTATATTGTCCAACAACAACATAGTGTCCAAATAAAGACATTTAAGGGGAAAAAAAAGAAACATCTAAATGATCTTTCACATTTCCCTTTATTTTATCTCAAAAGCGGTTTCATAAAGCTACAGTATGCAAATTAGCCATGTGGCTTAAGTTTCTACCAAATGAAAGCAAAAGCACATAAGCACAAACCCCTTCCTTTAGGGGCCATTTACTGAGGAGGCTCTTTAAAACCATGTGACTGCTGTGGTGACTCTAACATGTATTTTGTCACTTTTATAGAGTTTGGCTTGTGCAGAATCATATGTTAGGTGTATGCAGGTGTTAGGGCTCTTGGTGCCTCTTCAGTGTCTCAGAAGAAGAAATGTGTAGGTCTCAAATGGGTTTAGCTGATAAGCTAGCTGTTTACTTTTAAAAAGCTGCTTCTACAGGACCATTGGACTCTTTGCAGTAAAAAAATCCACAGATCCTCATAAAAACACGGCAAAGACATACAAAAGTATCCAGGTAAACAATGTGGAACACAGAAACCACAAATGAACAGCAGCTGTACCAAGAGAGAGGGAGGTTGCCGCTTGTTTTTTGACCATCATTACAACAGCACATGCAGGGCTGTTGCCATCTTCCTTCAAGATGTGCTTAGAGTTGATATTTTACTCACTGTCTCCTGCTGTGGGCGGCCAATCACAGGCCGGTCACATGAGGAAGTGTGAGCAGAGTGAATGTGTAGGAGGTGCTAGGTTACTTTGTTTTGGGACATGTGTTGTGGATTATTTCACTCAAAAACACTTCTACTCTTTTTTTATTTGTATTTTTGTGTATTTTGTCAGTTTTATGTAGGTGTTATGATCATTTTGTCTTCCTGGCAGTTCACCTAGAATGTGCCTATTGATTGTCATTGCAGGCGTCAAAGTCATGGTTTATGTATGAACCGGTACATTTCACAAGTGTAATGTCAGCATAAATGAGCCAAGGTGAAATTATTTGCTCAAAAAGTGATGGCAAAATGCAATCCCACAAGTATGATAGCAGGTTTGTGGACCCACTTGTAAAAAGTTGGAGGTCAGACTGATCAAGTTGCTGTTTTTTGTCTTCAATTTTTCATGCAATCTGTTTGGAATAAAAGGCAAATTACCCATGGCCTTGCTTCTGCTCTGCCCTCACTTTAAAGTGGAGACATCATCATAGCTTAGAACATGAGCCAACAAGTTATTTAAATGGGGGGTATTATGTAAAATCGACTTTTCAAGCTTTATATCATGTTATTATGTCATTCCCTCATTAAACACATGCCTGGAGTGTTGCCTTGGCTCATTCACATATTTTTGAGTAATCAGTAAAAACTTAGACGGCAGCCATTTTAGGTGTAGCTATGCCTCAGTCCTCCTAGGAACGCCCCCACCTCCTGGAGACGCCTCTGGACCTTTCGTCACCAGCCAAGCCACCAACCACTGCTCCTCAGCTCAGCAGAGCCCCCTCCCCGCACAGTAGTGTTGTTTAGATGCCACAGCAGTGTGCTGAAGGGGGCGTGTCGGAAAGCATAATAAAGCATAATACCCCCTCTTTAATTCCTGTTAGAACAGAAAATAAATAACAAGGAGTGTGTGGACAGGGGTTCTGATTACATGTGCACGGGTCGGCTGGTAGTACATTAACTAAAGGCATAGGCCATTTGTCCCGAGAGGAGCTGAGGAGAATCAGGTCCTCTGTATTGGATATTGATCGAGGCTGTGCTATTTTAGTTTGGATTTAAGTAGCTATACAGTACATTACCTCTGGGTTAAGGGCCAAAGATCAGAGTGTGTGTGTGTGTGTGTGTGTGTGTGTGGAACCGCAGACCGTATTTTATCGATGGACTCATTGTTGTTAAACGAACAAAGAGTGGAAGTATGACGCTGCATACCTAATCATTTGTTCCCTTCAATTCCGCAGGATGGGCGCGTGTCGTTCATCGGCCACCAGCTGGGAGGGGTCACCTTCTCCCCCAACAGCCGGGACCAGACGGTGAAGTCCGCGCGGGCCGTCCAGATCACCTACTACCTGCGCAACAATGGGCCGGTGGTGCAGGACATCATCGCCGAGCGCTGGGAGAACGAATTCTGCGCCCTGGTCCAGCGGCTGTCCTCCGCCCCTCCCCCCCACAGCACGGACCAGCTGCACCTCCAGTCGCTCACCTCCTTCAGCCTGTGGAGGGACTTTCACCAGACGGGGGTGCTGGCCAAAGGGGAGGTGCTGGTGAGCCTGGTTTTGGTGCTGCTGGCCGCCACCATCTCGAGCTCCATGCGGGACTGTCTCAGGGGGAAGCCGTTCCTGGGACTGCTGGGCGTGCTCACCATCTGCATCGCCAACGTGACGGCCGCCGGGATTTTCTTCATTTCGGACGGGAAGTTCAACTCCACGCTGCTGGGGATTCCCTTCTTTGCGATGGGTGAGTGCGTGGAAAAGTGCAGTGCGTGCAGAATTCAGAGTCCCACATTAAATGGCAATGCTCCTTTCTTTACTCTGATGAAATATGGATGTGTTTTTTTATTGTTATTATTATTATCATCTCTATTACTCAAAGCTTTGTGTATGAGACATTTGACCAATACCACAGGAATATCACCGTGCAACCTAATTGCGGTGCCTTACTGTGCATTTAGAAACAAATGTCTGGCCTTTTCTATTCTGCAAGTCCGAGTATTTTCGCTACAGTAGGCGTGATATGATTCTTTCATGTGCCTTTTGAAACCGAGATCAAGTTGCATCTGACATACTGTGTGTTCCTGTGAATGCTGTCAGGTCGGCGCTCCCCAGGGCTCCGCTCCTCCTGGAGCAGGTTTAAATAAGACTCTGAGCACGAGGAGACCCGAGGCACAGGGGAGTCAAGGGGAACGGGATACATGTGCTGCTTACTGTTGTCTTAATCCAGGCTGTTCATGGCTCGTCCAGTATTGTATAAATCGATGTTTTAGAATTTTATTTTATTTTTTCCTATTCAATAATTGCGCATCGCAGTGGTTTGGAGAATCATCTCTGAGCACATTTGACCATTTTCTTCATCCTTATCGGGTAGGCAGCTTGACTATGGCTCTGTTATTTTTTACACATTGGAGTTCTAAATGTGTCAACATAGTCACATGCTGTATACTGAAAGAAGATTGATCAATCATAGTCCAGCCTTAAATAGTGCCTAAAATCCCAAAGACGACTCATTTTCTAAGTTCGGGACTTGACTCGACTCGGACTTGGATTTGGAGTAGTCCTAAATGACTTGTACTCGAACAATGAGGATATGAGTGTAAGTAATCGTTCCAAGGAGCATTAGGCACATGTATCAATCCAAGAGTCTGGCCCTCTATTGTGTTGTGGTGACGACGGCGGAATTTACCGATTCGTGACTGAGACAGGTCGTCTGATCCAGATGGGGGGGGGTGGAGAACGGTGAAGGAGATGGAGAGGACTTGATTAAGTCTGTAATTCTGCCAGACAGGAGCTCAGAGCAGCAGATGCCCTGCTCCCCTGGGATGTCCCGACTCCATCGCTATCCCAACACCGTGCACGTCAGCCCATACACTGCATACCTGAACTACAGCGGCGTTAACACAGAGTTCCAAGGGGTCTCAAAGGAAGGATGTTAGGCATGTTTTACTTTGTAGGGCTTTCTACCATGTTACAATGGCGGTGTCCGAATGTCCATATTATTCCGTATCTTGTGCACTACATACATTTTGTAGTGGTTTGGAGAGAGAAAGTTTCCCACCATGCATTCTGAAAAGTAGTGCACAGCGAAGGTCACTAAATGGGTCAATATAGGCACATTGCATTGTCAGAGTCGGAGGTAAACGCAAATTGTTGCGCTGGAAAATGGCTAACGTTAGCTGCTTACCTTTAGCTTCAGCTGTTAAATGATCGATAGCTTCCCCTCAGGCAAAAATGCAATAATCCAAGCTGGTTTCTTCATTCATGTAAAACCCATGTAAAACAAAACCTATCTGACTAATATTTATCCATAAATATTCCACTGTCTCTTGAATTTGGTCAGTCGTTTTTGCAGAAATAGCTCTCTGCTTTCTGCCGACCTCCTGCTCAGGCTCAGGCTCTCTCTGGTTAACGAGATTCCAAAACATCCAACGGCGCTTTGTTACCACAGAATGTTCCGACAGTAAAACACAACCCGGAGCCAGTCGGCGTGGTGTTTGTTTTAGAGCAAGAGGCGGAAGGTCTTTAGACAGCAATCGAGATGTATTTTAAAATGAGTGGCAAGCAACTGAAATACGCCCGCCTGAGCAGTGAAGTACTGAGAGAGAGAGGGAAGTACGGAAGGTAATAAGGGTAAATCAAGGGAAGGTGATATAAATTGCTCTTAACTTCAAGTAACACTCCAGAACAATGTCATGCTTAGCTTAAGAGCAACACCCTTAACATGATTACAGTTTGCAGCTAAGGATCCTCCTCTTGGATTTTCCCTGGGAATCTTACAAAACAGAACTTATGTCTACGTGGTTTGATTGTTTTTTTGTATGTCTTTTTTGAGTAATTTTACACATTTTTTGTTACATATTTAAGTAGTATCGAATTCCGCAATCTCGTCTCCTGTGGCCCTATAGTGAAAGAGTGGCTTTTTGTGTGACTGGACTAAAGCACAGGCTTAACCAATGTCAATAGTTGTTAATAGATAAACGCACACTTCTTAAGCCCAACGTGCAGATCCAATGACTCATGTGTGCCTCATTATGGATAGAGCCGCAGTCTCTCTGTAGGCTGTGGGCTGCACGACTCCCGTGGAGACTTCAGTAACACTTGCATTACATCATTAAAAGAACAAGTCTGTTATAATTACAGCGTGTGTGAGTCCAAAACATGGGTTTGTTTGCGGTGGAGGTGAAGGATTATAACCAGGTGTAATGGGGAGGATAGCGAGAGCACAATAATAACGCTGTTTACAAAATTGAAGGCACGGACTGAAAAATTTAATGGGAACATCAGTTGAGGTAATTTTTGTTATTTAGTAAAGAAAACACAATTTGCTTCAAAGTTGTATTCACACAAATGAAATTAAGAGAGAAAGAGAGAGTGAGAGAAAGAAAGAGAGAGAGAGAAAGAAAGAGAGAGAGAGAAAGAAAGAGAGAGAGAGAAAGAAAGAGAGAGAGAGAAAAAGAGAGAGAGAGAGAGAGAGAGGAGAGAAAGAAAAGAGAGAGAAAGGAGAGAGAGAGGAGAGAAAGAGAGAGAGAGGAGAGAAAGAAAAAGAGAGAGAAACACGTGTTGGGAGTCAACAGAAGCAGCTCCGACAAAATGTAGAGATGTTATGCTTCTGGCAGCAATAACGAAAGCAACGGAGGAAGAGAAGGAAGGAGAGCAAGACAGCAATGAGTGTAATACGTTACTGTAGTTGTATGTCCATCTGGCTGACTCGGAAGTGCCTTCTTTTAGCTGCCTTAATTGTTTTCCATGCACCATCACCAACAAGCTATATATATATATATATACACTCACCTAAAGGATTATTAGGAACGCCTGTTCAATTTCACATTAATGCAATTATCTAAACAACCAATCACATGGCAGTTGCTTCAATGCGTTTAGGGGTGTGGTCCTGGTCAAGACAATCTCCTGAACTCCAAACTGAATGTCAGAATGGGAAAGAAAGGTGATTTAAGCAATTTTGAGCGTGGCATGGTTGTTGGTGCCAGACGGGCCGGTCTGAGTATTTCACAATCTGCTCAGTTACTGGGATTTTCACGCACAACCATTTCTAGGGTTTACAAAGAATGGTGTGAAAAGGGAAAAACATCCAGTATGCGGCAGTCCTGTGGGAGAAAATGCCTTGTTGATGCTAGAGGTCAGAGGAGAATGGGCCGACTGATTCAAGCTGATAGAAGAGCAACTTTGTCTGAAATAACCACTCGTTACAACCGAGGTATGGAGCAAAGCATTTGTGAAGCCACAACACGCACAACCTTGAGGCGGATGGGCTACAACAGCAGAAGACCCCACCGGGTACCACTCATCTCCACTACAAATAGGAAAAAGAGGCTTCAATTTACACGAGCTCACAAAAATTGGACAGTTGAAGACTGGAAAAATGTTGCCTGGTCTGATGAGTCTCAATTTCTGTTGAGACATTCAGATGGTAGAGTCAGAATTTGGCGTAAACAGAATGAGAACATGGATCCATCATGCCTTGTTACCACTGTGCAGGCTGGTGGTGGTGGTGTAATGGTGTGGGGGATGTTTTCTTGGCACACTTTAGGCCCCTTAGTGCCAATTGGGCATCGTTTAAATGCCACGGACTACCTGAGCATTGTTTCTGACCATGTCCATCCCTTTATGACCACCATGTACCCATCCTCTGATGGCTACTTCCAGCAGGATAATGCACCATGTCACAAAGCTCCAATCATTTCAAATTGGTTTCTTGAACATGACAATGAGTTCACTGTACTACAATGGCCCCCACAGTCACCAGATCTCAACCCAATAGAGCATCTTTGGGATGTGGTGGAACGGGAGCTTCGTGCCCTGGATGTGCATCCCACAAATCTCCATCAACTGCAAGATGCTATCCTATCAATATGGGCCAACATTTCTAAAGAATGCTTTCAGCACCTTGTTGAATCAATGTCACGTAGAATTAAGGCAGTTCTGAAGGCGAAAGGGGGTCAAACACAGTATTAGTATGGTGTTCCTAATAATCCTTTAGGTGAGTATATATATATATATATATATATATATATATATATATATATATATATATATATATATATATATATATATATTGCTTGGTAATATCAAAATGACCAAGCAATCAAGATAATAAGATATTATCATTTTTATACTCACTACTGCCACCTCAGGTCTTACACGTAACTGCAATTTCTATATTAAGCTCGTGCATGACGGCACTTCAGACCAAATTAACTACTTTTTGAGTGACAGTGCTGGATAATGCATATTATAGCCATGTGGTAAATGGTCAGTCTTCTGCAGGGCAACTGTGGCTGCAATAGTAAGTTACTGCCATCAAGTTTGGAGTGAATGAATAATTACTTTATGTAGCACTTTGGGAAACATGTGACATAGGCTGATGAAGTGCAATAAGTGTAAGCCATTGTTATTTACAGTGCCTCTCTTTTGTCATGTTTACAACCATAAACATAAAGATTTTAGAGGCAGTTGTGGTGAATCAGTCTGGGCTCATTCTACACATTAAGACATTGCTGGAACATGTAGGGGAAGGAAAATACATGATTTTTAAACTCTGTATAGTCCCTTTAAGTTGGCCTTGTGTATGATATTAATAATAAACAAAAATCATTTTCAAGTAATGTTATACATTCAACATGAGTATTAAGGCAAACCGGGGCAACGCTGACACTGGGTAAACATGCAAACTCCACCACGGGCAACTCCCCGCAGAGCACAAAGCGGGCGCCAGAGGGCCCCTACTGACATTCTTGCTTGGGGCCCGGGTACCCTTGCTACGCCACTGGTTGTCTTGCACAAATCAACGAATAGTTTAAGAAAACATCACTGACAGTGAGATACTGATGGGAAGTCATTGGCATGTGTTTAAATCCTTACGTTGGATGTAAATTCGTGTCTGGAGGAAACGTCTGTGTTCATTGAGATAGGACTTTCTATCTCAGAGCTAATGGCTAGTATCCACAAACAACACCACAAAAATTAAATGTAATATTTATATTAAAGACAGACTAATTATTATTCTTTGAGCGGCTTGTTCAAAATCTTGGTGCTATTTTCATTTTTATTTAGTGATAGCCGTTAGCTTCAAGAAAAAAACAACAACCTTCAAACAAATAAATAAACTAAACTAAACTAAAACTAAACTCTTTAACTCACGTGACGCTCGCGTGCATATAGCCTATCTGGGTTGTTGTTTTCCATAAACACTTTCTCTGGGTGGGAAAAAAGTAGTGCAAAACAAAGAAAGTAAGACATTAATTTTGTTGTTTTACTCTCTTTTTATTGTGTTGTTGGTGCATCTGTAAAAAGGTAATCCGTCTGTCCAACTTTGTTTGTAAAAAGAGATGAAATTTGAACTAAGTCTTGCCAAATTGGTAGACACCTCACATCCTCTAATTTCACCCCACGCCACTGTAGTGTCAGGGGAGGCGGCTATGGGGCGCAATGGGAGTTATAGTTAAAGTTGTAAAAAAAAAAAAAAAAAAAAACTTTTTGCATTACCACAATAATTGATAATACCATTGGAGCGAGTCGGTGCCAGCGCAATTTAAACACTTGCTTTTGGGGAGAGCGAACTGCATCCCCTACATTTCACTGCACTGAAGTCCTATGCCCTCATTTTTCCTTTCAGATCTATGTAAACAACCTAGATTACACCACAGTCTCACACCCTTTCAGATACCTGTCTTCTGTTCTTGTCCGTGCCCGTGCATTGATGAGTCCCCTGTCTCTAAATGCGAATGTGGAAATGTCATCAGAGATTGTGGGTAGCAGTCCCTTTCTAGTGTTCAGTATCGGCTGTCCATTTGCTGTGATTAAGAGTAGCACTGAGCGTATGTGCAATTGTTGACCCTGCAGTGATTACTTGGTCATTTTCCGTAGTATTATGCTACTTCACATGCATAGACTTTATGGCTGCACAATTAATCACAAAGAAGGGAAATCGGCTATAAATTATCTAATGTATGTTTTCTCGCGGTGACGTTCAGTGGCGTTGACTTGCCTCGCCTCCCTGTCCTCTGCCGTGGAGGGGCCCGGTGGGATTACACGCCATGTTTCTGTACGAGTGAGATGACGGATGATGGATCTATGAACGTTATGCTGTTGAGTGCTGCTGTGGCTCTTTCCCCCGCCATGTTAAAAGACTGCAGGGACCTAGCAACTATACAGTACATCAATTAATGCCTCCAGACCGCTGGAAAAATCCTGGCTTTTGGGAACGATGAAGACTTCTGCAGTCTATAAAGTAAATCTCATGGGAGCTGAATCTTCCCCTGTCTGGGCTAATGTCCATAACATCGGCATCATGTTCAGTTCATACAGAGTAAACGCTGTAAAAGAAAGCTATTGCCTCTTCAACCTGAATGAATGATATACCTTTGCTGGTTTAAAGATGGATGCTTTTCTGGACACTTCCCCCTCTCCCTGCAAAAGAAAGGCACAATTAGATCATCATATCCCGTAGATTGCAATGCAAGAGAAGGTCGTATTACTGTTTGCTGTTGAAGCTGACCGCTGTGGCAGAGGTGGAGTGTGTTTGACAAGGATTAGGATGTGCCCCGTCACCATGGTAATGAGATTTGAAGGGAAAACAGAGAGGACCCTATCTTCCAAACCCCCTCCCAATGTTTATACTTGTGTCGTTGGACAATGTGTTGAAGTATATATAAAATGAAGTCGAAATCAACAGGGAAGTTTCTGATTCTCTCTCTCCAATGGACATATCAACCGTCAATGTTCATGACTCAGGTAGTTATTCTGTTGAACTACTGCCATTCCCCTCATTGTCGTCCTGCTCTTTCAGCTGCATATCACATCTATGCCCCATTTTACTACGGCTGTGTAACTATTAGCATAGACCACATGTGTCAAACACATGCGGCCCGGCCAGCAAGATGATTTAATGGGGCCCTTTGTAGAGCATGAATTTCTGAGTATGTCAAAAAAAAAAAAGTATGTCTCTAGCCCATTCCTGTGCGGAGTTAAAGCAGCACTAAGTAACTTGTTTACCTTAATAAACCCTTTTCGTAGTCCCTCTGGGGTAATACAAGTGTTAATGGGATGATTGGGTGGTCTTTCATCTCTCCCTGGTGTCTCAGGGACTCTGCAACTTTGCTGCCTACAGGTCACTAATAGAATCACGAAGAAGATGCTAACAAGCTAACTGCGAGCTAGCGCCACTTAAACTGTATTTACAGCCAAGTTTGAGTGAGAAAAAGTATTTCCATTGTGTAATTGGATGTACAATATCCCTCTCTTCCTTTGTCTTTTCTGTCAGCGTAGTATTTACTCTCACGGGCAATTAATGAGTAAAAAAACGCAACATGCTACGACACCTGCAGTGGCGCTTTTGGCCTCTAGGGGCATGAGTTACTTAGTACTGCTTTAAGAATTTTAAAAAAATTGCCATTATGCTCACTCCTGCCACTAGGGGGCAGCTTAAATTTAAAAAAGGAAACAATTCCACACGTGTCTAGCAGAGGGCACTGACATAACAAGAGATCAGGATATAATGCATGTTATAGCCATGTGGTAAATGGTCAGTCTGCCGCAGGGCAGCTGTGGCTGCAACTACCATCAAGTGTGGAGTGAATGAATAATTACTTCATGTAGCACTTTGGGAAACATGTGACATAGGCTGATGAAGTGCAATAAGTGTAAGCCGTTGTTATTTACTGTATTAGGCCACAGTCCTAAATTTGACCCAAAAATGAGTTCGACACCCCTGGCATAGGCTGTGGAATAGCGTTGGACTAAGTGAGGGAGGCTTTCCCCATAGCATTCAGCGCGGAATAACTGAAGCTCATTCATGCAAGCAATTTGGCTGGGCTTTTAGAATGCAAGATGTTGCACATGTTAAGACAGACACATGGAGGTAAGAATGATAAGCCTGTCTGGAATAATGGTTGTCCATTACAGCAAGAAACTTCCTGCCCCCATTTCCTATTAGGCTTCATGCAGCTAATAGCGATGCTACGTCCATGTTTTTCACAGTCTTTGACTATCAGTCTCATCTGCACTTCCCCACGACCGCCAGAGATTTCATCCGAATTTCTACAATTGTATCAGCATGAATAACCACACATACATTATGCAGCTTAAAGGTCCTGTGCCTACTGTAATTATTTTCCAAACAATGAAAGAAGGAGCAAGTAAAGTTCAAAGTGTTTAAAGTCCAATCCTAACTTTGATTATGCTTTCATAACACCCCAATTCTTCCCAAGGATGAGTTAAAAGCTAAAACTATCCTGCTAGTTTGCTATTGAAAAAAAAAAAATCTGTTACAATTAGATGTCTAATACGCACGTTGGTCTTTTGGAAAAATGTCAACTTTCAACCCTATACTAAGGGAAACAATGAATGGCTATAGAGCCTTTAAACACTATACCTACCACTGAATGTAACATTATGACAATTCTAATTCGATACATCTATGAGGAACCACAGTCATTTCCCACTGCCCTGATGAAGCGTGGCGTTTATATTTATGTCCTGTTATTTAAAAAATGTAAGTATCCATCCAAATAAAAATGCTGTAATTAAAATTAACCTTGTGATCTTGTGCTTCCACTTTGGCAGAACTTAACGGCCTTTTGGTATTACACAATATCCTTGCAATCCTGTTAGCATTGTTATGCAGCTGTTTCTGATTCCCTCCGGCTAAACAGTGCTGGCTCTCCGCTCCTCTGCCTGGGGAGCTGCCTCTGATCGCGGCGTATTTCTAACTGATGCATTTGAAAACAGGAATCCCAGCGGAGGCCATCATTTGCGGTGCAGCAATAGGAACCCGTTAAATACTGTTCTTTATGACTCCACTGTCAGGCCATTTGTACTCACCATTACCACTGTGCTGCCAGTCTTTAACCACTCAACCACTGAGGCTGTGTCTGTGCAGCTTTGCCTTTTGTGGTTATCCTAAATTAGGACCCACAGTTTGGTATCAAGCATCAAGTTTAGGCCCACCGTTTAAGGGCTCTATTATCTCTTGTTTTTCCCCACGTTTGCACCAAAATTGAGTATATCTGAATCTGGAGTTGGTTCTGCGTTGCACTACGTCACCCATGGCTCCTGACTGATAGCCCTGAGGCAGTGATGGAAGGATTGGTCAAAAAGCAGTGAACAGATTTCCCTACAGGGTTAAACAAAACACCAGCGTCTCTTATTGAGTTTCCCAGTATTTGCATTTCGACATTAGCCTGTTGATAGTGGAAACGTTGCCTGGTCCGGTGGGACAGGGGTGATCGGACGGTGACAGTGATCCAGCCCAGGCCTGACACTCTTCATTATGTGTGACCTCCTGAATATTGACCGGCACCAAGCGGTCGACCTACAGGTACCAGCGCCTAATTCATTTTTAATGAGACATTTAGCAGGAAGTGGTTCTTAGCCCTGTCTCTGCACCTCTAAATATAGCAGAACAGCAGCGCTCTCATGTATTTTTAATAAAGCAATGAAAAAGTACCAATTACGGCAAAAGATTTTATGACTAACGTCGGCTATTTCACAGAGTCATAGATCTTCATTGCAGCTCCAACAAGAGAATGCAGGTCAATGCACTTGTTTTCAATCAATATTTAAATGCACATAATCTTCTGTTTTATATTGTTTGGGCTATTGTTGTGCTCGTCTATGAATTGCTGATACCGTATCATTAGGAGCATCATCTCCAGTGGTTTCATTAAGTAATGGAAATGCGGAGTCCAGGGAGAACATGAGTCATGACAGCCTCTCTGACCTGGAAAAATCCTGAATACAAAGTAACATGGGCTCACACTGGTAGCTGACACAGATTTGACGCTGGCTGCGTGACACAATCATTCTGTGTTTGGCACAGAGACACGCCGGCCTGAAACCCTAACTCTTTTCTTAACCTGTGTTTTGACATTTTGCCGTACCTGAATGTGCTTTTAGTGTTTGTCAAGTTTAGATCAGGAAAGTTGCAGGAAAATGGGATTCTAAAATATAGCATTGATAGAAAGTAACTGCTCAAACGTTTCTTCATTTTTCATCTTGGTGTACCTAAAGTGTCCTGCCTCTTGCTTGTGGTGTTTTTTTTTACCTGTTAGAGGAATACATATTGCCTCCTCTTCCATGTGGTGAGAGAAACTGCTGTCGTTCTCTGTCATCTCAGAGCACACTGGATCAGTGTCCTGAAGCGGCCCGGGCTCCTCCTGGATATTTTAGAGCTGTAATTAAGTTTAATGATTGCGTGTTTTTTTGGTGCTGACTGGGAGGATAGTGTGTGAGTTTGTGTTATATTGGCGTTGCTTGCCGGATGCTCACCCGGGGCAGTAATGTCCCTGTCCCCTGACCCTGCCTCGGTTCTAAAATAGCCAATGGGACAGCAGTGACAAACAACCCTCATACAATCCATTTAGACCTGCACCACATCTGGGACTTGTTCTGAGCTATAGCTTCTCATCTTCTCTGTTCACCGGCACAATGACAGGGTCAGTCAAGTCCTTAAGAAAAGGACACAATATTGGAAAGTAGTATGACATCCTGTTCACTTTGGTAATTTCCTCTTCCAGTTCTGAAGCATTCCAATCTGTATTTTCTATATGTGACAAAGGTGGAACATTTTAGATTCATAATCCATTACCAAACCTGTTCTGTGATCTGTGTGTGTTCATCACAGCGCATATCATAAGATAATAGTACAAATTGTACTCGCTGTTCTATCATATGTCATTTAACACAACTACCTGCAGAGGGCACTCCAGGCCAATCTGAAATCCTGACCAGCCCATCTCTCACGCCTTATAGTATCTGTTTCTTATATAGACTTTATTTAAAATTTTAAAACTTGAAACATTAATTCATCCATCCATCCATCCATCCATCCATTTTCTTCCACTTGTCCGTTGCCGGGTCGTGGGGGCAGCTGTTGGAACTGCCCAAATCACATTGCACCAGCTCCTATGGCTCCTCCTGCAGGTGGTGGGTCCACAGAAGGACGGCCTCATGGTTCTAACCGGGCCTGTTGGTCTCTCATAAGGGGCTTCTGAACCGCTCTTTGTCTGACCCGTCACCTACTGTAGGACCTGTTTGCCATGGGAGACCCTACCAGGGGCACGAAGCCCCCGACAACAGAACTCTCAGGATCATTTGGTCACTTCTTGACTTCGTTATTCATGTATTCTTTAAACTAACCAGCTTTACAGCAATTCAAGATAGGTACCGTACAGTATATACTGTAGCTTATATGTCCTTCATTAACTTTGCTAAGAATTAAAAGGTGCAACGTGTTCCAGTAAACAGTTTTGTCATAAAATATGACATTTTATATATGAAACAGATGCTTCAAGTCTTGGGGTATTTCTTCCACAAAATGTGCACAAAATGCAAAGAGAGGTTTGACTGGTTAAAATGTTGACAGACAAAACAGTAAGCCACCCCAGGATGCACTAAACTGTGCATTTTCACCTGGAGAGATTTGCAGTAAACAGTGTAGTCTTCCATGTCTATGTGGATGCGGCTGCTGGTGGTTTGCGTGGGTGGAGAGTGGGAGGCACAAAATCACAAAACTGGAGCCTGGTCTTCCCTGCAGACTCTCAGTCATGTCTATAACTCCTCACACTGCTAGCTAGCACAGTGTCGCTAACTATGGTATTTGTATAGATGTAGCTAAACTGTAACTAAAATGGTAGCTAAATGGAGCACACCTCCTTGTTGCAGTGGTATATTGCTGTTTGCTGAGGAAGGTAGAATTGAGCAAATCTTGAATCAGTGCAGCTGATGGTCCTGATTTGATGAAGCCAACAGAACAACATCATCTGCAAACAGCAGAGATGAGATCCTGAGGTTCCTAAACCGGACACCTTCTGGCCCCTGGCTGCGCCTAGACATTCTTTCCATAAAGGTAATGAACAGACAGGCAGCCCTGGCGGAGACCAACACACACTTTGAACAGGTCTGACTTACTGCCGGCAATGCAAACCAAGCTCCTGCTGCGGTCATACAAGGAACGGACAGCCCTTAGCAGAGGGCTCCGGACCCCATACTCCCATAGTATGGGTCACCACGAGGGACACGGTAGAACGCTTTCTCCAGAGCCATGACACATGTGGATTTGTTGGGTGAACTCCCACGAACCCTCGAGCACCCGATGGCGAAGTGTGCCGTAACCGCAACGAAAACCACATCTATCATCCTGTAGCCGAGGTTTGACTATTGATCGATCCTCCTCTCCAGCACCCTGAGGTAGACCTTCCAGGGGAGGCTGAGGACTGTGATCTCTCTGTAGTTGTAGCACACCCTCCGATCCCCCTTCTTAAAGAGACACACTTTTACCTTGTGAGCTTCTTTATGTAAGAAATATGGCAGAGAGCTGTTTATGCTTAAATGAAACCCATATAGGCCTACTATGACTTGGTTTTCACCCAAGATAATAAATAAAAAACTTAAAACGGAAGCAAAAATATAAAATAATTAAAAATCAATGTTGGCAGTGCAAAACAATAGATTATAGATGTTACAGTGATTTTGATATACTTTTTATTTATTCATTTATTTTTTGGCCCGTGATGCCTGCTCTGCCATTATGCTGATTGATGTGTTCATCCAGGTAGATTGTATACTGTATATAAAAAAAGAAAAACAGAATGACAAAGACCTTGCTCTTTTCACTGATAAGATCCATTATGTTCAAAATATCTGATTTGGTCATGAAAGTCACATCACTAGAGTTATCTCTTTAGTTCCTAAAATAACGGCAGGACATTATCCTTCACTTTGTTTCCCACATGAACTGCATGGTAGAAGAGAACGCACATGCAGAGAGAGGAAAGAAGAGAGGGAGAATTTGTGTTATATGAAAAGCCTCCCAAGAACTTTAGTCATGTGGAAAATATTCTCATTGATATGTTTGCAATCTACCTAACAGTTTGTCCATGACACTGGTTCTTTTTAGTCTGGTATTCATTTATCAGCTATTCATTACTTAAGTTTGGTGGCACAACATTGGCATTTTGGCTTAAAACTGTAGTTCAAAGATATTACCAGGTCTTTACTAATTAAGTAAATGATG
This sequence comes from Neogobius melanostomus, assembly GCA_007210695.1. Lineage (NCBI taxonomy): Eukaryota > Metazoa > Chordata > Actinopteri > Gobiiformes > Gobiidae > Neogobius > Neogobius melanostomus. The sequence goes on from VHKM01000195.1 coordinate 351,332, forward strand.
TGAAACCCATTTTGCAGGCGTGAGAGCAACAGAATATTAGCAGTTACTTGTGATTCTTGATGCTGAAAGTGAACGTTCAGAGACCAAACATTACAGCAATGCTAAAACTAAACAAGAGTTGAATCACATTTAAAGTCAGACTTGAGTGTGAGATGAGTGGAGCAGGAGGTTGCTGTAAATGAGATCTTCTGGAGATTTCACACAACACTTGTGCTACAGGAAGACGCAGAGGCGTGAACATGTACTAGTCCTGTTTCACACCGACTAGTTTACTCAAGTGATAAAAAGTGTGTGTCAAATAAAACCAGTGCATTCACGGATTAATACATTGTGATTGATATAGAATTATAAAACATTCTAGGTGAAGGGTATAGAAGTTCATAACACCGTGAACAACGACAAGGTCAGACTCAGGGTGGTGGAGAAATCAACAAATCTGTTTGGCTGAACTAGTTGGCGAAGAACGCATAAAGCTTTTACCCAAAAAGGCCTTTAGAAAGAGGCTTTTTAGAACCAACTTCATCCTTGAGCCAGAGTGAGCCATCAATTACTGCTGGCAGCTATTTTGCAGCAGAGAGACAAGACAGACTTCTGAAACACGCATATGTAATATTTTACAGCATGACGCATTTGCAAGTAGTGATTTTCACAGCCTGCCGACCAGCTAGCATCTTTTGCATACCTTCTCTTGTCTTTATTAAGCAACTTATTGTTTGTTTCTTGGTCATCCAGAATATCTTTATAGATTTCATATCTTCAACTAGACAGTTAGTGAAATGAATGAATGTTTCATTTATGTCGCAACAGCGTAAAAACATTCTAAATGGATGGAAATAGCTTGATAACGAGTGATTGGGGGAATTCATGCATTTAGCAGCTTTATTTCTATATTATTACCAAGCACATGTACACACTGGGTGTACATGTGCTTGTGTGAGGGTTATAATTGCCTAATCATATTACCTTGAAATAAATTGTGTTTTGTTTCCAGGAAATTACCACATTAGTTAAATGATGTTTCCTATTACCATGCTATTATTGTGCTGTGAAGTAAAGTGTTGATATGGAACAGAGAACTGACCACATGGCCCGTTGTTATCATGCTCCTCCATTCGACAATGATCTTTCCCATTGTGTCCACCAAATGACATGCTGTATCATAGCCTTTGCTGAGCGGCGACAAACATACATGGCCACTGCAGTCATGGTGGAACGTGTCTTTTCAGCCTTTACGCTAAACCATTTGACAATAACTAAATGACTTGCAGCACAGCTTAATAAAACTAAAAGCAGGAAGCGCCAGCAGGCCAGCTCATTACATAGGCGTAATCCTTTCGACTTAATTAACTTTTTCCCTTTGTCAAACAAGAAATTTATAACGCTGTCACAGGAACCGATCCACACCATTGACGTGAAAAGAGGACTTCACCATGCAACCTTCTTCGGAAACTTAGCTGTATTTGATATGGGTGTAACAAAGCTAAAAGTATTGCTGAGCATTTAGTAGAAAAAGAATAATATGGCTACAATGTATTGTGATGTGCTATTGCCACACCCTGTATCTATTGTGGAAACAAGCCAGCCTTCCTGTATTGATTGTGTGGTATTATCAAGAAATATCCAAAAGCAAAATGAACATCCACTTTTGCTGTTGCAGTTCCTCATACCTTTGTGTTTAATTTGCTAAATATTTTCAACAGTAACAAAGAATTCACACATTTGAAACAGAGATCTAACTTGTTATTGGCCTTATGCATTTGTTGACGTCTGGAGTTCGACTTTTGACTCAGCACTCTCTTCACACTCCATTTCATGCAAAGCTCTCCAGTCCAATGAAGTCTACAGGCCAAAGATTATTTTAAAAATTAATAAATAATAACCAAGAAACAGTACACCAGGCAACAATTTGCTCACTTCAGCTACTCCTCACTCCCGCCCACTTCATATCTGCTTGAGCACACATTTAGGCGACTGCTGTCTTCTGTGCTGAAATATTGATATTCTGTAGGGAAATTATGATGATTCGGATGTTTAGCTATTCATAACGCATCCCCATGCAGTCATGAGCAGATCCATGCTGGTATTTCACAAATGCACAGTGAGTGGGTGGCTGGATGTTGTTGTGTGGGAGAAGTAGCACTGTAGAGTCGACGCTTTTCAATACTTTTTATTCAGCTCTGTATCTTGGTTCTGGTGGAAATCTAGAAGAATATATGAATGAGGTGGCTGCAGACGGCTGCTGTTTACTGGTGCACAGAGGAATATGAAGACATCACAGGATGTAACTCAATTAGAGCAGAGGCGACTCCGATGCAGCCTAATCACAGTCTGTCATGTTTAAATGATCAAGGAGATACAATGCATTCTACAAAGAAACTGAATGCATAGTTTGTTTGTTTTTCCACAAATGTGATATAATTTGCATCCTTGGGAAATAGCAGCCCAATGCTGTGCCTTTGGTGTTCTACAGTGAACGGCATGAATATGAACAAAATAAAATAATAATCCAGTCTGCTTTTTAGTTTCAAGTTGTGTATTCTTGCAAGGCAGTTTTTTTTTTTTATTATTGTTAAATGAAATTACATGAAATAATAAATTCATGTCATGGTACACACAGGCATATGTATACTTTTGGATATGGGTGTCCCACAGGGGTTTATGCTATGTCCATTGTTGTTTTCACTCAACATCAACAACCTTTTTCCGTGTGATGCCATGAACTACATGTGTCTGTTGTTGATGTTGTAGCAATATTTGCGTTAAAAAAAAAGTTAGTCTATGTTCAAGCCCAGGTACTTTACTTCCCCCTCACCAAATGCAACATATTTTCCACTTTTCAAAAGTCAACGGTTCATTGGTACAACGTTTCCGCACTGTTCCAGTTTATTAGGATGCCATTCGTGGTTGCCATTACTGCCTGTATCACAAAATGTTTATTGTTAGAAGTTTCAGTGGAGAGATGTTTCCAAGCAACTATATCCTGGGATCAGCACCACCCTGTCCATGAAAGTCCTTCGTTCCAAGCATTATTGTTGAGGACATTTCCTGTGTTTTTAATCATACATAACACAAAAGATGAAGAAAAAATATGTGTTTTAGGTAGTTTAAATACACGTATATAAATGGAACCTATATATTGTCTTTTCTCTTCCAGGTCATGGAACCAAAGGAGTGTTCGAGCTGCTGGCGGGCTGGAGGAGGACCCGGGAGAACCTGCCGTTTAAGGAGCGAGTGGCAGACGCATTTGCAGACGTGATGGTGTGCTACACTATGACCAGCTCCCTCTACATCATCACCTTTGGCATGGGAGCCAGCCTCTTCACCAACATCGAATCGGTGAAGATCTTTTGCCAGAGCATGTGCGTTGCAATTCTGGTGAACTACTTTTATGTTTTCTCTTTTTATGGATCCTGCCTGGTTTTTGCTGGACAGCTCGAGCAGAATCGCTACCACAGTGTATTCTGCTGTAAGATCCCTTCAGTGGAGTATTTGGACCGCCAGCCCACCTGGTTTAAGACAATGATGAGCGATGGGCATGACTTGTCCACGCACCATGACAGTTTACCCTATCAGAACCACTTTATCCAGCACTTCCTTCGTGAACACTACACAGAATGGATTACCAACACTTATGTTAAACCATTTGTAGTGATTCTGTATCTCATCTATGCTTCTTTTTCATTCATGGGATGTTTACAAATCAGCGACGGATCGAACATTGTAAACTTGCTTGCTAGTAACTCGCCAAGTGTTTCGTATGCATTGACCCAGCAGAAGTACTTCAGTAACTACAGTCCCGTGATTGGATTTTACATTTATGAACCCATTGAATACTGGAACTCTACTGTGCAAGAGCATCTCAAAACTCTGAGTCATGGATTCAACAAAATTTCTTGGATGGACAACTTTTTCCATTATCTGCGTGTGGTGAACGTGAGCGCGTCAACCAAAAGCGACTTCATCAGCATCCTGCGGGGCTCGTTCCTTCGCAGCCCGGAGTACCAGCACTTCACCGAGGACATAATCTTCTCCAAGAACCGCGACACCGACGAGTACGACATTATTGCCTCGCGCATGTACTTGGTGGCACGGACCACAGAAAAGAAGCGCGAGGAGGTGGTGGAGCTGCTGGAGAAGCTTCGTCCGCTGATGTTGATCAACAGCATCAAGTTCATTGCCTTCAATCCCACCTTTGTTTTCATGGATCGCTATAGCTCCTCAGTCATCTCGCCCATCCTGACCTCAGGCTTCAGCGTGCTCACCATCCTCATCCTCACCTTTTTCCTTGTCATCAACCCTCTGGGGAACTTCTGGCTCATCCTGACCGTCACCTCTGTGGAGCTGGGGGTGCTGGGCCTGATGACCCTCTGGAATGTTGGCATGGACAGCATCTCAATCCTGTGCCTTATTTATACCCTCAACTTTGCCATGGATCACTGTGCACCCCATCTGTACACTTTTGTACTAGCTACAGAGCACACCAGGACGCAGTGCATTAAGCTGGCACTAGAGGAGCACGGGGCGGCCATCTTGCAGAACACTTCCTGTTTTGTGATTGGGATTATGCCCCTAGTGTTTGTGCCTTCCAATCTGACCTACACACTGTTCAAGTGCTCCCTGCTGACAGCTGGGTGCACTGTGCTACACTGCTTTGTCATCCTCCCCGTCTTTCTCACCTTCTTCCCGCCTTCCAAAAAGAGACACAAGAAGAAGAAACGAGCGAAGCGGAAAGAGCGGGAACGGGAGAGGGAGCGGGAACGGGAGAGAGAGAGAGAGCGAGAGGAGATTGAGTGCATTGAAATCAGGGACAATCCTGATCATGTGACCAATGTCTGAGTCAGCAGTGAGTATCAGGAGGTATTCATGTGTTGATGGCAAAGAGGTGCTCTCCAGAGACAAGGTGTCTCTGAGCTGGGAAGTCGGAGGTGTCCAGTAGAGGACGTCTTCTATCCCAAACAGTAGCAGCTGAGCCGGCCCGAGTAGTGCGTAGTCTAAGCGGTCAGTCACAGTGCTTCTACCTGGACAGTGTATCTCATTATCACAATTAGCAACATGCTCATAGTTTTAAAGCTATTTCCTCCAGCTGGTATAACCCAGAACTCTGGATAAAAGAAACAAATTAAGTCAACGTAAACCATTATAAATTATTCAACATTAGACGCAAAAATACACATAATGTAAGAAATACAGCAGTCACTAAAGCCAAGGATGCTCAGTAATAAAAGTGATTAGCTTTAAAAAACTGTGCAGAAGGTGCACGCACCTTTTCGTCTGACACTTTATTGCAACGTACAACATAAAATAGAAATACACCAAAAACACATGGAAAGAGAGATACTGGGCACTTAAAGCGCACCGCATGCTTTTTCCTCAGCGTCAAATGTCTATTCCCCCAGACAGGGCAGATGGCATACACTGTGTCCATTTTGAAGAATTCTTGCACATTGCATCGTGTGAATTTAACTGTTGGGAGAGGTTTTGTGAGATGCAGAGAGATAGTAACAGAACTGCAGTCGGCTGCCACGTACTGTAGATGAGTCTGCAGTGTGACTTTGCACCAGAACAGTCAAACCAAAAGACAGTTTCAAAGAACACTTGAGTGGGTTATGAATAAGAGAGATAGAGAATGAGAGAATGACAGTCACAGCACTAATATCTGCAAGTTCCCATGCGATACACTCAAGCTTCAACTGATCCCTCATTTTGTCGCCAAGAAGATCTACTTTTCTTTTCAATAATTAGGCATCACTTAATAACTTAAGCTATGATTTGTAAATGGTTGGTTAATGCAGACAGCAAGTGAGTATCTGCCCCATGTTTCATGTTTCTGTTTCGACGTTTACACTCAAGATACATCATTAACTGGAGAACAGATGTAGAGTATGTTTGGCTTGGATAATGGTTTCTACTGTGGGGCTCTTCAGATTTTTGTTTCCTTACATTGTGAAAAACACACTCTTAATCTGTGCTGAATGTTGTTGGCGAATACGAAAAGGAAAGCAGTCAGTTTCTAAAGCAGTACAGGCTCAAGAACAAACTCACTGAGGGTGGATCAGAGTTGCAAAAGAGAAACACATGTAGATCTGGGCCTGTACCAAAAACCTAACTCAACACTGTGAAGGTTCAAACAAATCTGAAGGAAAGATTATAGATCATAGAATAGCAACCTTCCTGCAAAGGCGATTTGGGATCAAGTTTAAATTACGTAATCAATTTTAAATAAGGCTGTGAAGGATTGCCCAAAACGTGTAGCTTTCAGAGCAAGTGTGTCGTACATGAAGCAATACGTATTCAAAATAATGCAACTGCCAAGACCAGATACAAATCTCCCTTGTGCACCCAAAACCACAGAGCCGAGGTCAGGGCGGGGGCGAAATCATTACACACTGGCTGCTGCATGCACATGTAGCTCATATTAGCGGTCCACCACGGTAGGGGAAAAAAAGAAAACCCATTAAAGACTTTTCTGGGGGATAATGTTAAGTGGCAGAATGTGTCACTCATTTCTTGGTTCTGTGTGAAGACAAAGTTTCCCCAAGTGTTGAATGTTCAGTGATAAACTCCACATTGCCCTGTTAGAAACTTTTGGAAAGCTATTTACTGTTGTAGCATCTGCAGTGGCTGTCACGTGACACTGAAGCCATGATAACTTTGTATAGGTAGAAGGCATGACATGAAAGTGGAAAAATAGCTGAATCAGATCTTAGAAGATTGACTCCGCAAAATTGGACTGTTTGCATGGCACTGTAATGTATGTATGCATGTATTTCTTTTGGTATGAAGTCTGTGAACTTCTCCCATTTGCTACACGACCTTAAGTTTGTTGTTTGATGCATCTTCTGTAACATCATTTGTGGTGTAAGCTGGAAACGACTCACACCTGTTCAACTAAATGCAGAGGATATTCATCTGTAAAATATATGTAAATTTCTCTTTTCTATATTTTATAAGAAAATATGCTATAGAAACATTTTTAATGGAAGAATTTTATTAAAAAAGATAAAACTGAGGGAAAAAGTCTATCACAGTAGGCCAGTAATAAACAGTGGAATGTTACCTGTACTAGCTCTTATTTCCACACGACGGATTCAATGTCTGTTTATAAAATCGCTTTTCCAAAAACGCGGCGCATCTGCTTTGTCTGTGTAAGGTTCATTTTCATTTTCAAGGAATGCCTTCAGTATTATTTCCTTTTTACATGAGGATCTTTTATGAAGAAAAATATGATTATGTATTATTTATTTCATTAAAATGATTCATTAACAGCACTTTTTATGTAACTGCATTTCTGCATCGAGGCATATTAATTCCATATAAAGCGTTGCAGCAACTGGATGTTACTGTGACTAATCAGGATTTTTTTTTTATGGCACAATTTATGCTGTGCAATTTAAAATGATAAAACTTCATAATAACAGTGATCAGCCTATTCAAAATTGTAATCAGAGATTGTAATGAATCTGAAAGCTTCGGACGCTGTCCAAAAAAATGCATTAAAATAAAAAGTGCTGGGATCTTTTTCTTGCTTAGTTTAACCAAGTTTAATTATTCCACACAATTAAAAACTCAAAAAGAAAAGTTTATTGTGAGACCTAAATAAAAGTGTGGGGCACAGTTTAAACCTTGAAGTTCAAAGTGTGACTGCGTTCAGCACCGATCTGTGGCGATTTATGCTAGTATAAACAGAAGTATTTTTTTTGAAATTCATTCCACAAAGGTTTTCTTTAACACATTCAATGGCTCTATGTACTATGACAAATAAATATAAAATCTTGCAGAGCTTTTTCTGTTTATAAACAAACAAGAGAGGAGTAAATGGAATATTTTTTTATTTTTTATTTTTCAAAAGTAAATTAAGATTTTAAAATTAGTAACACCATAATGCCAGTGCGATGTTCTAAAGAATACAATGTCATTGGAGTTTAGTATAATGAGACTGTTGCATCCACAGTAAAGGGCAGCACCATTATACAACTCCTCTCACTGAAAAATCTTCATCTGCAACTTCAAATCACGGTTTTATTGGAGCCCATCGATCTTGCATGTCAGCCAGCAGTGCCACAAAACACCCTCCATATATCATCCAATGCGAGCGATATTTAATGACGCCTAGTTCAGCACTTTGAAATATTATACTTATATTTAAACACTGCTGCAACAAGCTCCTTCGGAACAATTTAGGCAGGGTATACTTTTCTTTTTCTTTAAATTTGGGAAACATGACTGTTCATGACATTGTTTCTGGGTTTGCATTCAAAAGCAGTTTAAGGTATATCTGTACCGTTTTTGTTTACATTGTGTTTGCTGACTTGAGTTGTCATGTTTCCTGTTAAATAGTAAGTTTCTAATATGAATGACACTGAAATGTTTGTTCTGCCAAAGTCTGAGCCTTATACTGTATACTGTCTTCAAATGGGATACCTCTCAGTGACTCAGTGTAGCTGTTTGGCTGTAAGGGGGTCCTATACTGTAATGCTTGTTTGGAGGCTCAAGAGAGAATGATTTCTATTCCGTCATTAGTATAAGCTGTCACTGTTTCAAAAACTAGCCATCAACTATAGTCTACAGTACGTAGTGGCGAAGGCTGAACACTAGTGTGTTCTCGTTTTGAGTCTCGCGTCCGATAATTGGCTGAATGTCTCTTCACCCTCTTTCACTCTGAGCTGTCCTGTCAAATAAAGACTATGGGCCAAAAACCTTTTTAAAAGTTGGGACTTGAACTAGGATAATTTAGTGTTCAAGCCGTTTCTCCTCTTTCAGCGACTTATGGTCTTTTGGCAGCAGGCTGAATACCTTGTTATTGGTACATCTTTTTTTTCTTCAAAGGTACGATATATAGTGGCCACGGAAAATAGAGGACAAGTTTCACTGAATCCCTAGCCCTCACCTTGCCTTATCAGAGAGGGTTGACCTCCTTCACTCTTTCGAACCATAATTTCTCCTTGGCTAAAATGCTGACCCCACTTTTCTGACCCTGTATGATTGGTTTATATTAAGCCTGCTTTCAAAAGACTGAAAAGACCTTTTGGATTTTGAAAATAAAAACGTATACAAGCAAAGAAGCCAGTTGTCGTTGACATTAGTACCAAACTATAATCTAATCGACATCAATGGTTCACTGAAATTCACTTCTCACTAGAAACATAATGTCAACTGTAGCCAAAATGGTTTCCTTAAGAACTGGGTCGCAATGTTGGTGTGAGACAAGCACATAAGGTGAATAAAGGCAATGGCAGAAGCTGTGACAATTAGCCTAAACAAGTTTTAGAGTTTTATAGTCGAGCGGTATCCCATTTGGAAGTGTTGTTCTGTCTAGTCTGTGCTCCCATGTACAGAGTGGCATTTGCCTTGCAGAAATGTTTGTTGTGTCAGTGTGTCTAAGATAGAGAGCTCTTACGTTGTGGTGAACACGAGGAAGAACATGCTGAACTGTGAAGAGACAAAGCGACATGTCTGGGACTACTGTGTGTGTGTATGTGAGAACAGGTGAAAGGTGATGTAATGCATTTGAGAGTAAATACGGGATACAGAGCAACAAGAGTGTGGCTTTTTATTTCACATACTGTCAGTCTAGGAATGTACAGGTCTTTCCACCAATTTGGTTTCTCATGCCCACCGGTAAGTCCTGTATGTTTCCGGAGCTCGGTGTTTTCTCTCTGTGTCTGAGTGGGTTTCCTCCACAGGTGGGAGAGCGACTGAAGGGAAAGGAATTTTATTTGTACAGCAGTTTTTACATGACACAAGTTGGTATGGGCATTCAAAAACGTGCATGCATATACAGAGGCTGGTCAAAGTACTTGATTTCATCACTTGTATATATCACTCCAATAAAAGTAAAAGTTGCTCTGTCAAATTATCAAATGAACGTACTGAAGTGAAATTGCTAATTATTATTGTGTTGTGAATAATAACAGAGACTTCCAAACATGAAGATTGTGCCCAAGTGACCTGCACAGCAACATGATGGGGAGAAACCATAACCGTGCACCTGCACTTCAGTGGGCATTACAAGGCTTAAAACGGGACACAAAACGTGGCCAACATTTACTTTTTACCTCGTAGCTTTGGGTGAAAAGTATTGCAGTACAAGTGTTTGTGTTTTTTTATTCTGGTTCATGCATCATAGTTGCATCTTTATTGATCTCACAAATTCCTGGCACTTTTCTTTCCTGTTGGGATGGGCTTGCAGGAGGACTGGCTGCTGTCGTGTTGGGCCTCGCAGCTGCTATTGTCCCAAACTGGATATTTTGGGCTCCCACCTTGCCTTAATCCTGTGGTGAGTCTCATATGGATTACTCGTGCTTCCTCTATACACTCCCCGACCCACACACACACACACACACACACACAGTCCCCACAAATGCAGACAGTAAACAAACCTTTCACATTGTTTGAACTCCTTAAATCTCTGGTGCAGTGCATCTTTGTCAAGTCTAAAGTCACTGTACATTGTCCCTTAGATAAAGATTATGGCTAGTTACCAAATCAGATTATTATCATGGAACTCAGGAAGACGAGCGCCCAAGCTCACATGGTCATCTTGTACCTTCAGTAAACTCTGCATCCACCTCAGAATCACATCCAACAGACACCGGAGGCAAGGCGAGTCAAGCTACCGCTGTCTACAAGTTAATAACACCGAGCCACACGTGTAATCGATCTGTTGGACATTTACATATTGGTCCACTGGTTCACGACCTTGACAGTGCCATTTTGATGAAACTGGTACAAAGAGAGTTAACCAAGAGCTTGGGAAAAAATACCTAAGGGATGACACCCCTTCCATATAGCAATTAAAACATGGATATGGAATAAATCATGTGCATGTCATTTATTTTTCATACAACATAATCACATGGTCTATAGGGGAAAGGAAAACAATTCAACTGCCATCAGCACAGCAGAAGGGAATATCCATTAAGTCCCCTTACTGTAATTAACAAAGAGATGAAGTTGACAAATAAAAATAAGCAAAACAAAAGCATCTATACTTCCTTTAGTAACAAATTACATCCATCAAACTGTCTTTTAGCAAATTAACTAAATGCTCAGCCTGGAACACAAAGAATCCACTGGGTCGGATCCATTTGTAAGTGTGTGGAGTGATTAAAAGGGAGATGGACGGCGTCGGTGCGTGCTCAGCAGGTTTCGGGTCAGCGCTGGCCAACAGAAGCCAGCGAGCCAAAGATTGAGGAACGCAACGCATGCTCACTCCCAACTGGAACAGTGGTTACAGCATTTGGTGCATACTCTTGTGTCCTTGAGCAAGACACTCACCTTACCTCCAGTGTCGGTGACACCGCTGTAAGCAAGCATGTTTGAGATTATGACTTTGACAATATGGATACAACTTAGCCGTGTGTGTTCAAAAATCAAGCACGCACTGTCCCCACCAAGTAAATCTAATATTTCAATGTCAAATGTGCTCAACATCAAAACTATATATCAGCTGGTTATGGAAATGAACCAGGGGGATGATCCAAGGCAGAGTTTTGACAACATATTTTCATTTAGTTTTAGTCTTTTGATGAAAATTTAATTTAATTTTAGTCTCAATTTAGTCAATTGTTTTCTTTATCTTTAGTCTCGTTGTAGTCGACTAAAATTGCAGGTAAATTTAGTTGACTAAATGTACGACGAATTTAGTCAACTTTGCAGGGCCTCTGCTTCATGGAGGTTCTCATGAACAAAGCACAGAGCTGTTCCTTTGGCACTGATTGTAAATTTCAAGCTGTCACTGGAAGTTTGGATGATTTTAGTCTCTTCTGTTCATTTTTATTTAAAGGGATACTTCGGGATTTTTGACATAGGGCCTCATTTCCTAGTTATCCAGAGCGTTGTTGATGTCTGGAGATATTTTTTTCTTAAATTCATGCAGTTCTTATATTTGAAGAGTCTAGTTGCGCTAGCCTAGAGCAAGGCTAAAGCATTTCTATGGTAAACGCTAGCCCGCATTAAAAAACAGTCTGGCGCACTCCACAGTGCACCTGAGGTAAATCACTTATAACGCCAGACTAACCATATAAATGTCTGTGTCGATAGGTTAATTTTAACCATTTTGCTTTTAAAATAACTTCTATTTGAGCGGCATCAGTTTCGTGGCTGTAAGCTAAGGCAGCGGCGGAGTGATCTGCGAGAAAATAGTCCCTCAAAATGCGGTAATTCATGTGATACAAGGTCAGACATTTATATGGTTAGTCTGGTGTTATATGTGATTTACCTCAGGTGCACTGTGGAGTGGGTCAGACTGTTTTTTAATGCGGGCTAGCGTTTACCATAGAACTGCTTTAGCCTTGCTCTAGCCTAGCGCAACTAGACTCTTCAAATATAAGAACTGCATGAATTTAAGAAAAAAATATCTCCAGACATCAACAACACTCTGGATAACTAGCTAATGAGGCCCTATGTCAAGAATCCTGAAGTATCCCTTTAATCTTATTTTAGTCGACAAAAATATCTGGACATTTTAGTCATAGTTTTAGTCTCATAAAAATGTTTGATTTAGTTTTAGTCCAATTTTAGTCTGCAAAAATGTTACTTCGACTAAAATTATGACTAAATACTTTAGTCGACGAAATTCACACTGATCCAAGGCTTAACACTGAGAAGAAATTTGAATAAACACATTATGTCAGTGTGCCACCTGCGTACTGTGCTTTTTTTCTGGTGATACGAGTTCATCTGCAGTCTTTTTTTTTTTTTTTTATACATGTTGATGTTCTGTGTTTACAGAATACAACTTTTTCTCAATTTATTTTGTTAGTCCTGGTTTGGATCTGATGCAAATGTTTCATGTTCTAGCGACACGGAGAACTGCAGTGTTTTACCGTTGTAATATATGGCACGTTCAGCTATAAAAAGAGAAATCTCATATGAAATAAAGCCAGTGAGACGTTTTATGTCCACCATTTGTCTGATTGGAAGAGGCAAAGCTCACACAGCACATTGTCTGGGGTATCTGGACCAGTTTCTACAAATGCATTTGTATTCAATGTCTATAACTCACATTTAGGCATTTGGAAAAGGTACGGCTCAGTTACATGTGTAAAATGCATTAGTATACGTAACCATTCTAGGTCTACATTCTGAAGACCTCACCGAGTTTACAATGAAGAAAAAAAAATGGTTGCACTATACTTCATCTCACCCTGAATCCATGTGATTACCAAGAAATATGATGTGAAATATATATGTATGGTATGGTGTCTATCATTAATCATATGTGTCGTCCATTTCCATGCTGTAGATGTACCATAATTGCAAAGTTATTACACCATTTCTATTCTATTGCCAAGCTATTACTGTGCTCCAAAGTGCAACCATAAATTTAGATCTGAATTTGTATCTGCAAGGCCAGAAACGGTTATGAATTCCTATTTTCATACACTTAAGCAGTGTGGCCTTGTTTCCTCTCACTGTTCCTTACCTCCTCCGCCTTTCCTTTCTCTTCTCTATGAAATATTCATGCCTACCCTGGATGTTATCTGCTGCTATCTGCCTGCACCTCCAGCAGCTCATGTAGGTCCAGACTGAAGACCTCCTAGATGCGGACTCTCCACAGTATTCACAAGAATCCCATCCACTATGAAATATGAAGCAGTGGAGATTAAAGCCAGAGCCTGCAGTGTGCTCATGAGGAGAAGATGGAAATACCAAATCTGTAAAGTTGCATGTGTTCAGAGCTCTAAGCCATGCACTCCACCACAGCTGCTGTGCTGCACTGCAATTACATACACGGAGGGGAACTAAGGAAACAAAGAAGGAGGGCTCCCCTAGTGGCAACTGACCAAATCACATGCACCTTCCAGTCCCTCTAGCTGCTTTGCGTTCTTGTCTCGTCTAGATTGTTTTCTTACAAATAAATGCGACCACTAGATGGCCAAAGTCCCACAGTGATGCTTTATTGAAAAAAAGATATATAATAAATGATCAATACAAATTAAATTAGAGCTGTACCTATTTTTCCTCGTATAAATGAAGCCCTCTTGTTGTAAATGTAGGAAAACAGACCGCTGTGTGTAATGAGCTGTGCTAATAGCTGTGTGATGATATTATGAACCCAAATGTAGCACCACAGCTCAAAACATTAACAATGAATAATATTGTAAACGTTTCCGAGTATCTCTGCTGACTGAAAGCTTTGATGTCCTTATGAAATCATCCCAGCGATAAATCAGGATGTTTGGATAAGTTTGGACCGCAACTAACTTTATATAGTAGCCTATTCTTTCAGCGTTAAAGGTGCATTATGCTACTTTTTATGCTGACAGAAAAAGTTGAACCAGTGTGATTTTGACCTTTTAGTGGCTGCATACCTGGTCAGTAAGGCACCTTTACTTTCCATCACAGATGCATTTCATAATTGACTTTAGACTTTCCACCCCAGATCTCCAGTATTAATATTATGTTTTGAATTCCTAATTGCATTCTTCGCACTCTGTTGCTGACCTTGTTGTTGTTGTTGAATGTTTCTTAACTTTAAAAGTATATTCCAGTGGGAATTTATTAAGAGGATTACACAAAATCACAAGTGACATAACATAATTGATTGGTTATGTACCCCATCGTGTGTGTTATGGAAGCTGTTGTTCACGCAGAGGGCCAACAGAGGGCGACGTGGTAGTGCCATTACAGCTTGATTACATTAAAGTGAGTAGTGCAGATATTACTTTCAGTTGTGCGCAGCTAAAATGAACTGTTTTCAACCAGGATATGAACGTTGTCAGAGCTGACGCCTATCACATCTTCTCTAAGTCTGTTCCAGATTTGAACATACTACTTAAATGCAGCCTCGCCATGTTTAGTTCTTACTTTGGGAACCAGCAGAAGACTCCCTCGCTGAGGTTCCTTGACCCTGGAGACGGTTCATATGGCTCTCACATGTATGAGCTATATTGGGATCTTTTAAAGTAAATTCTCTGAGCGGCATGAACTAGCTAATGCGTGACACTTTTGCTGTAGACACAATTGGTAGGAGGCCTCGTGGAAGGCCCAGGACACACTGGTGGGACTATTATCCGGGACCCAGCCCTGGATAAAGCGGAAGGAAATGGATGGATGGATGGGTGGATGGATGGATGGACATTGGTAGAAAGAAACATGCCAACCACCTATACAGCCGCTGGGTCACTGAAAGGTCAGTTACGCACTAATATCAACTTTTTTTTTGTCTGCATAAAAAGTTACATATTGTACCTTTAAATGTACATATAGAAATCACATTGGCTTGTGGTTACTTTACCATTGCACTGGTTGCTTTAACACGCTGTATGTGTTGTGCACTATTATGTGTTCCATGTGTTAATTTATAAACGATCACAGCTTTTGGAGTGTATTTTTATTTTTTTTCCTGCTTTCTGTATGAAATGAAGCCTAGGGGTTAATTCAATCTGGTAGACTAACCCCAGCGTCACCGACCTCCAGCCAATGATCGCCTTCGAGAGGGCCACACCTCCACCTCAGCCATCAGCGTAAGAGCCGCACCTCCGTATCAGCCAATCATCGCCATCGGTCCCGCTTTTAAGCCCCAGCAATCATGGTCCGTTTGCTTCCCAGCTGTGCTGCGACCCACCTCCACCCCATCTCCGCCTCTTCCGTCCATGGCTTCTACCGCTGCATCTTCCCGGGTCCTCCATACCACCACCAGTGTCCAGGCTCCGGGGAAGACATCCCTAACTCCAAGCTGTTCATCTACACTGACTTGTACATTGATGTCTACCGCCGGGTTCTGATCTAATACACATGTCAATAAATCTTCCTAATCGCTGCTTTTGTCTGTGTGAGTCTATCCAGGTTGAAATGCCATTTAAATGAATATGTCTCCAAAGACAAGCAGTGATGGCCCCTAAACATGGGTTTACACAGGATTGTTTCCCATATGCATTTTGGTCCATTGACTTTAGACTTTCCACCCCAGATCTTCAGCATTAAGATAAAATTAATATTATGTTTTGAATTCCTAATTGCATTTTTCGCACTCTATTGCTGACCTTGTTGTTGTTGAAGGTTTCTTAACTTTAAAAGTATATTCCAGTAGGAATTTAGTAAGAGGATTACACAAAATCACAAGTGACATAACATAATTGATTGGTTGTATCATCGTTTGTGTTATGGAAGCTGTTGTTCACACAGAGGGCCAACAGAGGGCGGTGTGGCATTGCCATTACAGCTGCACTGATTGTTGTAAATACACAGGAAAAGTTAATTTACAAAAGCAGGACTCATTTCTTGCTTGACACAGCTATAAATCATCAATCGCTGCTTTTCTTATTCCAGTCCCAGGACATTTCCATGGGTTAATTTCCTTCATTACACATAAGACCTTAATGTTAATTTCTTAAATATTGCCTTTTGTAGTGACAGGTTGCTGTAGATACACTACTGTATACCTGAATCCATAGAGGACAAATGAGGTGAACAGAGCGCGGTTTAATAACCTCTCCCTCTGACATTACGCTCACTGAAGCAGTCACGTGCAGGTGCTCAGAGGACCTCCTGCTCCAGCCTCACAAATCAAAGGGGAGGTCTGTGTGAAAGCCAGAGTGATGATGGGATATTATGAAGAGTATGCTGATTGATGGACAGTGATAAAAGGCTTTGTCATAAAGTGCTGCTTTTTCTGTCCATTACGACCACATATTATGGCTGTGATTATTGCCATAACTCTTTCTTTGGGGTAGTAGTACTTACTCGCTTGATGAACATGAAGTGCTGATTTCAAATGGAAAGACATCCACGTGCATGAGAGAAGAGAACATCTGAGAGCCTATTGAAAGTGCTGATTGTAGCGTTACCATTAGTGGCTTGAAAAAAAGCTCCTGATCTTAAAGTCGCTGGTCAGGATTCAAACTTCACCTGGAGCTCGGTCTGCAGGCAGCGGTGGGAACGACACATGATACGACTGTGAATAAAGGCTTTAACTTTTAGCTAATGGAATGCTCACAAATCGATGGAACCTGAGATGAACATGTCTGGAGCATAGAAGGAGTCCAGTGGTGTATTATGGATCGCTCGGTCAGGGCAACTGGTGCAGTGCTTGGAGACCTGTGTAGAGCTAGGTTTGGTCAGCTAGAATTGGCTTGTTAGAGAAGTGTGATCCAACTTTCGAACCAGAGATCTTCTTTCTGTGAGCAGAGAGCGTTTACCACTTCAGCCACTGCGCTTGAACCCAGCGCTTTTTTCTCCAGTTAGGCTGTACCCAAATCCAGTGGCGTAGCTAGGGTACCAAGGGGCCCCAAGCAAGAATGTCAGTAGGGGCCCTCTGGTGGCCGCTCGGTGTACTGCGCACTGGGAGAGAGGATGTCATTTGGGTAGGAGTGGGTCACCTGACAACTCCCATAATGCAGTTCTCTGCATAGGTTTTCCTCAGAACAGAAGGATGAGGTTCTTTAGGTCATGAAGAGAGTTACAATAAACTGGTTTCACTATTAGAAATATAATCTGGTGGAGCCATGAGTAAAAAAGTCTGTCCACTGCTCATTATAAGTTAACATTAGGGATCCATGACTCACTAAAGCATGCAGCAGGATGGGGATAAACAGCGCCACAGAGCATCGGTGGATACTTGATGTAACTACATCACATAAATCATTAGGAAGAGTGTAAGCGTTTATTGCAGGTGTCTGAAAAACGGTGCATTGGGGCCCTTTACAGTTGGGGGGCCCCAGGCAGCTGCCTGCCTTGCCTTATGGCAAGCTACTCCTCTGCCCAAATCTAAAAGCTTCTCGACTGGAGAGCAACAGTGTAACGTCTTACCAAAGTGATCATAACTTTTTCATGTTGTTGCCGCATTTTTGTCACATTTTGTTGTGTTTTTGTCGTGTTTTCGTCTCTTCTTCATTGCTTTTTTGTTGCTTTTCCTGCATGTTTTTTTGTCGCTCTTTGTCGCTTTCTTTGTTGCGTTTGCCAAGTTTTTGTCAGTGTTTTGTCGCTTTTCCAGCGTTTTGGTCAAGGTTTATGGCACTTTTTTGTTGCATTTTTGTCAGGTTTCTTGCTTTTTCATTGCTTTTATGTTGCTTTTTTTCAAGTTTTTGTGGCAACAGTGTAAAAGACTTTTTTTTAATCACACTGTCGCTGCATTTTTGTCGTGTTTTCGTCTCTTTTTTATTGCTTTTTGTCGCTTTTCTGTCATGTTTTTTGTCGCTCTTTTGCCGGTTTTTGTTGCTTTTTTGTCACTTTATGTTGCATGTTCAGCCTCGTGATAGTCGCTACTTGTTAAGCTTTTAGATTTGGATAAAGCCAAACTGGAGAAAATGTGCTTGGGGTTAACAAATGAAAGATTGGCCAAAAGTCGTTTGTACAAGTTTACTGCAGTCAGACATACTGGGAACCAACCTTCTAGGAAGACAACAGTTATTTTGCTCGTTGATTTGTTTTTGGATTTTTGCAGTCCCTATTATGAGCCTCTATACCAGTTACGCAGCTCTAGTGATTGTGCTGTTCTAGTCTCCGCATGTCAAAATCCATACAGTGCCCGTTCAATTTCCCTCCAATTTTCACTCCCATCGGTCCCTCCACAGGCGGCAGGCGCACGTGTGACCTCCGAGGCAGGACAAAGACGGGGCAGCCATGTGTCCAAGAAAGAACAGTACAGCCAGACTCTAATTAAAGGACGTTATTCTTCAGTCTTGTGTTACAATACCTCATCAAAAACGCGAGACACTGCTGGATACCCCAAAAACCATACAAAGTTTATAGATGTCCCTTTGAAAGCAACGAGAGCATTTGTAGAGCCCAATTTATACAGAAGGTAATTCAAAGTTACATGAAATAACAAGAAGGAAGACAAGATCAATCCGCAAACAAACAAAAACATGAATTTTAATCATTGAGGAGTGCAGATATTACTTTCAGTTGTGCACAGCTACAAATAACTGTTTTCAACTTGGATTTGAACATTGTCAGTGCTGAGGCCTATCACATCTTCATCTTCTGGAAGTCTGTTCCATATTTGAACATAAAAGCAGCCTCACCATGTTTAGTTCTTACTTTGGGAACCAGCAATGTGGAGGTGGATAAAAAGGGTTGTCCCGTTTTATCTACCTCCACAAGTTCAAGCTTAGGCGCATTGTGTTGCCTTGTGTACGAAATGCACGGTATAAATAAAGTTGCCTTGCCTTAAGTCTCTGCAAAGGGCGGCACGGTAGCGCAGTGGTTAGTTAGTGCTCTCGCTTCACAGCAAGAAGGTCCCGGGTTCGATTCCCACCTGGACAGGGCCATTCTGTGTGGAGTTTGCATGTTCACCCTGTGTCTGTGTAGGTTTCTTCCGGGTACTCCGGTTTCCCCTATCACTAAAAAACAGGTACAATAGGCCAGGATGAATGATGTGTGTGCCTGAATGAATGATGGTGGTCAGCGCTTCTGTCAGTCTCCCCCAGGGGAAACTGAACCTACAAAGGTAATTTACCACCACTGAGTATGGAGTGAATGTAAATTCTCATGTAAAGTGCTTTGTGACTATGTCTGTGAAAGGTGCTATATAAATAAAGATCTTCTTCAATTGTATTCTCGACTGCACAGCAGCAACAACTCTTCAGCCAAAAACATCTGTTTCAAGCCAGAAACTGATCCGTCAATCCAAATAGAAAACTGAGCACAGGTATCTGACCTACAAATGGAATTCAAATAAAAACACACACACACATCAGTTGTTATTATTTAAACTGAAACATCTTGGTAAATGCTAAATGTTTGCAGCCTGATCTTCACAAGAACACGATTTGTTGTGTGAAAAATTTAACCTTCTACTGTGAGATCAGTTGGCAAGTCCTGCTCCACAGAGACACCAGGTAATGTTAGGTTCATCACATGCTCCACTGGTGAAACATGCAGTTAGCACACACAGGAGCTAATGCAGCAGCCCATTGTCAGTCACTAACGTTGTGTGTTTTATGATTTTCAGCTTTGGATACTTTGACTTTGTTGCACACGCCTGCAGAAAATGGAGACCGAAGGAAAGAAAACAGAAACAGGTTATGTACCCTAATGTTAACATATTACTATTACATATCCGTACATAAGTTAGCATTAAGTTCACACTACACTGATCTGTGTGACTACTATATTTTCTGAAAGTACAGGACTGCATGGGTTGGGACGGTCCACACTTAATAAAGCTTGCGTTATGAATGTAGTCAAGTAACGTTAAAATGATTCAACAAATTATTACAGCTATATCATTTAGCTGTGCGTGCGAAACGTTTAAGTAAATGGATCAGAAAGTTGAGATCAAAAGGTCACCTACGGTTAATTTCTTCAACTGGAACAATTTCACTTTGTTGCTGCCTGAATAATCCACATACTTCTTTAAAATATCCTTAATTGAGTTGTAAATACACGTCTTTCCATTTTACCTCACTAGCGTTAACTATAGCGTTAAATTGCTAATAAGCACTGGGCTGTTCAAAAGCACCGTGGGAAATATACTGTGCTTGATGTAAGTGTGAAGTGGAGTGTGTGGTGCAGAACCGAACTTGGATGCGAGTGTTGGGAAAGAGATTGTACTGTTTTTGCACTTTTATTGTGTATTTACAGTGTATTTTTATTTATTGTATTATACCATTTATCTGAGCTTTTGCATGTTTGCACCTTTTCTTGAAAATGACCTCATTCAAACTGTTTTTGAATGCAGCACAACATGCAGTTGTTTTAACCCCTCAACCCCCACCCTAACAAAGCACAATTCTTCCAGTTCGGCTCTACCCAAAATCTAGAAGCTTCAGCCTATGGGCCAGGATAACGCCTCATTTGAAAGCTAAGACCTACAAAATGGATCTAAGCTCTTTCCTCGTTTTTGTAGCGTTTTCTTCACTTTTCTTCATGTTTTCGTCACGTTTTTGTGGTGTTTTTGTAACTTTTTTGTCCTTTTGTTGCTTTCTCTTAACGTTTTTGTAGTGAACTTTCTTTTTCTTTTTACATGGTTTGGTTACATTTCGCGGCTTCATCACAGTTACATTACTGTACACTAAAAAAAAATTAATACGACACAAAAAACTGTGGCAAAATGTGACAAGAATGTGACAAAAAACATTTTTTAAAAACGACTAAAACTTGACAACAAATGGTAGCAAAAAGCTTAGATCGGTTTTGTAGGTCTTAGCTTTCAAATGAGGTGTTATCCTGGCCTATAGGCTGCAAGCTCCAGACCAGAAGCTTTTTGAGTTTGAGATTTGAGTAAAGCCGAACTGGAGAAAAAGAGCTTGGTTAAAGTGGAGGTTAAGGGTTAACACCTACCGTAGCAGTATTTTTTTCTTTGAAATGAATACATTTTAGTTCAGTTGAATTAAGCTTTTAATAATGATGGATGCCTCACTTTAACATTATCACTCCATGTAAGCAGGTCTGATGGCAGGGCGAGCTGAGGAAAGACTGAAAGCCTCTCCTCTGAACACTGCTGAGTCCCTCCACATAACTCTGCCCCACAGTGACCCAGAGGACTTTTTAGTTTCCATCTGTAAGAGTTTACTGCAGATACCGCTATGGTGAGTCTTTACACAACACAAGGTTAGGACACCTTGAAAAAAGAAGGAATAATACTGTTGAATGTTATAAACTGAGCATTAGAAGCAAGTGGGTTGTCTATACGAAAATGATCTAAAATAAAATAAAAATAAGAAAGGAGCTTGATTCTTTTTTTGTTCTTTTTTTTCAGTCATTGGGAGAAAATACAACAAGGTGCTATAGACTCTGAGACGTATGTGACGGATTTGTTATGGACTTGGTCCAAGCCATCTCTGGGTTCATCCTTACTGTTGTCTTGCCCCAGCTGCTCAAACACATGAGGACACACGGCTCTGTCCCCACTCGTCACTTGCTAACTGAACAAAGGGTAGACAGTTACCTGGGCGACTCAGTCCGACGAGCCCTGGCCATGTCCTTCAACACACAGAGAGTAATGTATCCCAGGACATTCAAGGAGTTACTCATCACAGCCATCACCAAAACAGTCAACAAAGTCCTGACCTTGTGCACTCTAACTCCCATTCAAGATCACATGCTCCCAGTGTTCCTTGTCACTGGTACAGCCAGTACCTTACAGCACCTCAGCAGAATGGCCCAGGATGGGTCAGCTATCCTCAGATCAGGAATTTCTCAAAATGAATGTGGTGTGCGAGCTCAACCCCGGAGCAATGTCTTCGAATTGAAAGACTATTGTGTTTTGAGATATTCTAGGCAAAATCATGCAAGGGCCTTTCTTATTGAATACTTAACTAGGCTTGCCACTACCTTGCGGACCAGTTCCCATATTCCTCATCGAGAATGTGACTCCAGCTCAGGGTGTCAAAGAGACATCTGCCTCCTTGTTGGCTCAAACACACAAATGCTGACAGTTAATCGTGGATCCGAACGAGAAGATGTTCTGAACAACAAGTGCAACGAGCTGTGTGCGGAGACTGGGCCATTTGGTTTAACTATGACTTCAAGTGAAAAGCCAGGCATCGGCCAAGCCCTCGCTCCTAGAGATGTACAAGCCATAGAGAAGATAGCAGAAGAACTAGTAGACACTTTGTGGGCGACTACTGAAGAGGAATTGGATAAGATATACACCGATACAGCGCTCAGACGTGTCACAGCAAGACTTACTCATCATTATTATAGCGTTGTTCTCAGCAGACCAAGGTCTCACCAAGTTCCCCTTGCGCCACCAAAACTATTCATGGGCAATATGGTCAGCTTCATATGCCCAAACTCCAATGGATCAGGACCCAAAGCTCGGTCTCTATACTTAAAGACAGAGGAGATCATCAACAGGGCTGCAAAGCAAGTCCTGCTCTGGGCTGGGTGGTACAAAGGCGATACATCCCTTTGTACCTTTTTTAACCAACCTTCAACTCCGGCTGCTGGAGGTCCTGAGTTATTGCCACACATACCACAAGCACGCAGAGATTATAACGATGAAGATGAAGTTTCGGATAAAGAATCAGAGGAGTTAGATGGATCTGAAGATGGAGAAAATGAACAAGCAGGGGATGAGGATGGATATGAAGGCACAGAGGAAGCAGACGAGAGCATAACACATGAGCAGGTGATGGTCAATTTCACAAAGACGTATGTCATGGTTGTAATCGTTGGAGAGATTCTCAGACTCATAGGCATCATAGACTTCAAGAATTTTCAGTTTTTTCTTCGGAAAATAGCCACGGAGCTCGATAACGACCTGTTGGGCGACAATTATGACGTGGCTGTGATGGGAAGGAGTTTCAGAGAAATTTGCCCAGAAGCCGTTAGGGACCTGCTGGAATCGTACGGCTCAGTCACAGCTCTGAGTCAGGCAGCTCAGGAGCAAGGAAGTACATTTGTAAATGTTTTAAAGGAAGTAATAGAGAATCAGCTGACAAAGCCTCCACTGCAGCCCTCTGTAACTCTACAGGACAGCATTGAGGGTAAGAGTAAAAACACACAGCTAATCGTTTGTCACATTAAGATGCTTAAGATGGAAATATCATTGCTTTGACTACAAGGAGCCAAACATGAGATTTGATTACAATAGGTCCTCATGCTTTACATATAGAGCTGATACTTAGGAGCATTATTTGGAATATCGTAGACATTGTTTATGCTTTGAGTTTTACAACAGTTTGGCTGACCTTGACATATAACCCGGAATGTTCCGCAGTGTGGTTTAAAGTGTAGGTCTTTCAATGTAGCACAGATACTGCATCTCTAAACTAACATCCCTGGCCTGCTATGCTCTTTCTTTCCCCAGTGCCCGGAGAGCAGCGGACCACAGAGGCGGAGCACACGGAGGCTGAGTCCCACTGGCTCTTCAGGAGACTGTGGACACGTCTGTGCAGCTGCTGGAACAGGTTTGTGTTGGTTAACTTTGCTGCTGTTTCCTTATTCGTACCATGTTCCCTGGTAAATTACTCTGCTAGATTTAAGAGTTTCATTGATTCATAATTCTACAATAAAATAAATAGGTGTGTGTCCTGTTTCTATAGAATAAATGTACAGGTACCATGCTATGTCCCATCGTATGTAGTACCATGCTATTACTGTGTCCTGTAAAGTGCTACCCTTGTGTCTTCATTCAGGGTAGTGCACCTGTCCTGCTGCCAGCGGGCGCCCTCTGAACCTCTGAACACAAGGCTTTAACAGATACAACTTTACCATGAGAGAAGAGAGACGCAGCCCATGTGCTGTTGATATGAAAAAAATAATAAAGAAGGATTCAGCAGCAATATTGATTTATGCATCTCTCAGTTTCTTTTTCTGCTAAATTAAAAGCCACACTGTGGAATATTCCAGGTTATTTGTTATGTCACATGAGTTTTATTTGATTTATTTATGTAGGTTTTGTATTTGAGCACACAAGTTTATTCTATTACTTTTGTGAGTGTCCTGTTATTCCATAAAACAGAGCTGTGTGGAGTAGTATAGTGGGTATATTATTTTCCAGTTTGAAAGTTTTCGGGATTTTTACACTCTTCCAGCACAGAGCATGTTGATGAACAGACTCGTGCATGCTGGATTGTAGCCATTTGCTCATTTTGAGGGGACCTTCTTGTAAATATTGCATACAGAAAGATCCCAACTGGCTCTGGATCAAAATCTGAAACCTTCATGATGTGAGGCAAGAGCTCTAATCAAAACGCGGCCATTTTAGGGACAAGTCAAGTCTCTGAGAACAGTGAATTTAGTGTTTTTTCATATCTTAAAGCTAATCCATTTGCAGGTCTGGAATTGTTGTATTCCCACAGTGCAACGCTCTATGTGCCACGTTCAGCATGTTTGTCACAGAAGCAGAGGCCTCCACCCTCACCTGCACCCCCAATTAATGTGTGTAGCACATTAGATAAATGAGATTTCCTTTTGAATGCATCATCAGGGCATTCAAAAGGAAATCAGGGAATGAGGGGAGTGTGTAAAAGGAGAAAGCCAGGTGAGGGGAAGGGGGTGCAGAAAGGGTTTAGCATATTTCCATTTATTCATTTATTTCAGGCAATGGCACATAAAGTATAAGGTAGACAAAAAAGGAAAAAAAGGAATATACAGTATGTAAACATGATGATCTATTTCTACCTGGAAGGGAGTGGGCACAATGTCAAATCAATGAAACAAAAAGAAAGAAAGAAAAAATAACACATCCACTGCTTATTCCACACGTTACATATTTATTTTGACATTAACCCAGGATTGAGGGGAAGCTGGTTATTGTGAAGCGGGGGAAAATCAGTATATGCCAGTATGCTGCTGTTTCTAGTAAATGTCAATTTTCTCCCTGCTGTTTTCTTATGTGTGCATTGGACAGTCCTCATGCTGAGGCAACAGATGATGAGCGCTTACAGTTAGTCAATACGGTGATTGGTTGATGAACCGGTTATCAGTCGCTGTCACTCTGCTCTTGGTTATCACTTCATGCGCCTCAGCCTGCAGCAGTGGAGTGAGTGCAGAAACATGGAAGGGATTGGTTAGTACAATATGTAATTTCAGTTGATGGGGGTGGGCTATGTGTATATTATGAAATAAACCCCAGTGTAAAGCCAAGAACATCTTTGGCCTTTGGCTTTATAGGATCAAAGCTGCACTGCAACGAAGGAGAATACCAACAAATGCATTTGGTGATCATGGTAAATGATCTCAACTTATGCCATGCTTTTCCACCTACATTACGGCCCAAAGCGCTTTACAGCAAGGATCCACTCACCTATTCACACACTCATTCATACATCAATATATGCAGAGGCAAGGTGGGTGAAGTGTCTTGCCCCAAGGACACAACAACAGTGTGCACAAGCCGAATCCGGGAGTCGAACACCCGAAATTTCGATCACGAAACGACCTGCTCGACCTGTGCCACTGTCGCCCTAAGAAGCTCAAATGGCCGTGTTTGGGCTTCAGAGGAGACTTCCAAACTTGCACTTATCTTCAGATTACAGGAAATCGACTGTAATAAATGAATGTCTTAGCTCTTCTTCAGAGGTTTTCAGCGTAAACAGGGTATGTATAATGACTCTGAGCTTTAACTCGCATTGTGTTTCCCAGCTATTTTGATAAGTGTAAGTTGTTTGTAGCATCTGTTATACTATCTGATAAGGTGTGACACAACAAGAGGGAAAATACAGAATGAAAAAAAAGGTTGTGCTTCATGTTTTATATAAGACGTATAACAAATACAATGGAACTGTAAATAGAAATATGGAACAACAAAGCCTTGCTTGGCTATGGGGTCATGGTAATTAGGGTCAAGAAGAAAGTAAATTAAGGTATAAATTAGGAAAAAAAAAAGGCATTTATAAGTGTGTGACATTTAACCCATTAAAGAGAATAACATGGATGGATGGATGTTTAGCAGATCTTTTAGAGCACATTGGAATTAAATTGCTGGTATGGCAGAGCAATGTCTAACCTGTAAAACTGTGGCATTCTTTAAAAGGCTCTTTGAAAAGTCATATTGTATGTAATGTAAAATACTGGCACACATAATGCAATTTAACCATGTCCTACGGCTAAATACATATAACTGATCTTAGACCTAGACATCACAGAAGTTCTCCCTTACGGCTCATTTGTTTTCATCATTACTGACTTATTGTTTCTTAGAAAACAATGATAACATCATATTCATAACCACTACCGTGCAAAGCCCAGAGGTCCTGAGCTTGACATTTTTCAAACGCAAGTCAACCGTCCCCAAAAGGATGTTTTTGCAATAAGTGGTTTCTAAGAAAATGAGGAAATTCCTCAGGGCTTAAAAAGTTCAAATGACTTTTTATTCATCCTGGCCATATTCAGTAGACTACACGCTTTTCCTATGCTTTCAATGAGTGTGACTGACTGAGCGGATTACCCAGATAGCGACTTACCCGAGTACAAAAACATGAAAAATAACTCAAAAAAATTAAACTAAGATTGAGGAGATTGAGAAATATCACAAAAGCATTTGCCAAATCAAACAGGCAAACTTAACTACTTTAATTACCGGTTCAAGTTCCTGATTTGAGCCACTCTCCCACATTTCAGAGACACGTTGCAAATTTAGATCTGTCACTGGATTGCTAAAAAATATGCTTCTGCTTTTAAAGAGAAATAGGAGTGTCAGGATACAAACATAAGAGAATATACAGTAAATGCCAGTCTTATGTACTGTAAGCCAAACACATGTTCAGGACATATTGTCAGTATGATTATTACTAATGCATATGAACTCATTAGTATCTGGCCTTTAATAGATTTATTGCTTTTCCTGCAGGGCCAATTAAACCTTAACAGGACATTTGAGCTCGCATTTACAGACACTCTTTCTATATGGATTTTTATGCTGTGTGTATTGCTGAAGTGCTTAAATATTTTAAACTTTGTATTATTGATTGATAATATTGAGTCTACAATGACAATGAGCTATTTGACAAATAAATGTGGCATTGCCAAAATGCATATCAAACTAGTCATCCATCCATCCATCCATCCATCCATCCATCCATCCATCCATCCATCCATCTCTTCCATTTTTCCGTTGCCGGGTCGTGGATTCAGCTGTTGGAGCTGCCCAAATCACATTGCACCAGCCCCTATGGCTCCTCCTGCAGGTCGTGGGTCCACGGAAGGACGGCCTCATGGTTCTAACCAGGCCTGTTGGTCTCTCTCTTACTAGTCATCTGTAAGATTTTATTTCATTTTGTAAATATTTCATAAACACCTGTTTGTTTCTCCAGAGTTACATACTCGTCTGAAAAAGGTTGTGAAAATGCTTCAAAGGGCACTTTTTTTTTGCAACAGAACAATAAAACGTATATTTCCTACATATCTGTTGCTTTTATATATATTTATTTATATGATGTCCATCTTTGCACAATATCAATTGCCAGATATAGCAGTTTTCTTCAGACATCACATTATCTTGTGATTTGTTGTTTCTACAGTTCTTAGGGCCAATTAAAGCACAGCACAAAAAAAGTATTCTTTTTTTTTTTTTTGAAAGACAGTAAATACCAATAAACTAATAAAAGTTAATGAGACTGTGAAGTCTGATTCACTGCTTCTGTCAGATTGTGTATCTGTAAAAAAAAAAACCCTGTGGCATCACATTCCGGCTGCCCACAATGGGACGTACGGGACATAATGAACACATGTTTTAATTTGACCGCCTGAGGGGACGGCCTTCAATTGTGTTCTTCATAAATCAAAGCCTTTTGACAGAGTTAATATATGTCAGCTCACTCTGCCATGTGCACGATAAGGCTGCAGAGCCTCAGGCACATGAACAGTGGATTCAGACATGTTTACAATTATGTCCAAATCTTGTTACTGCTTAATGTGCTGAGCGAGACATGGCTACTTGTTTTGTGTTTCAGAGTATGACAGATAATGGGGCTAAATACATAATGCTAGCTATATAAAACACACAGGGGCCAAATCAAGCAGAAACAAATGAAAATGTTCACTAATGCATTTTGTGGTAACTGTGACAAGACGCGTGGTAGTGGTATTTTAAATTAAATAAAAGCCAGACAACGCTATCCAGTATGATTGGAAATAAATGTGCTTTAAGGCACACAGGTTCGACCCATAAGGACAGAGGCAGCATGTTCCTTTAACACAGTTTAGTTTATTTCTATGTTTTACTTTTGTTCCGTTCGTGTTTTAAACTTTAGTTAATATTTAATTTCACAGCTTTTGTTAACATTAGACATTCAGTTGACTCAGTTTGTCCACATCAGTTGGTTCACATTTGCTTTTCGTTTAACACAGTTGTTCAAATTAGCTGGTTTGCCATGAATACATGTACAGAAACAAAACAAGAGGAAGCAAGACAGCAGCAACTACGATGAACTTAAGGGCTAACCACAAGGCAAGGCCAATTTTACCGTAGCACGCCCTCATTTAGCCCTACTCGGCCGGCACGGTGCTTCGATAGCCCCAGTTACGCGACGGCCCCAGCAGACCCCGAACCCGAACAGAGAGAGACCAAGGGACGCCATGGAGTGGTGCGCGTTAGGCTCTCAACCACCCGCGACACTAAAATAAAACTTGCGTTAGCAGCTAAACCAAATTAGAGATTGAACGAATGTACCATAGCTACCTGGACCCGTAGAACATCACGCACAACCGCCAGGGAGGAAGACAGAGGAAGTGTGTGTGAACCAGGGTGGCTTTTGTACTATTTGAGCAGGTGGCACCATCTGCTGCCCGTTTCAATAGTTAAAATAAATCTATTTTAATAAATCTATTTAAAATACAGTTCGATAAAACTGATAATGCCACATAACGTTCATTGATTATTCTCATGGTACAAGACACTGTCTGTTATGAACGGAAACTACAGAATAATGATGAACTATGTAATGATAAACAAAGTGTGACTAAAGTCTGTATTACCATCTTGGCCTGTCAACACACACATTGTTTTCTCTTTCACACACATGCACATCGCACACTCAGACATCTGCTGTGTTCTTGTTATCTCCTCACACTTAAGGTGCCATGTAAACAATGTTCTTACTTCAAACATCTGGACTGGGGCCATGAATTGAAAGCCCAACTTTAATCTGATATTACTGTTTTGCACTCAGAATGCCATGGTTTATGCATCTTACGCGGTCCAATAATTATAGTATATCCACTGTATCTACACTAACACAAAAAATACACAAAATACTGCAACTAAACAGGCCACATTCTACTGCAGAAATGTAGTGTATCTAACAACACACAGTTTTGAGTTAGGTCTCATTTTGTTTCACTTTTTCTTTTAAAATGTTCACCCCTCTTTAATTGTAAAAGCCAACCTTTTCCAAACTGTTTTTTGCCACTGATAGGATGTGCATAAATAAAATGTGTCTCAGCGCCAAGCAACATCAGTTTCCACATATGGACCCTATAATGAGGAAGGTAGCACATTCACAAAGGCAGGTGCTTGATTTAACAGCTGAAGAAGTGTCACTTTTCTTAATTCAGAGCTGCTTCATCTCATTTAGACTTTACTGTGGTGAGCTGTGATGGCCATTTTGTTTTTGATTGGTCAAGATTTTAGTTCAGGCTTTTCTAGTTTCACAGCTTAACTTAAGCGACACGTTTCAGACCTGCATGAGGCATTATACTGTTTTTCTGCTTTATGGGCTGTATAGAAGCGATGCATGGCTTTTTCCTGAACAGGAACACACATATGATTTCCGTTTCCACTGTCCTCCCTTTTATATGGATGGGGGAACAGCGTGGAGGCTAATGTTACTGTAAAGAAAAAATAAATAGAATTTAAACCCCCACAAATATTTTTTATGCAGGCTTTAATTATTAATTTTTTTATGTTGAGAGACTAAAACACCAACTGATGGTTTCCTCCAGTGAAGCCTTTACATTCAACATAACATTTTTATCAACACAGAAGATGAAGACCATAGAAAGGTCCAGTCCTATGGCCCGCTGTAGGGATTTTGTTTCCATTCGGAGTCTGATTCTTCTCACTCATTATTTCTGCACGTTTGCTATTGTGACATGACGAGTGGTATGGGTATAATAAAATAAAAATAAATAAAAGCCTGACAACGCCATCCAGTGTAAACTGGAAAAACTGTGCTTTAAGGCACACAGGTTCGACACATAAGGACAGAGGCATCATGTTCCTTGTACATTCACTTTAGGTTTATTTCTATGTTTTACTTTTGTTTTATCTTTCTGTTGGGATTCCAGACTTTCGTTACACATATCACGGTTTGTTACATTCAGTTGGGCTCACAAAATGCCCGGGAACAGGTCAACAAAAAGGAAACAAAACAAGGGGGAAGCAAGACAGCAGCATCAGGCCCACCGTCACACGCCCACATCTAGCCCTTCTTGGCCGGCTCGGTGCTTCGATAGCCCCCGGTTACGCGAGGGCCCCAGCAGACCCCAAACCACCACACGCCGAGAGAGAGCAATGGACGCCATGGAGTGGCGCACGTTGAGGCTCTCTACCACCCAAGACGCTGGACCCATCGAACACAGCGTACGCCCTGACCTCAGCCCTGCCAGGCCGGAAGACGCCAGTGAGGAGACAGAGTGCGTGTGAACGAGGGTGGGCTTTTATACTTATTTTGAGTGGTGGCGCCATCTGCTGACTGTTTCAATATTTAAAAACACATACATTTAATAAAGTTATTTAAAATACAGTTAATAAAAACTGGTAATGCCACACTATGTTTGCCAGATTTAAAGCAGTACTAAATAACTTGTTTACCTTAATACATCCTTTTTGTAGTCCCTCTGGGGGTAATACAAGTGTTAATGGGATGATTGGGGGTCTTTCATCTCCCCCTGGTGTCTCTGGCCAGAAAACCACAATTGCAACTCCGCTGCCACCGGGTCGGAGCAGCAATACACACTAATAGAATCACGAGGAAGAAGCTAACAGGCTAACGGGCAAAGCGAACTGCAAGCTAGTGCTACTTAAACAGTATTTACAGCCAAGTTTGAGTGAAAAAATAAAAGATCTCAATTGTGTAATCGTATGTACAATATCCCTCTCTCCCTTTGTCTTTTCTGTCAGCGTAGTATTTACTCTCACGGACAATTAATAGGTAAACATGCTACTACACCTGCAGTGTCCTCTAGGGGCAAGAGTTACTTAGAACTGCTTTAACACAGGACAACAAGGGACACTCTCTGCAGGACGACGTACTCAGTCAAGGTGCTTGTCGACTGACAGCTGAAAATAGCCTACTGTCAATCATCAACGCTCCGATCGCCCATATCAAGCTGCTCTTCTGTATTTCCGGTGTCACTTTCCGGTCGCCAGCGTACATAGGGTTAAGAAGCTGGTCACTCATTTCACTCCTGTCGCTGTTGGTGTGAATGTTCTGTGAGGGGTCTTAACAGAGGACTCCTGGACAATGACTAGCTGGAGCAGAGGTGTACTGCTGCGGCGATTGGAGATGAGATGATGAATGTTGAATTTGGGCTTAGGCTTCATTTATGAATGATCAGGAATATGCCAACAACTGGAACAAGATTTTCTTGAGGCATGAGATTAGAAATAACTGTGACCGTGCTACAGCGGTTGATATAATTGCTGATAATAATTGATATAGTTTTGACATTAACCAGCAGGGGTGTTGAAGCCATTTTTAGCAAAGTCTCTTATTAAAAAAGCTGCTGATCCGGATGGCCTTTCAGTCTTCCATCTGAAAAACAGTGCACATGAGCATCTGAGGCCTGGCCTGAGGCCTATCTTCTAGTTGTCTGCCAACAGCCTTTGAGGTTACGTGGTTTTACATTCACTTTGATGAAACGTATAAGGAAAGGTAAATAAAGCATATGGCCTGATAAAGCCTGTGGCGCAAACTTGTGAGAAATAATTTGGATGTCACATTAAGACAGAAGGAGCAGCAACTGTTTGCTGAAAGGGTCGAGGGAGAAGGATGAAAGCAATGTCAAAGTTATCATTTATAAACGAGTTTTGAATTGAACTCATTTTAAATATTGTGGTGTGTAGACAACTATACTGGCCGATTAGAGAAAAGCTTTTCAAATGGATATAACTCAATTTTAATCAGATTCTATTTACTGCTTAATGCTGCTTATTAATTAGGCCTTGAGCACGTAAACCTTTTTTCAGGTTCAATTAAAAACACACAGTTTGTTCACGAGAAAGGCAGTATATTGGTGTAAAATAAAATATGTTACTCTACTTTTACTCCAATTCATCATCAATACCATAGAGGAATGGAAAGAAAAACATAAAATGATGTAAAAACAAGTGTTCCAAAAATATTCACTTGCAGCTACT
Source organism: Neogobius melanostomus (assembly GCA_007210695.1). Classification (NCBI taxonomy): domain Eukaryota; kingdom Metazoa; phylum Chordata; class Actinopteri; order Gobiiformes; family Gobiidae; genus Neogobius; species Neogobius melanostomus. The sequence continues at coordinate 384,033 of VHKM01000195.1, forward strand.
TTTAATGGAGCTCAACCATCTCAACTTCTGGGTTTCAGAAGTAAAAAATCACATAAACACAAAGCAGATTAGACACCTACTTATGTTTCCAATTCTCATTGGCCATGATTATCAAACCATTCACACCTGACGGTCCAAGTCGAGATGAAAATCAGGACTAAACGGGTCTAAAATAAATCTTAATTGGAGTAAGTTACACCTAAACTCGGGGTAAATATAGAATATCTAATCTAAATTAATTGCATAATGGTAGAAGAACATGATCATAAAATGACTGGTTGATATTTATCACAGTATTGATGGTTATTGCACAACTACTTTTTATTCACAGCCTTCGCCATGTGAGATAATAAGATCAGCCCGGGGTAATGGACAGGGTCAAACATGGGTCCGTAATTATGTTGTGCATTCACTCATTGAGTGTTTAATTTGTTTGTTTCACATTAACTGAGCCAAATGGAGACTATGACAAAAATAAAGTCCCTGCATTCATTGACAAGGTCAACCAAGAGCCAACCTTCCCCAAGTTCTTTTCACATTTAATTTCTTGGCCTTTACAAATTCACACTGGCTTTTGGGGATAAAGGGTGCGATGACACGGTGAACAAAACAGCTTCTGTTCGAGAGTCCGGGTGCCCTGTCAGCCTGCATTAAGCACCTCACATACTGAACAGGCAGAGTGATTCAGGCGACATACAGCACGGAGCAGACAGGCTCCTGTCACCCATAATCTGTCAGAGTTATAGAAAAACACGGACTGGAGTTTTCATGTCAAAAAAGATGAAATAGTGACAGAAAACCGGACACATCTGCGACCACAGATGAAGGTTAGAAAAAGATTAGGAGAATCGATGTATGCTGAATTGAGCTGGAAACCAGTTAATTACACACATGCACAAAATGGTTGCAAAAATGTTGCTTGTTGCTTAAGAAAGGTTTTGTGAGGCATTTGAGACCAATCAAAGGTTTGAGAGGATTTAGGAACTTTATAGCTCCAGCAGCAAGAGCTACCAAACGTTTTCCTAAGAGATGTTAGGTTGTGGACAGTCTGGGGCTTGAACTGAAACAATGTTGAAGCATTTACCATTTCCCTTTATAAACAGAATGCCTGATTACAATACAGTGAGCTTTAATCGTATTCATGTTGTGTGGGCAGTTGGGATAGGTGTTATTTGCCCTTGTTCAATTCCCATCACTATTGTTGGTATTTGAAAATTACAGTATTTCTACCTTCAGTGATATCTGTGTATAATATCAGTAAGTATGTACAGTATGTGTGGCTTTAAACACGTGCAAAAGCACTACTGTTTGTTCATTTTTGAGATAATTGAATAAGGAAGTAGCTATTCTGTTTTTCTATGAATGTCAATGTATAAATTCATTGACAGATCTGTCTCTTTTTCTGTTTGTGTTGTTCTTGGCACAATACTCCCTTAAAAAAGAAAAAAATTGCATGAAAAGGGTTTATAATTCTGACATTGGAAGCCAGTAATACTTTTGCTGAAGTGCACACCAACTGAGTGCTGCTCTCAACCTTGATTGACAGAATGTTTGCTTTAACTGACTTACTGCCCGTGTCTTCTGGTCACATTTTTGCTTAGCGTCAATAAGGCAATACATATCTCCACAATAGCTAAATGCAGTGTTGAGAGCTATGCAAAATATCTGGTTTAGTCCTCTGGAAAATGTGTTATTTTGTTTGTCTTAATTTTAAGTGTTAGTGCGTTATTTGTATGCCTGTTACCCTTTTTTGTATTTCATCTGTCATGCACCAGTCTCAAGTGAGATGTTAACTAACTGAACAAGTTGTGGTAACAAGCTGGTCAGCACAGAGTTCAGAAATCTAGTGGGTAATTCATCAAGGCAAACTCAGACCGGAGATAACCTCTTCGATTGTTTTGTCAGTAACAGGTGTGAAATGTGTCAGCTCAAGGTGTTTATCTGGTGTCAGGGTTGCTATTTGATTGATTGATTGATTGATTGATTGATTGATTGATTGATTGATTGATTGATTGATTGATTTGAGCTATTATTTACAATGAGTTATTATTTACAATAATTACATCATTACATATACATTATCACAAAAAAACAAGAAAAAAATAAAAATAAAAAATAACTCAAAAGCTTCTAAGTGCCTATCCCAATTTCAAAATACAATTATTGATTAGCAGCACTGATAATTCGAAGCTTTTACATGTCAAAACAATCTGATGAGACTTACGAGACAACTTACAAAAAACAGAGCGAAAATAGAAAAGTTTGTAATTTCTGAGTGTATTTACTTAGTTTTATAGTTTTCTCTTATTTTTTATCATTGACTATTGTAGGTATTTCCCCAGACTTCTGAGCAGTAGTTTATGTACGGTAGAATTAAGGAACAGTACAGGGTGAAGAGAGCCTTTTGGTCCAGAAAATATCTACACTTGCCCATTATGGCCACATTTTCGCCACTTTACCATGAATAATGTTTATTTGTGGTCTCCAGCTAACCTTATGATTGAAGATCACACCCAGAAATGTATATTCCTTGACTTGTCCTATTTGAACATTGTCAATATTAATTTGAATCTGAGTGTCACTATTCCGTTTGTCAAATAAAATCATTTTTGTTCAGCGATAGTTTATTTCTGTTAAACCATTCTTTGAGTTTGTTATTTCTGTTGTGACCTCTGATATGAGCAGTTGTAGGTCTTTGCTAGAGCCTAGTATTGTTGTGTCATCAGCAAATAATAAACATTTTAGCTTTGTTGAGACTTCACACAAATCATTGATGTAGAGCAGAAACAATTTAGGTCCTAAAATCGACCCCTGGGGGACCCCGCATATTATATTCCTCCATCCTGATACATGTTCATTAATTTGTTTTCTTTCAGTCAAATATGACTTCAACCAATTGTTATCGATCCCTCTAATCCCATTATTATTTAGTTTCTTTAAGAGTATTTCATGATCTATAGTGTCAAAAGCTTTCTGGAGGTCTATGAATATACCCAAACAGTACAAATGATTGTCAGTATTGTTGGTGACTTCTTCGCTTAGATTGATTAGAGCGTGTGCAGTTGACCTATTGTTTCTGAACCCATACTGACAGTCACTACTAAGTAAATTATGTTTATTCACAAAGCTGTCCAGGCGGGCAGCAAAATGTTTTTCCAGTTTCTTAGATAGTTGAGGGAGTATAGAGATTGGTCTATAATTTGTGAAGTGACGATTATAAATTGGAACGATCTTGGCAATCTTCATGAGGTCAGGGAATTCACCAGTTGAAAAGGAGAGATTGCATATATGTGTTAAAGGCATTGATATATTTTGTATTACTTTTTAATCATGTTCATGTCAAAGTCATTCCAATCAGTGGATTTTTTATTCTTAAAAGCTTTAACTATTTTAATTATTTCATTTTCATTTGTTGCCGTAAGAAAAAGGGAGTGTACATTCGCATTTTTGTGTTGAGAGACATCACTGTTTGTTTTGGCTATTTTGATGCCAGGTGAGGCCCAATGGTGACAAAGTAATCATTGAACGCATTAACTACATTCTCCCCGTTTGTAATTTTCTCATCATTTTTAATCATGTAGTCTGGGTAACTTAAAGCCTTTGAGTCTTTAGAAATTGCATGATTTAAGACTTTCCATAATCCTTTCATATTATTTTTATTGACCTCAATCATATTTCTATAATAATTTCTTTTACAATTTTTTATTATACTTGTTAGTTTATTCTTATATTTTTTATATTTAGTTTCAGTTTTTAATGTTTGTTTCCTTATAAATATTTTATATACGTTTGTGGAAATTATGGCATTTTTAATGCCTTGGACTTTGTCATAAAAAGAATAGTTCTAAGGTCAGTGAAACTGGAGGGTTAGTTCATCTGTTTACTGTGGAAAACAGAACACGAGAATTGTTTCTGCAGTTTGCGATGATTTTAGAGAAGTACTTCTCCCTTTCTCCACGCAAAATCTGGTTGAACTCACAAAGCACTTCTTTGTATACCTCAAATATATAGATATATATATATATATATATATATATATATATATATATATACAAACTACAAGCTTCCGTATGTCGAATAGTGCGTCATCGTCTTGGCAAATCCGTGCAAAGATTTTGGCCATGGTCCACAGGCTGCTGTGAAGTTCGAAATGATTTGAGCGCACACAGCAGTCTGGCGTTAGCCAGGCTAGCAGACAACAATAATAATAAATAAAAAGGCTGTATTTAAATGAGGACAACTTATTGCAGTGGGTCAACAATTATCTCCCAAACTGCTCACAAAAAAGGTGAAACCTTCAGCATATAGTATTTTCCGATGTGAGACATGTTGGAAAATGTCTTGTGATTGCCAGATTGTTTACCTGTTTACTGACTAGATAAGATCTAAAAAAAATCACTCACACCCGTCCTGGAACTGTCACGGATGATCAATAAAAATGCCAGTACGGACCTACGTCAGACTTTTGACAACCCTCAGTGGAGATGTCCATCTCCCTTAGCATCTTAGCTGCAATAAACAGCCTGGGGTGCAGTCTGACTCTACTGCAAACTTATCAAACTTGTAAAAAACATTTACAGATCCCAAAGTAAGAGTCATAAGAGAAGTAAATAGTATGAGAAAATGAAATAGGGTGAGAGAATGAATTAAGTAATGGTCGGGAGATAATGTCCAACAAACTTCTAATCGCTAATCATTAACTAGTGCCCCCGTGTTAACTAAGTCGTGCTGCTGACAGACTTCTTACTCAGAGTGAGGATAGACCAATTATAATACATCCATGGATAGACCCATCACCCATGCCTCAGCAAAGCTCCTAACATGCACACACACTTTCTTGTTTCTGGCCCCTATATTGACCACCTTTGCTATGCCCAATCCCGTCAGACCTCGGAAGCTAAGCAGGGAAGGGCCTGGTCGGTACTTGGATAGGAGACCATTTGGTAACACCAGGGAGCCTGGGTGAATGTAGTGAGTGAGTGGTTGGTGGTAGTCGGAGGGGCCGATGGCGCAGACTGGTTGCTTCACTTCTGTCAGTCTACCCCAGGGCAGCTGTGGCTATAATAGTAGCTTACCACCACCGAGTATGGAGTGAATGAATAATGCAATGTAAAGCATCTTTGAGTGTCCAGAAATGCACTATATAAAAGCGATGCAATACTTATTATTGCTTTGTCTGGTTCACTAAGAAAAACAGGACTTGTGAATTATTGGATTAGTTGATGCACTCTCTAAGGCTTGTCCCTCATTGGGCTCTGTAGGAAACAATGTCCATTCATAACAAGTATCCCTTAATCCTCCAATGCCACCAAAAGGCAGAAAATAGATACAAAAATAGATTTCAGTAAGTTTAAGTAGGAGTAAAAAAAAAATGTTTTTGATGGGTCAGACCTTCTTGTAAACTGCAGCTTTGTGGTGTTTTCCAGGTGAGAACATGAGCTGAGTATCACTTAACTACACCCTAATTATGACAGGTGACGAAACACTTTATTTTAGCACTCACTTATTAACAGCTAACTAAATGCTAATTATGGTACAACGTGATGGTTAATCCACTCTTATTTGGTATTTATAAAGCACTTATTAGTTCTTATTTGGCAAGGTGTTATTCAACATCTTATTAGCTACAGTACTAACTAATACTTTCCACATCACTTCAGAATGGGGAACATATTCTCAGCTACAAACAATTAATTAAGAGGTATTTGGACATAAATTAGGCAGTTTTTTTAAATTAAAGGAGCTATAGCATGCTAAATCGACTTGTTGGAGCTTTTAGCCATGTTGTTATGCTATTTTCTTATCAAAAATACTCCTGAGAGCGGTTTTTGGCTTCATTCATGCAGTTCTAAGTAATCCTCCTGAATCCTGCTCTCTGAGCAGCTGCTCCGCCCTCTCCTGGTAAACGACTGAGTTGTTCAGTTGTGTCGTCACAAAGGAACGGATACAGAAATAAATAAATAAATACAAAAATAAATGCATAAATAAATAAATACAACAATAAATAAATAAATACAGAAATAAATAAATAAAAATGGAAATAAATAAATAAATACAAAAATAAATACAAAAATACAGAAATAAATATATATATATATAAATAAATATATAAATAAATACAGAAATAAATAAATATATAAATAAATAAATGCACTTATTACAATAAATGCATGCATTTCTTTGCAAATTTGATCTTTATTTTATTTATTTATTTATATATTTATTTATTGTTTTGGCAGCCACGGTCCTCCATATGTATTGGAAGATGTATGTTAATGATTTATTTGTTTGTTTGTTTTGTCTTGTTTTGGTTCCATGCCTGTACTGCTGTATCTGTTTTGTGCTTTGATTTCTTTGGCGACTTTTGAGGACCCTCTTGAAAACGAGATGAAGCATCTCAAGGGGTCATCCTCTTAAATGAATAAATAAATAAATAAATATGCAGAATTAAGGACTAGTAAATGTTTTATAAATACCAAATAAGAGCTAAATAACCATCAATTGATACCCTAATTAGCACTTAGTTAGCTGTTAATAAGTAAGTTCTAAATACAATACAGTGTTGCATTGAGAGAGTACCCTATCTGTTCTTTTTATGAACAACTGATGAGGAAGTGACATGTTTCCTACTGTTATGTGACAAGTCACATAACAGTAGGAAAGTGGTGATGCCCCCCCTCCCCTCACTCTCATCTCACCCGGTCACTCTCATAATGATGATTGCAAATCACTTGAGGTCTGTAGAGGTGCAGAGGGGACCTGTGATTACATGTCAAATCTAGGCTTACACAAACAGTATCTGCCTGGATTACCAAACAAGTCCAGCTGTGCTCACTGGTATATGATTAAATATGATAATGGATAATGGACTTTTTTTTTTTTTTACTTGGAGGTTAAATAGGGTGATGTCAGTCATGGTTTTTAAAGACCAAGTCATGTTTGCCCCTACTGACCTGCAAAAAGTTTTTAATGCATTTTTTTATATGTTTTTTAATTTATTTTTTTAGTCTTAGTCTTAGGCTACGTTATGCAGCAACCAATTCAGCTAATCACAGTCACAATGTTACCTATATTTCGTGTTAAATTTGGTTATTGGCTTACTTATATAAATACAAAAAAGAACAAAAATGACGTAACGTAAACATGTAAAGAGACTTTACGTTGTATTTTTTTTATCTAAACCCTGTTGGTATAGCAAAAAGTGAAAAAATAAAATAAAATGAAATCAATAATAATAATAATAAGAAGAAGAAGTCACCCTAATTTTGCAAAATGATCTTATAGGTTGCTGAGCCCGGATTCAGGAAGCTGTGTAAAAAAAAAAAAAAAGCCTAAATTGTACTAAATCAAGCGAATTCACCAAACTTATAATTATCCACACAGCACAGACAGTGGGCTCACATTGCGCAAGCACGATTTATTTTGAAAAGCCCACCCGGATGGTCTTCCTGATGACTATAGCCGTCTTGACGTTGGATATAAACGCGCGCTGGAGCGGGCTGAAGCTGCGACTCTTCTCAGCAGAGCGAGAGCCCCGGATCCCGAGAGCGCGTGCATTTTCTGGACTGTAACACCTGTGACTGGACCTCAACAACACAACAACCGCAGCCTTTTCAATACGAGACTTCATTTTTTTTACCGAGCACTTTTTGAACTGGTACGGACCAAAGACTTCGATGACAGCTGCCCGATGAGCTGAAGGTAAGTTCACGCTCATCACTTTACGAGTTTTTCCATCCATTTCTTTTGCGCTAATTTAAAACAAAAACAAAACACACACAACACGTGTGCACTTTATGAAAGTCAAAACAAGCACACAGCACCAGGAAATCTATTACGTGAATTGTTTATTTAATAACAGCAGTCATTGTCAATATTCTGCGCTCACAATTACGCAAATTTCAATTAAATGCGGGTATGTTAAAATAGTATGTTTTCATTTCAGAAAGGTGGTGACGCTCATTGCATATTCATCAATTAAATGGTCAATATTAAGTAAGCTATAAATGAATCTAATATTTGTCAGGTTGACTTTTCCTAGATAGAGGATGTGATGTTAATGTGATTTCTTAACTTTTTGGATAGTTCAAAGTTGTGTAGTTTTTGTTTAGCCTCTTAATGAGTGACTAATAAGTGACAAAAAAGCAACAAAACAGCAACAGTTTTGAGTTTTGTAGGTCTTAGCTTTCAACTGAGGCGTTACACTGGCCTATAGGCTGTAAACGTTTAGATTTGGAAAAGTCTTTAAAAACCACAAGTAAAACAAATTGCTATTGACTATTTTTGTGTGGCCAAGAGCCTTTGAGCAGCTGCACTGAACTGCAACACACTCAGAGCACAACCTTAACATGAACTCGTGTCATAACAGATTTGAAGACACATGTGGTGATGATGTGGTGCTTATTTGAGCGGGGAACTCTGTCCACATAAGTTAGTTTTGATGCGTCTGGCAGCTTTTAGATGTGAAGCCTGTAGTGTATGCACAATGCATGATGATTGGATTTTAGGCTAGAAATGAACTACAGTCCAAATGTAACTACTGGAGCACTGTCAGAGGAGTCGTGTTTAATTCGGAGAAACTTTGAATCCTGGTGTCTGTTGCTCCTGGAAATCATATAGCTTCATCCAGTATTTAAAATCATTTTAGTTGTGGTTAAGTCCTGGTTCTGATCTGGTTTAGTCTGGGTTTTGTTCTTGTTGTTGGGCAATTGGACAATTTTGTGTCTGTGTGTTGTTGCAGCAGCTGTATGTTTTGGAAGTAGAAATGAATTAGTGATGAGTGAAGACTAAAACTTTGACTAAAGCTGATATCAACTGTTGTGGCATGTATGAAACAAACAAAGGTCCTTTTCCATCAAATTCAATGGCATTGAAATTCAATGCCAACAAAACGGCATTTTATGTAAAAGACTAAAAATCGCGATAGCAATTGCAGTCAACAAAAGCACATACGTTAACTGTTTTCATTGGTACTGAAAACACGTGCACTTCTATTGCGTTTGATATGATTGTTCTTCTCTGCAAATGCACAGCCTCCTCGTCATGGGACCTGAATGCTTAGGGACACGATGATCTCCTACAAGGAGTTACAGTAGCTGCAGTGTTTCCGAGGGATGGCATACCTCAAGTCCGTATTTTCTAAAAAGGCTGAAATATAGTATAATTACAACTGCTTGGCCTGCATACAAAAACTCCTATTGTACAAAAAGTAAACCGAGCTAAACCCGGTCCTGTCACTGGCACAGAATTGCCCATAGTCAGAAAAAAAAGCCACATGATGATTATTGAGATTGGAATTCTGATTCATTCTTGATTAATTTCACAGCCCTGATTTCTGCCATGAATGCAATCTTGTAATATCCCAACAAAAACAGTCTGTCTTTGGGGTCTTCAGAGAAAGGAGTATTGCGAGGTGTTGCAAAGGCTGCTCAGAAAGTAATGGGATCTCTCCTCACTTAGACATTGCTACTTCAGGCTAGAGGTGGGAGATATATCGAATATTTCATCATTTGTACAATGCGTCCCCCCAAACATGAGCTGAAGGAAGTTAAAGAGAAAACAAATAACGCACACTATAACCTTCTAAACAATTATATGTAGTGATTTTAATACTGTAGGGATTTGTTTGACTCTATTTTATGTTTTTTTTTTGCACAAAATCACGATCGTAAGCTGCTACTAATTTGCAATACAACTACGGACTTCTTACCCGTGTGTTTTGGCGTTTTATAGGTTGAAGCCACAATCCAAAAACGTAAAGAGTAAAGCCGATGTACGATTAATAAAATAGCTGGCGGAAAACTGAAGTCGGAAGTTAAAATGTTTTTCCTAAATGTCTGTCACGTCCTGAAGTGGCGAGCTTCGTGATTGCATCACTAGAAAATTGCGTTGTATAATGATGAGATGGGATACATTTCCCCAGGGGATCCACCGGAATAGATTCAGAACATGGCTTCTTTTAACTTGTTGAAAAAACTAAACTAAACTAAAAATGTTTTAGTACAAACTAAAACATTTTTATTTAATAAGGGGAACTGCCCATAATGCCTCAATAGATATTTAGTACAATAACTTGGTTCATGTTTAAATCAATAATGTCTCATATCTTTATGTACTAGTAATTTTATACAATAATAGGTCAGATGCAGCAAGTCAAAAGACCAACTGGCCCTTCTTTACCAGTTTCTTTGAAGGGTTGCAAAAATATCGTCTGAATATTGATATGGAGATACTGAAAAAAAAACATCAAGATATTCATTTTTGTATCTCCCACCCCTACGCTGTCTTAGGGCCTGGATGATCATCTTACAGCACTCTCGCCCTGCCCGTCCTCATGCAGACGCTATAGGGCAGTGAGCCCCACAGTGAGGTCCGGGGCCTCCTGGGGGGCTTCAAAGGCACTACAAGAGGGGCCCCCAAAGGTTGTCTACAAAACAAGTACATTGAAAAAAAATTAATTTTGAAACAAAATTAACCTTTTTTTTTGCTAAAATGTACTGCTTTAGATCAGTATCTCGTAAGTTTTGCCACATGTTGTTTTTAGTAATTTTATCTGTAAAACCAAAACAAATTCCCTTGAATAGACAAAATTATTATTGCGAATCTGCGATGTCCCGGACGTTGGGAAGGGCAATGAAGTGAGCACTTTCCAGGTCCACAACAGCCATTGGATCACAAACTATTGCATATGTCTTGACTTAATATAACTGAGGCTGTTGTTTATTAGACCTCTACAAACATGTTCTCAAATGCATTGAATTCTTGTATTAGTTTAGCCGTGCATCTCTCAAATGTCTGCAGTGAACTGGACCGGACCTATTCACAATTGTTATACTTGTGAGACTGTTACAGAAAACCAACAGCGACATTTTTCTGTTACATCTTTCAACTTCTTTAAAAGCTCAAAGTTCAGTAATTGTGGTTACCAACCTTTTCTGTGATCAACTGGAGTTTTTTTATTGGTAAATAAATAGGTACATTTTAGGTACATAAAGGTACAACTCAAATTAATTTCCTGGAATAATAATCCATTAGTGGTCCTTGGACCTTTGTGAAACACTGCTTTGATCATTTGGAGGGGTGGTGGGGGTATAAAGACGAGAAACATTGTTCAGGATATCAGACTGACCATCAAACAGCCGCCGGTACTGTTCAGAGAGAATGCTGGAGTTTCCCCATAGGCTTCCATTACTCTCACTCAGTGCTCCCCACCAGTGGTTGCTCATCTTCAGACTCCACTTTTGCCCCCTGTTGCTGTGTGCTATCGCCTCCTGCAGAGTTGGGTAGTTTGGAGCAGTGATCTCACTGGGGTTATCATATCGGATGCTCTTCTATCTACCATAGGGTATGGAATATATTTCTGAGGTGGGCCTTTGATGTTGTAAGGAATTTTTTTGCACCCCATGTTTGTAGTCCAGCTTAGATGTTGTGGACATGATATAATTTATGTTATACCATGGTCTAGGTGAATACTCGATTCTGATTGGCTGGAAGGTGTCCAGTTCGCCCTGAAGGTACTTATTTTCCCGATAATGACCGGCGTTATACATTATCCCACTTATTATTTTACTACTTATTATTATTATTACTATTTTGGGAACTATTTGCCGTGGAAATCATTAAATAAACCTTTTTGACTTTTTTACTGAAAGTTCACACACAAGTAACAGACAACTGTGCAGTGAAAGCAAAATGAAACATGATTCTGTTATTTTTCCAAAGAAAAGTGAAAAGTGGGGCATGCATAAGTATTCATACAGCAATTTCTGAGTGCATTAAATTGCCTTTATAACATTCCTAATGACTGCAGAAAGTTGTGGAGAAGTTGTGGAGAAGTTTAAAGCAGCGTTAAGTTATATAAAGATTTCCTAAGATTTGAACATCTCACGGAGCACTGTTCAATCCATCATTCGGAAATGGAAAGAGTATAGCACCACTGCGAACTTACCTTTTTGGCCCAAATGCAAAACGTTATGGATGGCACAAACCTAACACTGCTCATCGTCCTGAGTGCACCATCCCCAGTGTCAAATAGTGGTGGGGGAGCATCATGCTATGGGGCTGCTTTTCCTCAGCAGGGACTGGGAAGATTGTAAGAATAGTTGGGAAGATGGATGGAGCCAAATACAGAGACATTTTAGAGGAAAACCTGCTGGAGTCAGCAAGAGAATTGAGGCTGGGGCGGAGATTCACCTTCCAGCAGGACAATGACCCTAAACACAAAGCTAAATCTACAATGGAATGGTTTAAAAACAAACATATTAATGTGTTAGAATGGCCCAGTCAAAGTCCTGACCTAAATCCTATTGGGACGTCTCCAGCTCGTGTCCATGGAGATGTTAACTTAAGGCAGTCAAACATGAGGTTTAAATAGGATAGGTTCTCATCAAAATCCATTCTTTGACTGCAAAAATAGCACTTTCTGTGTCCGGCTGGTTATTAGGAGCATAGTTTGTATTGCTTGCAACAGGATAATCCAAAATGTTATGCAGTGAGTGTACCTTTAAATATACGGTATTATTATTTGTCAAAGCCTTGAATACCATTGATCTTTTGTACACTTTTCAAAACTCCCACTCTTCGTCATTCGTCATTTATTAATTTGCATTTGGTCCACATTACAGCAGCCCATAATTAATTGAGTGGCAATTTACTTGTCTATGCTTGTGACATACAGCTGTTATTCTTGTTCTAGTGACTTTTATAATTACATTTATACGTGAGGACAAAAGGCAAAAGAAACTCATTACAATTATAAGTCCAATCAATCAACTCAATCAAATCAAAATGTAAGTAGGATTGTCGTGTGACTGGCTTTAAGGTAAAAAAAAATTAACTGGACCTATGTGTACCTCTCTATTGTTTGTTAAAACTCATTATACTTTGGACTAAACAAAGCGCATGACTGTAGGCTTATACAAACACATTTACAAAACAGGTTTTAGGAGAATAATGCACATTGATTCAACTTCTTTTTACATTGTAAGATGCCAGTCATTTCCTTGTGAGGAGAGTGCGAAATCCACAGGCCAGGTCCAGTCGACTAAAGAACAGATTGATTGGACTAATAATATGTTGTATCTATTTATTGATTGTCCAAACCAATTACAGGACTAAACATTGCTTATGACTGTATAGGCTTATACAAACACTTAAAGAGGGGTATTATGCTTTTTTCAATCACATAGCACCAGTCTATAGCATACTACAATGATGACGTAACCTTCTGTTGGTCTGTATATGCAGTAAATTAAAATAACTGCCTTGAATAAAATTGCTCTCTCAAAATGGCTGTACTGAACGTCTTGAAATAGGCCTCTGTCTCTTTAAGAAGCTTTCCGACACGCCCCCTTCAGCACACTGCTGTGGCATCTAAACAACAACACTGTGCGGGGAGGGGGCTCTGCTGAGCTGAGGAGCAGTGGTTGGTGGCTTGGCTGGTGACAAAAGGTCCAGAGGCGTCTCCAGGAGGTGGGGGCGTTCCTAGGAGGACTGAGGCATAGCTACACCTAAAATGGCTGCCGTCTAAGTTTTTACTGATTACTCAAAAATATGTGAATGAGCCAAGGCAACACTCCAGGCATGTGTTTAATGAGGGAATGACATAATAACATGATATAAAGCTTGATAAAGTCGATTTTACATAATACCCCCCTTTAAAAAAAAAGGAAAATAATTGATCCAAGTTCCAACCTCCTGTTAAATTGTTATTAGAAGAAGCAGAACAGTGATAGTAAATGCATTGTTACTCCACTGTTTTTGTTGACTCCATGTAAATCACATAGTTATTGTATACTGCATGTAGAATCTTTGTTTTCTCTCTTTCTGTGGGAGTGATTGCTAAGCGCAATAATGTCCCGCTGTTGCAGTTTGTGCTATACTTGTGATACATATTGTGACATGTGGAATAAGCAATTGGAAAATGTTTGTATGGTTATGGTTAATAGGCAAGCCATGTTTATTTACTGTGCCTAGGCATTGCTGCTTTGTGGTAGGATCTACAAAGCTCCTTCCACTAAGCTCACAACACCATGGTGATTACTTGAGTTACTGGGCCTTAGGAGTCTTATATCTTATATCGGACATTGGGCCTCATTTCCTAGTTATCCAGAGTGTTGTTGATGTCTGAAGATATTTTTTCTTCATGCAGTTCTTCATGCAGTTCTTATGTTTGAAGAGTCTAGTGACGCTAGGCTAGGGCAAGGCTAAAGCATTTCTATGGTAAAGTCTAGCCTGCATTAAAAAACACTCTGACCCACTCCACAGTGCACCTGAGGTAAATCACTTATAACGCCAGACTAACGATATAAATGTCTGTGTCGATAGAATAATTTTAACCATTTTGCATTTAAAATAACTTCTATTTCAGCAGCATCAGTTTCGTGGCTGTAAGCTAAGGCAGCGGTGGAGTGATCTGCGAGAAAATAGTCCCTCAAAATGTGGTAATTCATGTGATACAAGGTCAGTTATATTTCAAAAATTATTCTATTAACACAGACATTTATATGGTTAGTCTGGCGTTATAAGTGATTTACCTCAGGTGCACTGTGGACTGGGTCAGACTGTTTTTTAATGCAGGCTAACTGTTACCATAGAAATGCTTTAGCCTTGCCCTAGCCTAGCGCCACTAGACTTCAAATATAAGAACTGCATGAATTTAAGAAAAAAATATCTCCAGACATCAACAACACTCTGGATAACTAGGAAATAAGGCCCTATGTCAAAAATCCTGAAATATCCCTTTAATGTAAGTTTGACTTTTTATTGCCCCCCCAAACAATATTTTGCATAGTTTTGTTGACTTATAAATAAATAAATAAATAGAATAACGTTTTTTTTTAAAGCGACAAATAATTGTTTGAATAATCGTGATTTCAATTATGACTAAAATAATTGTGATTATTATTTTTTCTATAATCAAGCAGCCATACTGTGATATTGGTGGCCTGTTTTATGATCTGGTAAAGTTTTGTGTTTAGTAGGGCTGCAACTAACGATTATTTTGTAATCGATTAATCTATCGGTTATTATTACGATTAATTGATTAATCGCTTGGCGGTGAATGGTCTAGGATTTTTTATTTTTTTTTCACACAAAAAATTATCACATAAAGCTTAAGTGGTGCCACTTGAGGATGTGTTGATGGAGTAAACTTAAAGTAAATGTTTGTTGGAGGCTCTTTGTGCTAATTCTGCTTCTGATTGGATAAGACACAGACAGATATTCATGAAATTTACAATGTACAAAACACTACATACACTAACTATAAAAACAAAGTAGGTTTTCATCAAAAATACTACATTTTTAGGTCATTTTTGCTCTATTTGAGTCTGTGTGAACCAGAAAACGATTAATCGATTACTAAAATAGTTGTCGACTATTTCAATAATCGATTAGTCGTCGATTAATCGATTAGTTGTTTCAGCCCTAGTGTTTAGCTGTAAGAAGGTTGTACCAGGATGTGATATTGAAGGTGAGAATGGACTCAATGAGTGAATAGACGACTGTTAAAATGTCTTTGTTCACATTAAAACTCCTGAGCACTTCTTGTAGATGGCATCACTGTGCTGGGCAAAGGTGTTTTGTTAAAATTATCAAATGTTTTGTGTGTGTGTGTGTGTGTGTGTGTGTGTGTGTGTGTGTGTGTGTGTAAATGTTATTTTCCATTTTATTTTGTGTGAATGTTTTGGCTAATCTATCCTCCTCTCCACACTATTCATTCTCTTCACGCTACATTGTACTGAATAAAGCCCATATAGGTCTAAAATATGGGCCAAAATAATGAAACTCAACATGTTTTTGCGCCAGGATTAAATAATTAAATTAGGGATTGAGTCATTAAATACTGACCTGCAGCACATTGCTATCGGGAGGCGTCTGCAATTTTTCATATGTTTGATATCTCTGTGGTAGCAAAGGAGCACATTCCCAGCGGTGAAAGGGCTAATCCTCTCCACTCAGTGCAGTTGCTATTGTGAAGTGTCCTTCCAGAGTCCGCCTCATTAACTCATGAGATTGTCTCATCTGGTAAAACAGTGTCCCCTCCTCTTCCATTGTTATGTTCACGGCCCTGTCATAACCTGTCCACGTGGATGGCCTTATTAGAGAATACCGGTCACAGAGCTATTGCACAGTTTCTTTCTAGAACCCTCCAAATGTTTGAAACAAGAGCGAAGACTTGCTCTCATCTGGCTCTGCTGCTAACGTGCTATGCTGTTTCTGCATACCCTCTGTACTGACGTGTTCAAAACTCAATATTTATGTTCTTTCACGGCTTTATTAAGCTGCTGCTACATGGACAGAGATCAGACCTTAGACCTAGATTTATTAATCGACAAAAATATCTGGAGATTTTAGTCATAGTTTTGGCCCCATTAGCTACTTCTTCTTTTTAGTTTTAGTCTAATTTGAGTCGGCATGAGTATTACTTTGACTAAATGATGACGGCATACTGCATTTTAGTCTAAGTTGTGCCACAGAAGAAAAAAAGGCCGGTGAAGCAAGCGTTCTCCCACTAACACATTTTCAAACAACACATTTCTGTTGTGGCTTTGGATTATTATTGTGGCCTCCTGTGATATGGATATGGTGTCACCTAATATTGATATAATACTGTACATTGGCGATACACTATGCAGCCCTACAGTTTTTCAATCAGTCTGTCAGAGTCCGTTACATTATGTGGAGCCTGTAGAACAGATGGCTTCCACGCAGATGATTATTTTCACAGGTGCATAAAGCGTGATACGTGCTAATGTATTGTTAGTTATTTAGGTCGACCTGTTGCATAAGGAAAATACGGTTTGGCCTACATGTGTCTGCGTCTCTAGTATTCCCACTTGCGACGTCCTGCATGTTTGTGTGATCCCGCGCATAAACACTGGCTCACTACCAATGGCCGCTGGCTGCTCTGCTTTGTGACCGCAACACTGGAGGCCGCCATTGCTCCTCCATTGCTGTAGTATCTCCATTTGGCCGCTAGGCCCCCATTGAAAAGCATTGGACTTTAGACACGTTAAAAAAACAACTTTAATGCCTGGTTTCAATTTTTTCAACACTTAATATGGCTACATATTCCTCCTGAGATAACGCTGGGTTAGTCAAAAAAATAGAAACCAGGCTGGTTTTCGAAATATTTTTTTTTTTAATCTCCTACTTAACGGAGATCGGACTGTTGGCATTGGAGCTGCGCGAGCTACACGTCACGCAAGGGCCGAGTTTACAGTGAGATCCCGCCCTTTTGCCCTTATTAGGAACATGCTTCGTCAGAGCAGGGGAGGAGGAGTCTGTAAATCCGCCATGATTTCCCCCTCGAACGTGGTCATTGTGGTAAACGGGGAGGAGTGAGGAGGAGCTGTCTATTCTTTTTAACAGTCTATGCTCACTACAGAATGATTTATTCATGAAAAAAAAGAAACAATTCGACGCAGGCAACTCAATCAACATACAGTAACTCCAATTCTTTTCATACATGCGCCTTTCTCAAGTCAATCTCCTGATAACATCTGGAGATTATCCCGAACAAGGTGCATGCGTTACACTATCAATGCTTGCATATCGAGTTCAACCTGTTTGTAGTGCAATAGTTTGACACACATAGGTCTTTTTTTGTGATGAATACAGTGGGTGCCACTTTTTTTTGTCGCCTCCCGCGCGTGAAACACACGTGGTGTCACGTGTGAATCACGCGTCTTTTTTTTTTTTTTCCCCAGTGGCTGCAATGACCCAAACAACCACCAGGTGGCACTTGTGAGCTCTTTCTTCTCTCTTCACCGCCTGGTACACGCGGATAATGGAGCACAGCAGAGATAATGGTTTTCACTCATAACCCTACTCCTTTATAACATATTATAAGCTTTGTATATCTCGCATTGTAATAGCCTACATGTTTGTGCTGTAATTGTGTCGGTGAATTACTCGCTCAGGTAATGAGGTATAAGTCCGCATGGAAACAGTATTTTGACAGTGAGAATACGGTGGCCTCATGGGTAGAGTACCTGGCTCTAAATAATCTTAGTGTTCTTTTCGTGGGTTCGAACCCCGGGCACTGAATGCTGTTTATTTTGCCTTTTCTCTTCAACGTGGATACATATAGCAAAAAGTGGCAGATAATGCAGCGACATGCTCTATTTCATGAGACACAAAACATGGAGAGAAATGATTAAATATACAAATGATTCTTTTGCTAAACAGCCCTAAACCGGCCCCATTCATTGTCAATGGTAGTGCTAAACCACTGCCCTCCTTGCAATTACACGTTTGGCCTGCGGCGTCGCTGTCCCGGCGGCTCCGTTTTTGCTAGTAATTTTCCAGTTCTGGCATTGGCGTCCCGTCCCGTGAGTAACAAAACGGTAAGCAACTTTTCTTCCCAGATTGGGTAATCTTTTCACTGTTTTAGTCATTTAAGTTTGCAAAACACTCTGATAGATTGTCTTTTAGAACAGACATTTGAGTAGTTTTTATGGTTAAGTTACTGTCATGCTGTTTCAACGTAGCTTTATTTTTCATTATGTTTGATGCCCTTACTCAGTGTAGAACACTTTTTTTTTATCACTACTATTTCATTATTACCCTTTTCACTACTTTACACGTAAGTTGAGTGTGTTTAATTGTTTACAGTAACGCGGTTGCGATGTATTGACTCGATCAGTCACATGTAGTAATTCTACGCTAAAGCTAACATTTATTCCTGGATTTGTCAGGGTTTTTTATGATTTTGGTTAATATGGTACTTTTGTTTATCATCCTTTAGTTTTAGGGCTCAAATCAATAAGTATGTGCGTAAACAATGTTACAGTAGACCCAAAGTCGGAGTTTTTTTTTTTTTATTGTTGTTCACTCGACTGCAACTTGGATTAAAAGCTTTTTGTGTTACGTTTATATTTTGATTTATTGCTGTCATGTACTGTAACGTTATGAGTTAGAGTAATAAAATACAAAGCTACTCACAAATCAAGTTATTTCATTCACGTTGTTATCCTGATTGTTTTGTTTGTGTACTAATTAAATTGAGGCATATATTTTGTATTTTTTTATAATGCTTTGTAATATTTGGTTGAGTGGTATCATGATAAACAACTAATCTAATGGAATTAGATATATTACTTGTACTTCAACATTTAACATCTTATAATGATGTAATTATAGTAGTTTGATTGGTGAATGATTGCACACTATGTTCTTTTAGTTGTTGTTTTTTTTAAATTAATATTTCATGGTTTCTGATTACAATTTCTTGTGTCATTTCAGAGAAAATGAAGAAGACAGTTGTTTTCCCCTGGCCGAGTCAATGTGGTTTTCCGCAAGGGCCCAACGACCACGTTCCGGTCACTTTCTGCTTTGTTCCTCTCATGTGTGTTCTGCCTAAAGTCCAAGTGACTATGAATTGTTACCATCTGCGATGAGGGTAAGTGACGTTTTTATTATGCATGGTTGTGAATATGTGTGAAGTGGTGAGTGCTGTTTTGTATTTTAACATTTGATGTGAGTGCTTCCCCTCCTCAAATTATGTTTATTCTGGATAATGTGAAACGTTAAATAATCTCAAAACATGACAAGTCAGCAAACGAGCAGGAGAAGTAACAGCTGAATGCTGTGTGTTCATTTTACTAACATTTGGTTAAACTGTAAATGATTTAACAAAAATAAAAACTAATTGCAGTTTCTTCTCTATAGCTGCTTAGTCCGTGCCCATTGCCCTGGAGGAATCAGGAGATGGTCCACCCAAAACACTTTACAATAACTCAGTGTATAACTACAGCTCAGCCTTTACAGTGGATACTTTAACCTCTCTCCTCTCTCCAGCTGTTCCAGCTGCGGTGCCTCTGAAGTCCCCTCTGCCTCTTCCACAAGAGCTTAAGTTTCTGCTTCCTGAGGCCAGAAACACCTCAGTTCCAGGTCTGTTTTTGTGATACATTTCTTACATACCACGATGCACCTTCTGTATTTAATTTTTTTAATGTTTACTCCCAGAAACTCTTTCCCCTTCTGATACTCCTCCTACAGCGCTCATTCAGCCCGACTCAGAGCCTTCCAATGAAGAAAGACAGCAAAGTGAGAATGTCATTTCAGGTTTCCCCCTCAACGATTACAGTACATCAATCAATCAGATTTATTTCTAAAGTGCTTCACAACCAAAGCTGTGCTGTGCACAAACAAAGCACCATATTATTGATATAATTAATGACACATTTAATAACAAACCCAAGTTAAACATGAAGTAGATTATTGCAAGAGACACATTGCTTTCTGCTGTTGTTCATGTGTGGCCTTATCTATAAGGTGGAGGAGTGGGAAAATGGTATAAGTGCTCAGACGAGTATAAATTAAATAAAGCTTTTTTTTTTTTTCATCATTTAGCCCGTCCAGCCATCCAGCGTCCAGTCCAGCCCACAGCTGCAGTCAATAGGCCACCTCCTCCGCTGCTTCCCACTGAGCAGGAGCTCAGCGAGTGGAACTGCTCTCACCAGGCTCTTCAGCTTCTCTTCTCTTAATCCTGTGCCATGTACTACTACTGCTGCGACAGCTCCCACAGCCGCTGCTGCTCTGGCTTCCTCTGTAGACGCTGACGCAAAACCAGGCTCCACATCCAAGTTAGGTAACAGCCCACTAGCTATGTCAAAACAATGTATAGTTTAATCAAATATAAAATAGATGACATTCGTATTCTATTTCTCTTTGTGCCTAGAGCCCACACCTCTGCTGCTCCCGCTGCCCATCAAGCCTTCTCCATCCGCAGCCCGTACCGGACCAGTGAAGACAGGAGGGAGGGTTTTTGTGTTGGACCACAAGCGCTGGCCTGCTCCCATGAAGGCAGTTATTGATGGTCGTCTCAATAAACACCGCGGACAGAAGGACATGCTGAAAATTGTGGATCAGGAGTATGCCACACTTGTCCACAACTCCAGCTCTGATCCCAACAGCCTGCTGCACCCAACCACCAGATTAGACATATCACAGTACATCAAACACACCTGCAAACAACTAAACACATCCTCATCACTGAACACCAGTCCGGAAAAACTTGAGGAAACACAGACACTGTGGCAGTCTCTCACAGCAGGTAGCACAACGGTGCCTGTCACCATGCCGCCTGCCACTGTGAATCCCCCCCCCCCCGCTCTTTCAGTCGCCTCATCTCTCACTCAACACGCCATTGAGAAGATTGTGCTAGACATCATGGAGAAGCAGCAGCCAGCCCCTGAGCTAAAGAAGCCAAAAAATGTTTGTCTTGTGTATATGTTTATATGTTTATATAGTAAACTGACCTTTTAAATAAAGTGAAATTAGTCCTTTATTATGCATACCTGGTTCATATATATATCCAATATCTATTATTACATCTATTATGCCCTTATTCAGTATAGTATGTTTTTTTTATCACTACTACAGTATGTCATTACTCCTTTTCACTACTTTACACGTAAGTTGAGTGTGTTTAAAGGAGACATCTACGCTCCACCCGCCGCCCTGATTTCTCAGGCCTATTTACAAATGAATAGACCCTGCGTTTTCACACCTCTGGGGGAGGGGGTCATGCAGTAGGTCTAATGACATAAATTAACCTCCTAACCCCCACCTTAACTGAGGGCATTTTCTCCAGTTCAGCTTCACCCAAATCTAAAAGCGTATGGCAGCACGTGGCGCGACCCATGCAAAATCATTACTGCCATGTTCGCAATTCAATAAAGTGTGCAGGCCGTACATGTGCAGCTGTTGCTTTTGTACCTATGGATTACATTGTATTCCACTGAACTATGGCCTTTTATTATTTACCTTAATATAGGAACTATTAGATTTAGAACAAACAAATAAATGTTCAGTGTGGGCAAATTTTGGCAAATACAGCAGTTATGCAGTACAATATTGTTTAAAATCAATAAAATATACATTTTGTTGAAATACTTTTGATTTTTATCAGAGTAAAATAGTTAAACTTCTTGGTATTCTATTACTTAGAAATAGCATTCAATACTAACACGTTTAAACATAAAATAAAAACATAAAAGTTTAAGAGTTTGGCCTGAGCGGGATTCGTACCCCGGTCGCTGATGTGAGAGTCATTCATAATCCCGTTTCGCCACAGAGGCGGTGTTTGATTACTTTGACATTTTCAGTATAGAAAATGGGCTCGGTTCAGGTGGGAGTTAAGAGGTGTTGGTGGGGCGTTTAGCATGAACCGCGCCGACATTTGATCTGGTTGCAATTTCTTTGCTATCTGTCATAAAGTGAAAGGAGCCTGTGCGTCCTTTATTTAGGACAAGACATTTTTAATAGCCTATCACTGAGGTGAGTGTTGCGGAGACCGGTACACGTGGAGCTTGATAAACATGTAAACTTAAAAAAAATAAAAATACTCACGGGTTACTAAGTATTGTAAAAAAAATGTAAATGTCAAAAAATGTAATCATTTATTAATAATTTAGTAGAAGCTTTCAACACTGGAGTATATGTTTGGTTCAGGAGGGAGTTGAACCCTGCTCATTCTGCACCAGAAACTTGCGCGTTATGACTGAGCTATTAAGCCACAGGGTAGTCATATTTTATTTTAGGTTATAAACTGGTGTTCACTGAATAAAGATTATGAAAATAAAGCACAACATTGGGGGTGCTCACAAAAAATTACATTTTTGGGGCGATTAGATAACATAACATACATAAACTGGGATTAGTGCCCATTCATAACGTGATGCAGCCAGTGAGTGCGTTTGAATACAGCAGTAGCAGACAGTGCGGGCATACTTTCACACCACTGTTAATTGTGGGATTAATTGGACAGAGATGTTTGATTTCATTTACAAAACCTTACCTGTTCAGTCGATTGTCATTGACAACTATATTATTAACAGTGATATTGTTGCACAACCAAAATAGCAGTGTTTAAAAAAGGAATATGAAATCAATGCAAGGATATTTATTTTGTCACAGATTATACAAGATATTTACATGAATACATACAGTATATGAAACAATAAAAATGTAAAAAAAAAAAAAGAAAAGAAAAAAAAAGGCACGGAGCAAAAGTGCCTCAGACGGGAGTCGAACCCCGGTCTACAGCGTGCCAGTCTGTTGCACTCACCATTACGCCAATATACTCACACTGACCAGGCAAAGTTTACAAGCAGTTTTATAGCTCAGTTTACGGCGCCGGCAGAGCTGAAGTGGACTTCACCTGCCACCTTGTGGCGATAAGATGTATTATATTTCACGCAACTGCGTGACACACGGAAAGCGGGAATGAGGACGACAAAACAAAATGGCATTGACTGTATTTCATGGCCTCTTCTGTAACTCCGCTGCTCTCTTTCTATAGGTCACTCTCTGATGGAGAACGAAACGTGGCACCAGCCGTACGTCCCCCACTACCTGCTCAGAGGAGACCCCTTCGCCTCCCGACTTTCCCCGGAGGCAGATATAGTGGCTGGCTTCTACGTATGCCTCATAGGTGAGTTTATCTAAAGCGACCTGTCCTGTTCCCATTTGAAATCATCTTGTTTGTGCAAAGCCAATGGCGTATTTCATGGCAGCGATAATTGCTGTTTATTTTTATGGATTCGCAAACTTTCAAGGTCAACCATATTTTATTCGATAGCTTGCATTGAACATAGTGTTTGATAATCAGTGTCTAGTTTTACTCAAAAATAAACTAAATAATAATGATGATAAAGATTGATAAGTTCATTTGAGCCAACTTGAATCTTTTCATTTTTTGCTGCTATACAAGAATGCAAACCTTAGAAACATTGATTGTATCTGTCCTAATGAATTTCTTGAACCAATATAGTTTTGTACGTATTAAAATGTATGATGAAAAAAAGTGCAAAGAACAAATGAAAAAGCTTTGGGAGAGTACAATTTCATTAATGATTTTTTATTATATTATTCTCACCTGCCCCTGTCTCTTATAATCCCTCTAGGCGTCTAAATAAAGGGCTCACGGCACTTGCATGAAAAGGCTTTTCCATGGAGAGACCCTTTCACGGCCGTAATTTTCTATTCAGTGTGGTGTGAGTCGTACTTAACCTCCCTGCAGAATGAAGTGGATTGTGGATAAGTGTCAAGAGTCGACCACTTGGCATTCAAAAGGACTTTTATAGCTTGGATGACTGTAGTTCAGAAATCCATGTGATTCTTGTGTTGGCAATTAAAATGTGCTTATTCTTGTCCAGAAAGTTGCAATTATACTTCCTAAATTGTTCAGCCTAGAAAAACAACAACTGCAGGAAGCAAAATCAACACATATTTAACACAGTGACGTCCTTAATGCCATCCCCACCTGTCGTTTTCCAGACTGCGGTGACAGCGTACAAGCTTTTGGTTTCACTCAAAAGGTCACCGTCAGTGCGTTACTTATTTAACACTGAGCTGACAGTGCCGACATGTTGAGAATAAGGTTAGTCTAATAAATGTTGCGACCATGGATGTAATATCACTTTATGTAACCGGCACAAAGGTATTTGTGAACCAACGCCGAACCAGAATGGCAAAAGATTCATGAATAGCGAAAATGACAAAATAGCTGTTGTTGGGCTGTCAGGAAATAATTGCTGTTGCTCTGACACTAGCAACTGGAAACGCTTGGTTATTTCTGCCACAGAAATACAACACGATTAAACACAAGTCAGACCAAAGATTTGTAATTTTACTTGGCACCAAGGGGGAGAGAGCTCGACTACAGGCAGCCTCGCCAGTCAACTTTCTCAGACTCCCAAGTCTCAGTTCTCCCCCTGCTCTTTTTATTGAATACACACGCCCATAGCACAGGCTTCACAATACATCAAAGAGTTACATTCACCCCACCTCTGTGGCAAAACCAGTGCATCCCGCGCCCAAGGTCGTGGAGGGGGGAGAAAACACTCATAAACACTTTGAAGCAGTTTTATGGCTTCCTCCGTCCTGTTTAGACCAAAACTGAGATTACCAAACCAGATAGGTCAACAGGTCATCTTTGTAAACATTCTCCCATGGGGGACCTGGTACAAAAGTTCACGTACCAAGATGGTTACAACAACACTTCAGTGCACAGGACATAGTAATTACAACACACATAATTCATTTAGCAACAGTCAAACTTCTTTCTTGAACATGATCAAGTTAAATTTAATACGCAGGATAACTTCATTTACATAATTCTTTTACATTGGCACTAGCCTGGTTTTACCCTCATACTCATTTAGTTTTGTACAAAGGTCTGGATCTTCACAATTGAGCCCCGTTAACAGGTGGGAGGGGTGAACTCCTTTGAAACGATTGGATCTGATTATCGCTAGTGTTTGGTCGTGACGTATGTTATGCGCCCGTGTTGAGTGAAGCAGCTATCATAACTCTTGGGAGCATTCCTTGCACATTCTAAGGCTTCAATTTTAATTTCTGGATATTTGGTAGCCGAGCCAGAATGGATTGAAGAACTTACTTTACTTTTGTAACCGCCGCCATTACCGAACTATAACCAGCAAATGCTTGACGTCACCTACAACACCCGCCTCCCCCGCTCGCTGTGTTTCATCGGTTGAAATTCAACCGATGAAACATTGGCACAGCCAAAGCAGAAAATAACTACTAACAACAAAGAAGACATGAAATACAAAGGCACATGATAAAATGACAGTGAGCTGTTATTGCTCATCCCTTCCATAAACGCGTTTTAGCTTTGGATATTTTTTTAGTCCAAAAGCCAACAGAAGTGCAAGACATGTCTCCAGCCGTGACTTTTGGGCCACTGCAACTGTCCTCCCAATGTTGGATTGAAATAGAAATCAGCGTTTTCCAGAACTAATTCAGGACTCATTCATTTGACTTAAAATGACGAATACCAATATGAAAACGTTAATGTCCACCAAGATGGAAATTTGTTTTTGGTATCACGTTTAAAGGGACTAGACAGAGATGTTAAAATTCTGTATTTTCCTTCCCATACTTGCTCCAGCGATGTCCTAATGTGTAGAATGAGCCCAGACCTAGTCGCCACAACTGCCGCTAAAATCCTGCACTGTCTCTCAAAAAGTTGTTAATTCGGGTCCGAAGTGCCGTCATGCACGAGCTTAATATAGAAACTGCAGTTATGCGTAAAACCTGAGGTGGCAGTAGTGAGTATAAAAATGACAACTTGCATCTAGTCCCTTTAAGACATAAATAAAAACACATCCAGCATCCAAGGCACAGTATATCATGTGGCACTACATTTTTTGTATTACCCCTGCCAAAGTCATTTGTAACTTAAAAAACATCAGGCTACAAGAACAGCTCCATCAAAAATGAATATGCAAATATAATGTTTACTTGTATGTTTTTGCTTACTTTTATTTATCTCTAAAATAATATTTGTCAATGGATCCAAGACCATGGCTGGTATAGGCGCTGTATAAGATAAACAGTTTCTGAGCGCTGCATGAGGTGAAAGTGACGTTGCTTATCCTTACACGGTATCCTTGGGCGGCACGGTAGCACAGCGGTTAGCGCTTGTGCTTCACAGCTAGAAGGTCCTGGGTTCGATTCACACCTGGACGGGGCCTTTCTGTGTGGAGTTTGCATGTTCTCCCCGTGTCTGCGGAGGTTTACTCCGGGTACTCCGGTTTCCCCTACCACTAAAAATATGTACAATAGGCCAGGATGAATGAGAGTGCGAATGGGGGACGACGGATGGAAATTAGCCCAAGGCTACAATCCGGTGTGGCTTGTTTACATGCATGAGACCCATGTATGTTCATTAACATGCACTGTCCCCACCAAATAAATAAATAAATACACCACCCCTGGGAGAATGTCAAATCTTACATTTACACAAATGTCACATTGATTTACTCCCTGTGTAAAAGACAAGTGGTTTACTCTCACCCCTGCTGTATCTTCCCATGGGTCTCCATCTGGGAAAATGAAGACATTCCAGGGAGCACTAAACTATTTTGGCTTCCCCTGGAGTCTGCTGTCATCTTCACACACATTTTCAGAGGTCACAAAGGGTTTCAATAAAAGGAAAAGAAAAATAAATTCCCTTTTTTTATTCATTTATCTGAGCAATGATCGTGTATCTAATGACAACCTAATGCAAAGTAAAGATTTTGAAATATTGTCAACTGGTCTGGGTTCATTGCACTGAAAACGTTGACTGAAGCTCTTCCGACTTCAGTCACTTTTGCTCCTGATGTGTTTGTTTGGCAGTCTCTTCACAGAGCGATGAACTGCTGACAATGGAGTATCAGTTCAGAGCTAATAAAGTAGGTTTGGCCACGAGTAAAATTGACATGAGTGTTTGATTTGATGCATTAATGATGTAACTTTATGATACCGCTTTGTCTGGGTCAGGCATGTAAACAAACAGTCTCCTGGAACTAACGCCAGGAGATAGATGCACATTCTGGAGTATTGTCCAATCTTTGTATTTCCTTTTTTCCCCTCACCAATGTAACAATATTTAACTGTGCAATCAGAGGAGTGAAGGGCAGCATCACATATTGTTTGCTGGCTGGTTCTCAGGTACGACACAGTGGAGACAGTGGGATAACGGGATACTACCTCGTCAAGTAGTACAAAGCTTAGTGTAGTTATATTTTCACTCGGGAGCTGCTCAAGGAGTTGTGCGAAAGGGAGTAACAGTCTGCATTTGTATTGAATACTCACTGGTCACCTACCCCCTTGTGTACTGAATAATTGTATACATTCATTCAAGAAGATATGACACATAGTTATTTTGTCCAATTCCAGTGACTATACAAACAGCAATAATAACATTTCAATATTCTACTAATCCCAAGGCAAGGAAAGAAAACACTAACCTTTTCTTCAATAATTACAAATACCCATCACTGCCAAAACAACTAGTCACCAATCTTTTAATTTGATCATTTGTTCCTTGTTGTTATGAATGAAATGCTTTTAATGGACACAAT
Source organism: Neogobius melanostomus (assembly GCA_007210695.1). Lineage (NCBI taxonomy): Eukaryota > Metazoa > Chordata > Actinopteri > Gobiiformes > Gobiidae > Neogobius > Neogobius melanostomus. Next base: position 411,917 of record VHKM01000195.1, read on the forward strand.
ATTATGGATTATGTTATTAACAACCATATTATATGATTTATTGATGATGTAAATGTATTTCATATTTTTAACTATTATATTATCATTATTGATTCCTTATTTTATTATACCATTCTAATATTAATTCATTATTATTAATTGTTATTAATTCAAAATCAGTCACTTCGTTGTCACCATCTACAGCAGACTATATGATAGTGTGATCCCTATTCTGTGAGGTGCATTAAAAAGCGGACTGAGGGCCAGCCGGGAGGGGGTAGTGGCCCCCAATCAACCGGCCCAACCCCGCTGCCCTGAGTAACTTTACAAGTGATGTTGGTAATCTGTGCTGTATGATGCGTTACATGACGAGTTTACACACTGAAACTATGAAGGCAAAACTGTATTTAGATGTAACCTATAGCAATGGAAGAATATATGGATGGCTAAAATCTGCAAAGTAAAGTAGTGCTGCTGACACAACATGAATTGTGCCAAGTTGTAATTACTGCTAAAATCTATGACCAACACTATGCCATTTGGGCCAGGGCAACATAGCTTGGACTTACAGGGTTTATTCCCCTGGATCACTTTTAGACTTGGCTCTGTTCTGCAGCTTTGACACACAATCTCATTTTGCATCAGATTGGTGGCAGCAATTACTGTGACTGTTTACTATATTGATTGTTTGATTGTTTGTTGAGCGCTCAAGTGTCTATTATGGAAACGAGATTGAGATTGCCTTTTTCTTTCTTTAGGGATGTGCTGAGAAAGTACATCATGTATGAGCTTGATCAGAAATAGACTTAATTTCTCATTCATTTGTTGCAATACATTAATGTACGTACATACAAAACACCCAAGGGGAACGATTCAACGGGCCTTTTGTTTTCATTCTATCTAGTGCCTGGACACGACTTGAGCTGTAAAGAAATAACTGAAATGTGTTTGAGTCCACTTCTAGCAATTGTGACTGAAATGTCTTCACTGTGCAGGCTGCTGCTCCTGGGAGGTTTTGAATAATCAATGAGGAGTGGGTCATGGATTTTGTGAACAAGTGAACATGCCTAGATGCACAGTTCATTGAAGCTGGAGAGTTGCCTGCTTTGTTGTTTTGTATTGTTGCGTAGAAGGAGATAAAAGCTTTAGCTTCTTGAACGGCAGTCTGGGATTGTTGAATGAAAAGGAAGAAGACAAACCTTATGACATTGAACATTCTTTGTGTTTCCAGCCTTTTCTTGTCTAATGCTGTTGTTTACTGTGATAACAACGTGTCTTCACAGCAAGAAAGATGGTCTCCGGACTAGTCATTAGGAAACGTTTTCTGTTTCTTAGAGGCAGCATTTTTCCAGTGAAGGTCACGTCATTACAGAAGCAGTAGAAATAGTTTTGCTGTCGACAATTTACATGTTCGAAGAGGACATTTTTCAAATATTGTCAACTGGGCTGGGTAGATTGAATTAAGCCTCTTCTCGCTCTTGTAGTCAAATGTGAGACTGATTAACACACTTGCTGGAGGCCTATTGAAAGTCAGGCATTTCCTGAGAAGAGGGTTCAGAACTGGCATAGCCCCATATTTTATTTACATTTTCACTAATTGGCATGCATTTTGTTCATTCATGTTCAGTAGCTTCTCCAGAGGAAGCGCATTTGAAAGACAGAAACAAGCAGATTCCCAAAACAAACCTATCCTAATGTTATAAGCAAAAGTCTCGACCATAAAAGAAAAAACTTGTGACCGTTTTCCACTGTTATGATTGTCTCCTCTTAGGCCTAGGAAGTTGTGGGCTCATAATCTTAAGAGCCCTTCACATCATGGATCCACATTAAGTAAAAGAGATTTATTTGTGTAGTGTAAACTTGGAGAAACAATTAGACCACTGTGGGCTGTCGTCCTGTTCCTGTTCGACTATATGATTTGAATGGATTTTACTGAGCGCGTGGTTATCCTGAGCACTCAGCGTCACATCAAGTGTAAGGATTTGGCTGATGCTGAGGAGGCGGCGTTCAGTCAATGAGAAACACTTCAAAAATCTGTGTAAACAATCAGCTCACAAACGGAAGCCATGCATTTATGTGTGCTGTCTGTGCGGTCTGTATAAAGCAAAGTATAAAGACGTGTACGTGCATAAAGCATGTTTCAGCCATTATTTTCCATTAGGTACGCCTGTATATTGAGCTTGGTGGGCGGCAGTATAGTGAGAGCATTTGAATAACTGAAGGTCACCAGTTCAAGCCAAGCCTGAGGTGCAGAAGTAATTGCAACCAAATGAATATTGCAGTTTGCATATGTTATGTTATGTGCTATGTTATTTGTAGCAGTGTCCAGGTAGGGGACATGCATTAGAAAGTTTTATTGAACTTGGATTGTGATTGTGGCTCAGACCACGGCGGAAGATGGTCGAACGATATGGAATGCATGGTGTTGATAGATGATGGCTAGAATCGTCCCCCGGAGCCTGGACGCTGGTGGTGGTAGGACGGGACCCGATGCGCGTCGATGCGTCGGGCAGAGCCTGAGGAGAGCCCAGGAACAGGAGGGGTGGAGGAGGGTCGCTGCACAGCTGGGAAACCCAGAGTGATTGACCAGGGAGCTTAAGAAGGGGATCCTGGACGGTGAATGGCTGAGCGGAATAGGCGGCTGCGCTGATTTCTGATGCGAAGGTGCGACTTGCGCTGGGCCTGTGATTGGATGGTTGGTGCAGGCTGCCGTTGAGGCGATGAGTGAAGGCTGCAGGTACGTCTCCAGATTGAATTTGCGTTGAAGCTTCATTTCAGATGCAAACAGCCTCCACTGCTCGATTGGAACATTTCACGGATCTGAAAGGATTGTTGCACTCCTCAAGGGAACGCTGTCTGATAAACTGTGACCTAATCTTGACTGTTGTCATGGCGACGTGAAAACAGGACACAACTTCCCTCTCTCCTGGTGCAGCTGAATTTTTGCCTTTTTCTGCAGACTGCATTTGGGGTTTTGGTGTGCATGGTTTCACTGGATACTTTTGTACGTCTTTGCTGTGTTTTTGTGGAGGTTTGGTGGATTTGTTTACTTAGTCCAAAATGGTCCTGAAGAAAGCAGCTCAGGTAAACAAATGCTAGCTTATCACCTAAACCCATTTGAGACGGATGGAGCTGCAGGGGGAGGAGGAAGGAGGAGGTAGGGAAGCTGACCAGTACAGGACACCACGCTCTGAGTCGGGGACGGGCCCAGTAGGTGCTGCACCGTTTTAGAGGATCTGAGGAGACAGAGGGCAGGCCGCCAGGTTTCCTCCGGGTGCTACAGTTTCCTGGAGCTCCAAGGTCATGCAGGTCAGGTTGACACACAGTGGCAGCGCGGCTCAGCCGCAGCAGCTCAGGACTAACACCATCAACCTTTTATGTTGATGTTTTATTGATCTGTTTTCTTGTAATTTTCTGCAACTGTGAATTGCCTTGTGTATGAATTGTGCTCTACAAATAAACTTGCCTCGCCTTGCCTTGAACACTATTTCGTTGTACGCTTGTACAATGACAATAAAGCACTTACTTACTTACTTACTTACTTACTTACTTACTTAATGTGCTGCATGGTAATGCCTACAATACAAGAAATATCGATATACAGTATGTAAATCTAAAGAGAATATAAACTCCCGGTGGTCAAAGGTTTGATTGCTTGGGGTGGGTGGACTTTTTGTGTGGAGACTGCATGGGTTTTAGTAGATTCTGTGTTGTGGACTCCGGACTCCCCTGAAAAAGAGAATCTGAAATGGTTAAATACAGGTTGTAAAAATGTACATGGTTTGGGAGTAGAAGAGAAGTGAGGGACATAGTGATGTAAGCAACACGTTTGACAGTAAAAAATTCAATATGACTAAATTAATTAATAGCCCTGCTGTCTGATTTTCCTCATCATCATCTCCGGACATTTTGTACTAAATTGCGATATGACATGTAAAATGTTTTGGGGGGTGAGTAACTTTTCTGAAAACACACAAATTAATTTTGTGCTTTTATCATGATTTGGCCAAAAATAATTGTGTTGGGAATATATAGTATCAGGAAGTATATGGTGTACATAGAGAAATGCTGTCCGTGGAGAGTAACTTGAGCATGTATTATCACTTAATTACACTTTGAAGGGCATAATTAAAGTGACGCAAATGTACTCAGAGAATAGAAGAACAGGTTAACTCTAATTTTAGCATCAGTACATATGAAATATTAATATAATTAATATTGGCGGCACGGTAGCACAGCGGTTAGTGCTCGTGCTTCACAGCTAGAAGGTCCCTGGTTCGATTCCCACCTGGACGGGGCCTTTCTGTGTGGAGTTTGCATGTTCTCCCCGTGTCTGCGTAGGTTTCCTCCGGGTACTCCGGTTTCCCCTACCACTAAAAACATGTACAATAGGCCAGGATGAGTGAGAGTGTGTTTGAGAGTGTGAATGGGGGACGACGGATGGAAATTAGCCTAAGGCTACAATCCGGTGTGGCGTGTTTACATGCATGAGACCCATGTATGTTCATTAACATGCACTGTCCCGACCAAATAAACCAATAAATAAATAAATAAATAAATAAAATAAAAAATAATTAGTGTAACTGTTCCTTCTTTTTAAGTACTGTGTGCGTGTGTGTGTTTTTTTTTTTTTCAAAGCTAGTATTTTGTAGTAATCAACAATAGCCAACTTTGTTCCCTGCAAGACTCCCCCATTGGCATAGGCGGCCATCTAGGTCGCCTATGCCCAGAGCCAGCTCTATGTACAGCGCTTGCAGCCTTGGGATATTTTGGGTGGGTTAAGTACAGTAGTCTGGACAGGATATTCAGCTTTGTGAGTAAATATTTGTTTATTGGAAGCCAAAACACTGTGAAGGGCAGCTGCGGAGTGGATACAGCTGCATGGTGTTCTCCACATCCTCAATGGGGATAGATTCCTTCCATTAGCCCCCAGAACTTAAATACAAGCTTTTTGCAAGTTGGGTAATATTCATCTTCAGGGCCCCCTTAACCTCTTAACTCCCACCGGAACCGAGCACATTTTTTCTCCAGTTTGGCTTTACCAAAATCTGACAGCTTTAAAAAAAAAAAGCTTCAAAATAGCGACAAAAATGAGGATGAAATCGAAGCAAAAACATGACAAAAAATTTCCATTTGATGCTTTAAAATTGAAGGTAATCTAAGCCTGTTCAGAAGATTTGCGAAGAATACTTTACTGTTAGGAGCATGTTTTGTATCCAGGGCAACAGTATAATCCAAAATGTTACGCAGTGTGCCTTTAAAGAATACTCAATACTTCCTTTAAATGTATTGCGTAATGTATTCCATTACTTTGTCCAATCAGAGACTTGTATTCTGAATACTTTCACAGTGATTTGCAATATATTCATTCATGCATGAAAGCAGCGTATGATTAAAAATATGTAAGCTACACTTGTACGAACACATTTACCACTACTTAGGAAAACGCAAAAAAGCACTTTGCAAATGCCCACAGCCCAGAATGACAGTGCTCAATTTACCCCCGGCTGTTCAGATCTTTTCTTTCTTATTATTATGAAACTGAAATTGAATGATTTGAGTACTGCAATGTATTCCTTTGATTTTAGGAAAGTAACTGTTTTCTAAATACCCTCAAATGAAAACAGTATTCTAAATATGTGTATGCTGTCATTACCCAACATGGCAGATCCAGAAGATTCAATCACAGGCTTAAAGTCTAGAAGCATTACCATTTGAGAAAAGACTTATTAAAGCAGTACTAAGTAACTCTGGCCCCTAGAGGCCATAAGCGCAACTGCAGGTGTCTTAGCAAGTTAAGATTTTTTAACTTATTAAATGTCTTGGAGAGTAAATACTACGCTGACAGAAAAGGTGAAGGGAGAGAGGGGTGTTGTACATCCAGTTATACAATGGGAATATTTTTTTTCACTCAGACTTGGCTGTAAATACTGTTTAAAGTGGCGCTAGCCCGCAGTTAGCTTTGCCCGTTAGCCTGTTAGCTTCTTCTCCGTGATTCTATTAGTGTGTATTGCTTGCTCCGCCCCGGTGGCAGTCAAGTTGCAAGCATGGTTTCTGGCCAGAGACACAAGGGGACGATGAAAGACCCTCCAATCATCCCATTAACACTTGTATTACCCCCAGAGGGACTACGAAAAGGATTTATTAAGGTAAACAAGTTACTTAGTACTGCTTTAAGGATAATGTGTTTGAGAACAGGCTTCCAAAGGTGTAAGCAATTTTTATACAAAGATGACCACTTGGTGATGGCATACAGTATTTAGATCTGAGGATATTCTTACATTACCCAAATGTTTATTATTCTGTTTTATTAAACCGAATTGCAAGTCACTTTGTAACCATAACAACAACATTTTATTTGGATAAATAATCTGGATTATCTGGACTTTATCTGGGAACAGTTCGTGCTCTCTCGTACATGCGCTTCCCAAATTTTGGCATAAAAAAAAGCATTAAAAAAATGCATGATTATTGTCCCCATTAGTAACAGAGGGTCAGCAGCACAAGGTCATTTTTTTTACAGTTTACCAATATGTGATACATCTGCTCTTCCTCCAACAGCTGTAAATAGGTTCTGTCTGTGCGCCTCACAACTCTGTTCTGCTGTGGAGGCGGATAAAGACACCAGGCAGCAGCTTTAGCTCATTTAAAGCGACAAACATGCATAATTTTCAGCCAGAACTCTAAAACATAACACTACATTCTCTACAGTCTGTTTTTTTTTCTTTCAAATAACAAATGCACATTTTTCACAGCTTGTGTTCATACATAGGATTCTCATTGGCACTGTCCATAAAACAAGTGTTGCATAATGTGGTAAATATAGTGTGTTGAACAAGATTAGAGCCCTTCTAACAATAAAATTACACCATTTACTTTTTATTTAACCTTTATTTCCCTGCATCAATCCAACACATGTACATTAGGCAAAAAAGGCCTAATGCTTACACACTTCCCTGAGCCTCGTGTTGAAGTATGGGTCTAGGGCAGAGGACACATTTCGCATGGTTCGCCCACAGAACTATAGGATGCTGGTCCCTTTCCAGCTCCGACCAGCGTTCTTGGCCAGGAGACTTCAACCACCATCTTTTTACAGGAATATTTGGTATCTGCATTTCACACAACCTTCAAAACCAGCTGAGCGCCCAGGGGACACACCTCCAGATCTTGGTCAGCACCCCCCTGCAGCTGGAGGATAACCTGCAGTGCCTGTTGTGGGTCAAATATGCAGGCGATTGTTATGGAGGGGCCACATGTCTCTCGATGAAGAGTAGCACACATGAGCCCACCTCGGTAGTTAATTCCCATGCACTGCTGATAGCTCATGGGCTACTGGAATTATGTGGGTCAGGGCAGCCGTGTTGCATCGAGATGGAAGATTCGAACCCGAACACTAATAAGACCTAAAGAACAGGCAGACCTCATCTCTGGATTGAATAAAACATGACAGGACAGCATTGGTGAAAGTAATGCCAGGTAATTGGCTGAACCTCCACCCAGCATCAAAGATTTTATAGCATGAAGAGCAGCGATACTGTGCCAAGCTGGGGGCACGTTGGCAGACAAGTACATGCTTTTTGTCTTCTAAAAAGGGACTCATCCCATTGATTCTGTGGGTGGAAAATCTATTCAGAGTCTGCTGCTTACTTCCTCCCTCCCATGCAGTACTGTATGTAGGTGTCATACAAATGTGAAAAATAGCATGCAATGTTATCAATGCCGAAGTCTGACTGTGCCTATTGCCCAGAGTGAACCGTAATTGTAAGCCCTTTATTTATTCACTCCACTCCACAATGGTAAGTGCCCACAGCTTTTCCGGCTTCCCAACCACCATCATCCATCACACTAAAATGTACTTAATTGTGAGGAGGTTAAAGTGCCTTGCCTAGGGACACAAAAGTACACATTAAAGAGGTTCATCCGTGTCGGTCAGTGTTGTGTGTGTGGGTGGCTACTGGCTATACTCAATATTTCAACCCGTTTCATAATTTTTCACAGATAGTATTAAAATGCAAAGTGATCCCATATTTACTCCTCGTTTCTCTTTGCTCTGCAGGAATCATGTCTGCCACTGGAAATGGGTATGTGATTTACATGACCATCAAACGAAAGACCAAGCTGAAGCCTCCTGAGCTTATGACCGTTAACCTGGCCATATTCGACTTTGGTATATCAGGTAAGACAAAGGCTTAAGATGTTTAATGTCACAGTAAGTTGTCTGTTGACAAGTTTTATTGCAATATTCAAGTTAGTAACACTTAAAAAAAACATTATTTTATAAATCTGTCACTTTGATAAACGTGTTAAAATAATTCAAATGTGGCTTAGGTCCCAAATCATACTTTAAACAGCTATGTATCGGCAAACATGGAAATCAGCGCGAAGAAGAGAGTTTGGGTCAGAGCAAGTTTTGGTAAAGTGTCTGGAATTAAAATATAAAGGAACGTCAGGAAAATCACTGTGTGACGCACAGAGGAGTGTGGGCCAACGTTTGAGTGCGGAAGAGAGAGACACACTCAAAACACCTCTCCAGATATGTTTTTGACGAGGATTTGATACTATAACATGGCCAAAAAAGTCAATTTTGCAAAAATATAGGACTTTGCAGACTTTTGATATGATACAGAAATTGTCTATATTTATGAATCAGATCTATGTATTTGTCTTTAATATGAAAAGATTCAATCAAATCAAAAGGTGAGACTGATTTTTTTTAATTAATTCCTCCAAATGTAAATGTCCATACAAATGTACAGGTGCACCACTCATTGGGGGTTTGTGGATGATTAGTGAAGCGCAGTTGACATTTTCGCAGTAAACCAGAGCCAGGTCTTGTAATTTATATGGTAATACCTGTGGAATTTGTATAGGGGTCCGTCATCCTGGATTTATGGTGATGTGACGGTGTCACTGTTCAGTGCTGGAAGTGGTCATTATCATATAGGGTTAGGGCTTAAGGCTAGGGTTAGAGTTAGGGTATGTCTTATACATTATGTACCTCTAAAATACTAATACATATTGGGCCCGATCAATTTGCTGCTGTTGAAGTCTCATTTCTGTTTAGATCTAAAATGTGCATACCCTCTATAGTCAGAGAAGAAAGACAGCTCGTCTGACCTTTACACATTCGACTGCACAAAAGCTCTCAATCTTAGTCATGCAGGAGTTTCAAAACATTTTTTTAAATCTGAGGTGGTTAGCTTTCAAATATTCCCAAATAGTTCACAATTTCATCGACATTTTTTCTCATATTGTGCAGCTTTTGAACAAATTCAAAACCCCACACTGTGAACCCCACTTGTTACCACTTCAGGTAATTTGTAATTTGTTTCTGGAGGAGACCATGGTCTTACCCTTCTGCATGTGACAGTGAGCAAAGTTTGAACACTCAGACACTGCACCCGGTCTCCCAGAAATGTTGACTCTATATAGTGACATTTTGTCATCAAATGAATGAATAAAAGTGACTGTATAAGGCAAACATTTTGAAATTCTGCTCTTCAAAATTAATGTTGAAGCAAATGTGAATTACTGACAGCCTTTTACAGTTTAATATGACCTTGGTTTATAACCCCCAGTTTATGATCCCAATGACTGAATCCTTTGACTTATCTTTCCCTGGTGCCTCTTTCGGAGTAAGCCTTTGGTCTCTCTCTCTCTCAAAGATATTTGTCCCTGAGCAAAACACTGTCAGTCGTAATAAATTGGAGTGATGCATGAATTTGATAATGGCAATTGATTTTTTTTACAGTCTATCAAAAAGATGCAACAAACAACTAAATCTGTTGAGAGTTTAACTGATTTTGTCAATTCCTTTTCTTGTGTAGATTAGCTTTCCTTCTGCCATAAATTTGTAATAACCAGTTAGACTACCAATTTCACATATTACAAAACTATGGACGCCAGAGAACAAAGATGCAACTTAACAATTCCTTTTGCTGAGAGCCCGGTGGTTTCAGATGGCAGAAGAACCAAAGGCGAGATGTAAGTGGCTGCTCGTTCAGGGCTTTTGTGGTGATGTAGATGCCCTGGATTAACTAAACCAAAAACAGAGATAACAAACATAAAAGGAGAGAAGGTCAGCACTGCAACATCGCTGCTGACTAGAAAGAGCTGTGGGCAGGCAAGCGGCTGCAATTAAGCGGAACTGCAAGTTTGAGGCAAGTTTATGTGTAGAGCACAATTTGTACACAATGTAATTCAAAGTAAAATTCCAAGAAGGTTAAATATAATCCATAAAACATAAATGTAAACATTAATTAAGATCAGATCAAATAAAAGTTGTCATATGCACAGCTAAAAAAGAAGCAACCTCCCTCTCTTGTGGAGGTTCGGTGGATTTTTTTACTGCAAAGAGTCCATAATACGTTTGTTAAGTGTGACATCACACGCAATAATTATCTACTTCCGGGTCCAAATTGAGAGTTCCACTGATAAACACAGCAAAAACTTTATCTGAATCTCCTGCTGAAATAACAACAGATAAAAGGCCAAAAACTGTTTTACAGCTAATTCGAACAATATAGCTCACCATTTCAAGATATTTTTACATTTAAAATAAGCCTTCCTTATTTGATCATTAATGCCAGAAAAGCAGTACTAATGAAAATCCAAAGTAAATGTAATATTTCTTTGTGATCAGATGTTTAAAAAGAGCCTTGTAGTCGGCTCTACAGTACATCAGGTTACAATCAGCTAAATCCCATTATAATGAATACGGCTAATGCTCCATTGGACCAGGAAGTAGAGCGATGACATCATCACTTAACAAATGTATGGTCCTGAAGAAAGCTGATTTTTAAAAGTAAACAAACAGCTAGCGTGTGAGCTAAAGACATTTGAGACCTACGCATGTTTTCTTCTGAAACACTGAAGTGGCACCAAGAGAGAATAAAACAGATTAAGCTCTTCCCAGAAGATGGTGAAAGACTGTTGTGGAGTGGAGGGAGCTGCACAGGAGGAAGAGGAAGGAGGAGATGGAGGAGTTGACCAGTGCAGGACACCATGCTCTGAGGGACAGGGACAAACCCAGGAGGCATTTCAGAGGATCAGAGGAGACTGAAAGCTGGGTTTCTTCCCGGTGTTACAGTTTCCCCTTCCTCCAAAAACATACAAGTCAGGTTGGGCCACAGTGGCTGCGCGGCTCAGTTGCAGCAGCTCAGGACTAACACCTGAACACAATTTCGTTGTACATTTGTACAATGACAATAAAGCACTTACTTACTTACTTACTAACTTATTTACTTAAACAGATACTGGATTTGAACATTTTCAGGGTAGAAACCTGTCTCGGCTTTCCAATCTGTTCCAGAAAGATTCCAAAGGTCAAAAAGGTCTCCTGATGTTTTGTTGCAGATATAAACCATCCCAATAAATCATAGAAAGGGACTCATCATTGTACACTGAATAATAAACTTTTTCTTTCTTCTTTTTTTGGAACGAAAATCTTGGTGTGTACCAACTCATGGGAAATATGAGTTGGCATTGTCACATTCAGAACCAAGACAAGACATTGTCTTGGTTCTGTATTTAATAATAAGTATTGTTTTAACTAACTTATAATGTTGTGTGTGTATATATATATATATATATATATATATATATATATATATATATATATATATAGTTGTTTTTGTCATGTGCATTCCTTGTGAAAGAAACTGTGGCAAAATCAAGAGCAAAGACTAAAACAGGACTCACACCAGGCAAAATTGTAGATTGTTAGAAGATTAGAAGATTGTTATTTTATTAAGTAAATTGGGGGACCTTTGTCACTATTTGGCAATATAGATGTTTGCGTCTGCTGATTTATTTGCGGCTTTTGTGTGGAATATCGGAATAATAGTATGCCGGCGAGAAAAGAGGCTTTTGCATTATTTCTCACAAGGTTTGGACTTTTACAGCATAACAGGGTATAAAGGAAAAAACACATTCTGTACACAGATCCCACCACACTCAACTGTAATTGGTCCCTGTTTGTCACTCACAGTGTCGTAAAAGAAAAGTAATGTAGCATTTCTTAAAGTCCCTGTTTGATATTTTGGTTTTGGAATATACTTTGTTTTGTCTTTCAGTGTCTTCATAGTCGTGGAAAAGCAGACATTTGTGAAAAAGACCTTTGAGCGCTTTTTCTTTATGTTTTCATTACCGTGACGATATTGCTCCTTGAAAGTTGGGAAACTGCTTATGAACTCAACCCTGTGAAGAACTGGGATGTGAGACGTGCGTTAGGAATAAGACTAACAGTTTAAAATCAGGTTTATGGCCTTTTCAGTGAAAATAATTGATTATGATTATGTCATCACAGTCTATTGTAGACGAAGGCACATATTGTACAAAGCACAATTTTGGATAAACACCTAGAAATACCTTTCTGACAAGTATTGCAATTACAATTAGATCTGTAGTCCAGTGTTCAGGGCTTTCTGTCGCCCAGAGAATACAATTAAACTAGATTTGAGTCAGACAGACTTAATTATTGCGATGTTTCTGAAAAGAATTCACTAACTGCACGTGCACAAAGAGTTCACTGAAAATAATAAATGTCAAAAGACTTTTACTTTTCATCCAGTTCAAACATATGGAGTATGTACATAAATGTACATGTACATAAAAGTAAAAGTACCTTTATTTTGTGACTTTCCACGCAAATAAATGTGTGTTCCTAAACTGATCAGCGATACTCATCGGTGGCAACACACATTATTGAAGCTATAGGTCTATGTTGTTATATCTGGCCAAATGTAGAGATGTATTGTTAAACTGCCAACTCGGATGAACTTTCAATTAAATATACGGCCCGTCTTTAATAATAATAATAATAATGCACCGGTTTTATATAGCGCTTTTCTTGACACTCAAAGACGCTTTACATTGCACTATTCATTCATGAAATAGCCAGTCTGCCCTGGGGTAGACTGGCGGAAGCGAGGCAACCAGTCTGCGCCATCGGCCCCTCCGACCACCACCAACCACTCACTCACTCACTACATTCGTCAGGCTTCCTGGTGTTACCAAACGGTCTCCCATCCAAATACCGACCAGGCCCTTCCCTGCTCAGCTTCCAAGGTCTGATGGGATTGGGCAGAGCAAAGGCGGTATGGCCTTTACAATTCATTATATAAGTGCAAGTGCTCATTATTAAAAAGCATTGTCAGCCCAATCCGGATAGAGTGGTACAGCCAAAGTAGTTATGAAGCATATGGTGCATTAGGCGATGGGTTTTTGTTGTAAAGATTATTACAGATGAATACTGGCTTATGACTCATCAAGACCCTTTGCTTATAATATGAGCATGAACAAACTTTTAGGGCTGCACCAAACAATTATTTTAGTTGTCAGTTTTTTGGAGTCAAACAATTATTTTTTTATTGTGCTTTTAAGTTTCAACTTCAAATTTCAACCAGATTAAGGTTTAAAATATGCATAGTGAGGGCATCTTGATAGATAACCTGCCTGACCCCCCAAAAAAAGACGTCACCAGTATTTAACTAACTGTTATGATCTGGGGCGGCTGCAGTCGCTCAGATCTAGGTTCAGCCTACCTACTATTCCATGAGGACAATGCCAGGACACACATTGTGAAAGAGTGGTTCAGGGAGCATGAGACATCATTTTCACACATGGATTGGCCACCACAGAGTCCAGATCTTAACCCCATTGAGAATCTTTGGGATGTGCTGGAGAAGGCTTAGCTCAGAGGTCGCACTCTCTCGTCAATACAAAATCTTGGTGAAGAATTAATGCAACATTGGTCTTTTGAATCTTGCTTAATGAAACAGGGCCACAGCGAATGTGTGTCACATGATCTGGGGAACAAATGGGTGTTTGTGAGCTCATGCTGCTGGTGTGTAAATTCTATTAATCTGAGGGAAACGTGATTCCTGTGTCTCGCTGCCGTTTACCGGTTCCTGTCCAATTCTCAGAAGAGATTTAGCGTCTCTGTCTCACTGTCATACCACATTATGATTGTTATCTATATTATGCCTCTCAAGCTCTGGTAGGTCACATGGTCAACCTCCTCCCGGCCTCCTGGAAATAGACATCCGCACACCACAACAACGAGGTCTTCACTACAGTCTTATGAGCTCACAAACTCAATAGGTCTTTTGTGGAGGGCGACTTATTGACTCACTGGGCATGAAAAACCTCTCTTTAACCTTTGTGGAAAGTAAATCCAAACAGACCCTAAATAGTAAATGTCATTAGCCTATTTTTTATTTTTACCTGATTATTGCATATGCAGTACAGAGTTCAGCAATACGTAATTTCTGGGCATTTGTTCCAGTTTATTTCAAATTCCATCTGTACTTTAAAGAAACAAAGCTTGTTCTTTGCTTTTGGTCATGAATGATGATGATAATAATGAACAAGCTCCTCATGTTTTGTTTGGTGCATGTGTAATTTTGCTAGAGCTGCTGGCCCCAGAAGAAAATTGCCCTTTAGTGAACACTGGCCTACTTCAAGTTTTGATGCAAAAAAAATTATGGTTGTTCATACTTATGCTATCCCCACTATCTACTTACTCCGTTATCTCTCTGTCTCCCCATGTTTTCCGTCTTGTGTCCAACCCCCTCCTCTCCTTGTTCTCCTCCCTGTCCTGCTGTCTCCTCTTGCACCTCTGTTCCTTGTCCTAATCATATCCTCTTCTCTTCCCTCTTCTGTCCCGCCCCTCCTGTCTCCGCAGTTACGGGAAAGCCGTTTTTCGTTGTGTCCAGTTTCTCGCACCGCTGGTTGTTTGGATGGGAGGGCTGCTCCTTCTATGGCTGGGCGGGCTTCTTCTTTGGCTGTGGGAGCCTCATCACCATGACCATGGTCAGCCTGGACCGCTACCTGAAGATCTGCCATATGAGCTATGGTATGGACTGCTTACATTTATTTTGGCCGTGCATGAACTAGTCGAGTATAGATCAGTGATTCCCAACCAGAGGGTCAGGACCGTCAATTGGCTAGCTCGAACTTCCCAGGGCTTCCCAAGTGGATAGAATTGTAATGAAGTAATGACTTTTTATAATGTATTTTATTATACTAATTATTAGTCTGTAATTCCTTCAATTAGAGTTCAAATTAATATATTTTCCCTAAAAATACTACATTTTGCGCAAGTTTCGCCAAATTTCTTTTCTTATTTATATGAACACTATGTAACATTATATACAACACATGACTGGTTGTTCTCGGTCTCCAAATTCTGTTATTATGCATATTAAGTTTAGCATTGTCTATATAACTACCTTTGATGTACACATTTATTATTTCAGATTATAGGATTATTTTACATCTCCACTTTACATCAATGTTAATCTCCAAAAATGAACCTCTTTCTCTCGGTAAAAGCTTGACTGTAGAAAAGAAAGGCCTCAAGTCTCTGAAACTAATCAAGTGCTTTAGCAAAAGGTTGCAGAGGCGCTGGCTAATTGACTGGTTCGTTAGGAAGGTTTCTGTAATGGACTGTAGTAGAATGAGCAGTGACTCAAATCCGAGATATAATCAATATAGTGAGAGCCCCATTGATAGTTTCTTATAACCAGTGCAACACATCTCCAGGTCCTTCATTTTGTTTTAATGAACTGAATGTGAAATACCCTGAAAAAGCCTATCCTAAAAAGTTCAAGCTAAAGACAATGCCGTCCATCTTCTGCATTAATATTCAGATGTGCGTCTTCTCTGGGACCGATCACCCACATTTCATCAGACAGATATGACTGATGGCATGGAACTAAAGCAATCTATAATGGTTCTGATAAAGTGATATCAGCTGTAACATGGCTAAAACATCCATAAACTTAATCCAGTAAATGTCTTTCTAAATACAGCGGGCAGAAAATTGTGAGTGCTTTTTGCCCAAATGAAGAAGTCCCTGGTCTGATGCCTGGGCCTGTTTGGGGTCGCTCTATGTGAAGTTCACATTGTATATTCTTTGGACACTTCCGTTTCCCCATTATTGTAAAAATGTAATCCCCACACTCAAGTTACTGTATGTGGTGCTCAGTATATGGCACAAAGCTTAGGGAGAGGACAAAATGTGGGACTAGTGATCCAAAAGTGAGTAACAACATCACCATTTTCAGTGTGTCGCTGGGTTTTGCTAAAAATGTATGTTATTCAAATGTTTTGTTTGTTTTCAACAGTCAGCAGGATAAATGCTTTAGTCAAACTTACTAACTTTACTCTCCTTACTGCAGGGACATGGCTGAAGCGGCACCATGCCTTCCTGGTGTTGGTGTTTATCTGGGTGTATGCTGCCTTCTGGGCCACCATGCCTCTGGTGGGCTGGGGTCACTACGCACCTGAGCCGTTTGGGACATCCTGTACGCTAGACTGGTGGCTGGCTCAGGCTTCCGTGTCCGGACAGAGCTTTGTCTTGGCCATCCTGTTCTTCTGCCTCATCCTGCCCACCATCGTCATCGTCTTCTCTTATGTCAAGATCATCTTCAAGGTGAAATCCTCGGCAAAGGAGATCTCCAACATGGACGCCCGCATCAACAACAACCAGCACCTGGAGATAAAGCTCACAAAGGTGTGAGGGCCTCTTACACATGTTTGTAACGTTTTATTCACATGGCAGAGATCACATTTGTGATGTAGATAGTGACCCCTGCTTTACTGGGACACTTGGAAAACGCTGCTTTTGTGCATTTTGCCGTTGTCAAACCTTCTCATTATTAGTATATCGCATTGTTTTCTGCTTGTAATTCATCATGGTTTTCTAATCAGTAAAATGACTAGCCTGGCCAGCCATACTACACTTTTCCACTTCTTTACAAAGACGTGTAGTCCGGAAATTGACGTTATGTTTGTGAGTTCTGAAGGGCTTGACTGACTGGTGGATTAACCAGAGAAATGCAGGGGCCGTCTGACATGGCGGCTTACCGTGTATGAAAACATTCAACATTGCAAGAAATATCGCTCTGTAAATGGAAAACTTCTGCCAAATCAACAGACAAACTATTGGTGTGAAAGTTTATTGTGAATGATACATGATATTACTGTAGTGTCTTCTTCATTTGAGTGAATTGGCTGCGAACAAACTACCAGACTGTCCAGCTTTTGAACAGGAGAGGTTGACTGGCCAGGCTAAACAAATTACATTTCTCAACATGTTTGTAGAGGTATGAAATACTTGGTTAGCAGGTTTTAATTGTTCCCCTATAGAGGACATTTTAATACCTGATTATAAGTCATACTTCCATTCCATTTTGATTTGACTGCAAATCTTGCTAACCTGAGTCGCTCACATAAATAAAAGAGGGAGTGAGGGAGTGTAGCAAACAAAAAGGTTTGACCTGAAACAGAGTTGTTACTGTAATGCTCGCTTGTGGTTCCCCTTTGGCAGGTGGCGATGCTGATCTGCGCTGGCTTCCTAATAGCCTGGATCCCGTACGCAGTGGTGTCGGTGATATCAGCTTTCGGGGAGCCAGATTCTGTCCCCATCCCCGTCTCTGTCATCCCCACGCTGCTGGCTAAATCCTCAGCCATGTACAATCCCATCATCTACCAGGTGGTGGACCTCAAGAAGTCCTGCACCAAATCCTCCTGCTTCAGAAGAGCCCTGAAGAAGCGCAGCCACTTTAGGAAGTCCAGGTATGACAGCGACGTGAGCGAGCATTCTTTTATCTGGACAGATACAAGTTTGATTCAAAGATAACAGGAAATGGGAAATTGCAGGTCTGAAATGTGGGCTTCCACGAAGGCTGTTTCTGGCTTCAAACCAGTTCAGTTGAAATAATTCTCTCCTCGTTCCACAATCACAGCACCTGACCCGAGTCCAGTCCTAATCAGTGCTGGTGAAAGTTGTGCTTGTGCACTCATGAAAGCAAAGGTCATAATGTGGATTTAGTGCCATTTTAAACCACTAACAATGGATCCTTCAGACATTATATTAAGCAAAAGGTTTGTATTGGACTTAGGGTTGGAACATTAAAAGAGAAGATAAGACTTTATTGATCTCAGAGTGGAGAAATTCACTTGTCACTGCAAGTAAATGAGCTTTATAGAAAAACAACTTCTTAGTTTGGTTTGCTGGCACTCAAGGACTTACTGTCATGTTAGCGTCCTATTTTACTGTGTACGCTACAGCTTATATTGTATTGTCTTGTATTATGAACACAGAGCTGTCAAAGTACAATTTCAAAGTATCAATGTCAGTGCGCTACAGTTCAGTGGCCCTCTCTGAGCTACATCTGTAGCTTTTCACTACATTGTAAAGGCTCACATACATTAATGACTTCCACTCTCCTGGTCCCATTATTTGTAAAGTTATACCCAGACATTAACCTCACGCTGTTGATACAAAACCGATCTCACACGCTGCCTAGAGTTATTTTCATATTCTTGACATGCAACAAGGTTAGACTCCAGTCTGTTTCCCCAAATATCACACTTCAGAAAAACAACCTGTTAAAAAGCCAATGATGTAAAACATTAAGTCCTTTTCAGATTTTTACATTTATCAGGTCATGAGAGTACCCGGAAGAGCTAACTATAATAATAGTTAAATGTTTATATTAATTTACTTTGTTAGTGCAGTTTTTCTTTTACTATTATTACGAGATTTGTGAGCTCACAAACTCACTAAAACGTATCTTGTAAAGCACCCACCGATTCATTGAATCAGTACCACAGCAGCAATATTGCCCTGAGTTTGCGGGTTTTACATTTTCTGAGAAAAAGAAGTGACACCAGAAAAGCATAAGTTCTGCTGCACCTGCGACAAATTTACAAAACACAAGAATTATTGTTTTTAACTATAGATTATATAATTTTACAATCATAGCATCTTTGCTGTACCAATGTACTTTTTTATTGAAGCCTTCAGTGGATTTATTTCATGTGGGATTTGCTGCCATTCAAAGCACATACCTGGAGGTGTTTGCACATTATTGAACACAACCTTTTTAGAGAGACTTAGGTAAATAAAAAAATAAATAAATTACAGATATCAATGTAAATCTTCTTGTATATTCCTGACATGAGTGAAAAAAGACGATTCAAAAGGTTACCATACAGGACATAAAACATTCTATCATCATTTGGTTAGCCTGTTACAGGAAGCATTTCGTGCCACATCTTATTGTTTCTTGCCTTGCAGGTTATACACCATCTCTGGCTCATTGAAGGACCCCGCAACAACCAAAGAGGCTCAGGTGGAGAAGTGTGAAAGTGAAAACTGACTTCTCCTCTGTGGACCTGGACAGTTTTGCCTTGGCTCCTGTGCCCCTCGGCCCCTCACTCGCTGCCTGCACACCTCGATGTCCTGTGCCTGTGTGCTCCCGTTCACAGAGCCCACGGGTCCACTCCTGTGTGCCAGCCGCTCACCACTCACCTCCGCAGACTCAAGTGTAACAACCACCTAGTGATCGTGAGCTTTTGATGTTTCTCAGCACACTGCCCTGCCCTTTGAGACAAACTCTACCCTCACTCAGGCCTACAATGTGAAATTATTTTCATAAATTCTATTGACTTCTGTTCAACTTTTAAGTAAAGACAGAATTTCCTTGTAACAAGTGGTATCAGCGGTTGCAATGCGTGCACAAGTCGTCACGTGTTTTCCTCCCTGTGGCTGAATGAAGAGGACATAAGCTCAAATAAACCAGTGTTCACATTGACTCTTCTGAGAATGTGTTGGCTTGCTACTGACCAGTGGTCACCAAGGCAGTGAAAACAGTGGCTCTTCTTATCTCTGCAAAGGACACGCTTTGGTAAATGGATACTTGTTTTCATGTTCTTTTTGTCTTTATTACCGTTTATAACTGCCCCCGCATGGTTCCTCCTGCTCGTCATAGTAATGAAGTTGTTCTCAACTCATTTCCCTTGATTCCTATGACACAGGTTATAGTATGTGTTTGCTCAGACTAACCTCTGGCTCCCACATTTAGTCCACAAACACAGGGTTTGAATATGACTGTAATTGATATTTAAATTTGACAATGTTTTGAGAGGCCTACCATCTGAAAACCTCTCTGGTTGAATGATCCATGTACATGCTTGGGCAGTATTCACTAGGGCTGGATACGTTTAACAATATGATGGATATGGTGTCAAAAAACATGTTTAGGTACTACTGGTGTCAGAAAAAAACATGGTATCAAATCCAGGTACCGAAAACAAAAACATTTCTTTAGATACCAACTTTTGATGCCTGTTGAGTCCACGAACAGCACGAAAGAAAGTTGCAGCTCAAATAAATGATACAAATTTAAGAGAAATTAGTCTTTAATGGAATAAATGAACATAATTGTTCTGTTTTATGGTTCTGGCTGACAAATATTTTAGTATCAGTATGGTAAATCAAGTAGCACTGTAGTAGTACTCAAACACATTTTTGGTACCCAGCCCTAGTCATCACACTGTATTATTTATTTAGGGGCGACGGTGACCATTTACCATTTATTTATTGTGTAGCTTTCAGTACTAAAATCCACATCTCACTTAAAGCTGATAAATGTGTTTATTTCACTTCATGTGTCCCGAGCTTTATTAGCTCATTCTCCTTCATAAAAGATGACACCAGCGAGTGCAGTCATGCTGTCTGCTTTTCTTTTGCTTCAGTGGAAAATATCAGTGGCCCTTTTCACTGTCCAAATAACCGGGTGACTTTGTGCTATTGTTCAGTGTTGTTTATGCTTCTCTCCATGAGTTGAGCTCATGTCCGGACCACCTGCTTGTCCACCATTTTAGTTACATGACGCAGAGATACCAATCAGAACAAAGTACGAGACACTTGTGTACTTGGACGGTACAGAAAAGCACTTTGTAATTTCCATTTTCTCACTTTCAATCAATATGCATATCCTATTTGTATGAAGATTATTGTAATATATTACGCACATTTCCACAGCTGTTTTTTTTTTTTTAAAGTCTGGAATCCATTGAAGCCATTGAAAGTTTTTTTTCCCAATGACTTTTGTCTGCAGAGTCTGATCTTATTTTTGCATATAGTTTCTGTTGGTTACTCCAACTAATCTCACACTGGAAACAAAACATGGATCAAAATCAACAACATCGATATGTGGCAAATGTGATTCTCTATAAATAGGTGTAGAATAATTTGACTTGAGCAAAGTCATGCGCTAACCCAAAATCTAGAATATAGTTTGCTTCTGTATGCTATTTTGAATTGCACTACTTGTCCTTTATAAAAAACACATGCATTGTGCAATAAGTGTAAAACTCTTAAAATGTAATGTATTGCACTGTGGCTTTTTTTTTTTTAATAGACCTTTGCTACAGCTTCACTACCAGCACTTTTTCTATATATTTATGGATTTGCTTTCTACATTGTATTACATTTTGTATAAAAATGTGAAAGTATATCTATTTTAACAAAAATATTTCTCCAAAATGTAATGGTTCAGAGTTTTGTCAGAGTTTGTAATAATTGCGTATGGTCAGAGTATATTGTGTTTTCATGTGTTTTTGTTCAAACAATCGTATGTGACAATCACAGACTGTAATTATAGTACACACAGTTTTACCAAGTGAAATTCTTGGGTGGGTTTTGTCTTTTATTTTGAAGGTCGTGGTCACCATTGATGCACATCATTTTGTTACTGGTAGTGGATGGAGCAATGGCCGCTAGCTGCTCTGCTTTATGACCACAACACTGGAGGCCGCCATTGCTGTAGTACCTCCATATCGCCGCTAGACCCCCATTGAAAAGCATTTGACTTTAGGTACGTTAAAAACAACTTTAACGCCTGGTTTCTATTTTTAACACTTTCTATGGCTACATATTCCTCCTGAGATAACGCTGGGTTAGACACAAAAAAGAAACCAGGCTGGTTTTCGAAAAAAAATTGTTTTAAATCTCCTACTTAACGGGGGTCGGACTGTTAGCATTGGAGCTGTACGAGCTACACGTCACGCAAGGGCCGAGTCTACAGTGAAGATCCCGCCCTTATGCCCTTTTTAGGAACATGCTTCGTCAGAGCTGGGGAGGAGGAGTCTGTAAATCTGCCATGAATTCCCCCTCGAACGTGGTCATTATGGTAATCGGGGAGGAGTGAGTATTGACGGTCTATTAATAATATGTCTATGGTATTGAGCATACACACCACCATAGACAGCACTGCTGCCGCTGCGCTGGCTCTGTGCAGCTGGCCAAAGCTAACACAAGATTTTTAAAAATGAAAGTGAAAGTACGAAACCATTATCCACCACAGCCAGAAATCCTTTAAACATTCAAAACCATCATCAGGTGACTCGTGTCTTGAGAAATAGAATTGATTCAAACGTTGTGAAATCTGCAAACTGCGCTTCACTGTGCTGCAGAGTTCAAAAGGAGAATTCAGAATAAAAAGAATAAATAAAGGAACTGTCAAATGTGAAATTGCATTTCTTTCACTTTGTCCCCTTCTCAACAGATAGTTGGGCAGAGAAAAGTTCCATTACTGATTGCAATAAATGCTCAATCATGTAGATATTTGGTGGCCTAAAGCAAAAGTAGCCTACTGACGCCCGACAGCCTAGATATGCAGGATGAGGAACCACTTTCACGCGCAGCAGTAGTGTAGGTCAGAATAACTTCCAGGAGAATCTGGTTACTGTTTAATAATGTAGAATATATATATATATATATATATATATATATATCTCCCCCAAACTGGAGGAGTGGCTCCAACAGATCCCAGGAAATACATCAGACATCTCGGTCCAGAAAAGTGCAGTTCTAGGAACAGCAAAGATACTGCGCAGAACCCTCAAGCTCCCAGGCCTCTGGTAGAGGACCCGAGCTTGGAGGAAAAAGAGACCGCCCGCGGAGGGTGAGGAAGAGTTTTTTTTTTTAATATATAAAGGCAGCTGGGTTGCCTTAAAGAGGGGGTATTATGCTTTTTCAATCACATAGCACCAGTCTATAGCATACTACAATGATGACGTAACCTTCTGTTGGTCTGTATATGCAGTAAATTAAAATAACTGCCTTGAATAAAATTGCTCTCTCAAAATGGCTGTACTGAACGTCTTGAAATAGGCCTCTGTCTCTTTAAGAAGCTTTCCGACACGCCCCCTTCAGCACACTGCTGTGGCATCTAAACAACACTACTGTGCGGGGAGGGGGCTCTGCTGAGCTGAGGAGCAGTGGTTGGTGGCTTGGCTGGTGACAAAAGGTCCAGAGGCGTCTCCAGGAGGTGGGGGCGTTCCTAGGAGGACTGAGGCATAGCTACACCTAAAATGGCTGCCGTCTAAGTTTTTACTGATTACTCAAAAATATGTGAATGAGCCAAGGAAACTCTCCAGGCATGTGTTTAATGAGGTAATGACATAATAACATGATATAAAGCTTGAAAAAGTCGATTTTACATAATACTCCCCCTTTAATGTATATTTAGCTTTTCTGTTGGCCTATTGGGAAGATTAATTCAGTGATATTTTCTTCTTTTTTTTTTTAAACGGCATGCCAATTTCCTCGCAAATATGATCTACTCAAGCAGTTTACATCCTTCATTTCATGTTACTTTTTAAGCGCCTGTCCCGGCTCTGATGGGGCTGAGCTAACATAAATTATATCGTGTCCACAACAATATAAAAAATGACGACGATATCAGAAAATGATATCGCGATACGATATGGCCCACCCCTAGTGGACACAGGCAGGTTATGTTACACAAAAGGGCTGTCTCTGAACATTATACAACAATGCGCTGTAGTTTTGACATTACGACCACAGGGGGGGGGGGGGATCTTTGCCCATAGGACACCATATTATCTCGAGGTGGCTTTAGGCAAGGCAAGTTTGTTTGTTTCATTCGTAGCATCAGACCTGTTTATGCACTGGCGTCGGCTGAGTTCATTATGAATGAATAGCTCTCATTGATCTGTGGAGGGGCTGTTGTTTCAGGAGGTTTTTATGTCCACAGCTGGCTCAGGAATACGGACCTCTGTTTTTAATCTGCCACTCAATGAAAAACCACAGGCCCTTTTGCACATGTGGTCTATTGATGCTTTTTTTTTTACCTGTTGGTTCAGGATGTATATTTTTGTCCTTTGTATTTCACTGCTTTGTACCTCATGTGTAATCACGAGTCAGATTGAATTTATGTGAAACATTCATACAGTATATGCCGTGTAAAGATAAACAAACACTGATGAAACACAATAAAACTATTTCACTACAAATTTCTCTACCTTGTTTTTTGAAAACATAAAAGGACCACACCCAGTAATACTTGTTCATCGCCCTCGTCATTTCGGGATATTTTGTACCAAATTTCTTAAGTGCAGATCCTCAAAAAAAAAAGTTGTTGAAGCACTTTTTTCATTGCCGAATGTTTTTTTGGATTTGTCCCATAAATGCTGATATAAGAGACATCACAGCAGGAGCGCCAACCCGCTTACTGAGGAGAAGATCAATTTGTACACAGCCTCGGGCAAAACACTAGGAAGGGGCTTGGAGAGAGACACTTTTCGGCTGTACGTACAAAATGACCAAAATACACAATACTGAAGAGGCATACCCTGAGGTTTGAGTCACAGTAAAGCCCCAATATGTTTGACACTCCAGGTAGAGTTACATGAAAGCCTTTGATATCTTTAATTTCAGGAAAAAAATAATGAAGCAGGCGGGGAAGGGAGTATGTCCGACCCGTGCATCAGGGAAGAAGAAGTCCATTGATGGAATAACCTGGTCATTCAGGATGTGCAGCTGATCTCATTCTTTGGGCACATAGTTGAACCTGGACCTGACCAACTGCAGCAACGTGTATTGGCCTTAATTGTCTGTCGGCTTGATAAGGGTGTAGTGGCATGTAGTAGTCGCTGTAGCTCAGTTGGTAAAGCGCTAGCTATACTATATTTAAGTGACCATTTAGTATTTTAAAGAGGGGGTATTATGCTTTTTTCAATCACATAGCACCAGTCTATAGCATACTACAATGATGACGTAACCTTCTGTTGGTCTGTATATGCAGTAAATTAAAATAACTGCCTTGAATAAAATTGCTCTCTCAAAATGGCTGTACTGAACGTCTTGAAATAGGCCTCTGTCTCTTTAAGAAGCTTTCCGACACGCCCCCTTCAGCACACTGCTGTGGCATCTAAACAACAACACTGTGCGGGGAGGGGCCTCTGCTGAGCTGAGGAGCAGTGGTTGGTGGCTTGGCTGGTGACGAAAGGTCCAGAGGCGTCTCCAGGAGGTGGGGGCGTTCCTAGGAGGACTGAGGCATAGCTACACCTAAAATGGCTGCCGTCTAAGTTTTTACTGATTACTCAAAAATATGTGAATGAGCCAAGGCAACACTCCAGGCATGTGTTTAATGAGGGAATGACATAATAACATGATATAAAGCTTGAAAAAGTCGATTTTACATAATACCCCCCTTTAAGGTGTTGGCTTGGCTGCACTGGTAAGGTATGGTATACTTTATTGTCTATCAATTGGGACATTTGACTTGGGCACTTGGTGCTGCTTCAAACATACACACACAAGTATAGTCACATATATTTATTAACCTCTTAACCAAGTGCGTTTTCTCCTGTTCAGCTTTACCCAAATCTAAAAGCGTCTGGATTTTACAGCCTATAAGCCAGAGTCACGCCTCATTTGAAAGCTAATACCTATGTCATTTCATTTTCATTTATTTATTTATTTAATATGGACATAGCAATTAACATTGGACGAACCAGATGCATTGTTTAAAGTGTTATAGCACATGTGCTTATTTTCAACACCTGTCCATAGGGGCTTTTACTGTAGGTTACAAAGATAAAACACATTATGAAACAAGATAAGGCACATTTTACACATGGGAACAAGTTTGGCCCGATTTGAGCCACTGTTTGAGCTCTCTGCTAAACATGTTGATATTAGTCTGCAGTTTCAGTGTAGTGGGGAGAGAGTTCCACAGTGTAGCCCCTCTGAAGGAGAAGCTCGACTGTCCAAAAGATTTTCTAAACTTTGGGAGCACACAATCCCCGCTAACTGAGGCTCTGGTGGAAGGTCTGAGAGAGCCCGGACACCTCACCATGAGGCCAGAGAACAGTGGTGACACACAGTTGTTCAGACATTTAAAAGTCAATTTCATTATACTAAAATTTGGTATGATATCAGAATGATGCCATCTCAGAGGTTTCTTGTCGAATATCTTAATTGCCTGTTTATACAGAGTGGTAACTTGACTACAAAGCTCATCTAAACTGATCTTTTTCCTTGCGTTTTTTTTCCTTTGCTTTTTTGTTGCGCTTTCATCACATTTCCCCCACATTTTTATACCTTTTCCTTTTGCTGTTTTGTGGCTTTTTTAACACTTTTTTTTTTGCTTTTTTGTGCCTTTTCTATTGCTTGTTTTGTTGTTTTGAAATAATACTATGAAACGTTGTAGTGGTGTTTATTGTTGCGGGACTACTTTCTCTGGCTTTTAGCTCTCCATGAGTTGTGGCGTTTGCTGCTGCCTTTTGTTATTAATTTTTTTATACTTATTGAAATGTGCAGCGCTTTGGAAACGTTTATTTGGAAAATGTTTTCGAGAAATAAATCGGATTGGATAGTTAGTTGAGCACTTGACAAGGACATTTTAAGGAGCTGGGAGTTGATGTCATGACCCTGAGAGCGTTCAGCATAAAGCCCCGCTCAGTAATATACCCACATTACCGTAGTGTCTAATTATTGCAATGGGCCAAATATAACACGTGGGAATGTCTGACTGGAAATGCATGAATGTCTTTTGTTTCAAAATCAGGCTCCAGTGTTACAATTAGGACTGGACCGGTACCATTTTGTCGAGCCTGTGACGTCTATGTCTGGGTCACTTGCACTCGCGCTTCACAGCAGATAAGAGTGTCCCGAGTTCGATTCCCAGGTCAGAAGAAACCTTTGCATATTCCCTCTGTATCCAATTGTGATTCCGTAGACTTAGACAAACGTTTTGAAAATCCACATAAGAAATTGAATTGTCACAGCAGCTCAACAGCCAGAATCACATCAACACTGCTACAAGCAATCTTGAAATGAGTCAAAATGTCTCACAATAAGTGAATTTGTGTTTGATTTGGGGAAATTATTTTCAAGAAATGTGCCCATGGGGTAGCCTGGCTGACGCCAGACTAAAATCACAAGTGATATTTAGTCTGGGGACCACCAATTCATTTTCTCGTGGTTGGTGTGGTTTACGATTGTCCATAGCCGTTTATTGGGCGCTACGAATGTCTCTCATGCGTCTGCACGTAGCCATAGCCAATCGTATCATTGTATCAGATGACGTATGACGTACCCGCTGTAAACTTTTGAGCTAAACTATTTAGAACACGTTCTAAAGCTTGATCGAAAGATGGCATCGCGTCTGCTGCTGTCATGTTGGATCCGTAAATATTTTTTTATTTTTTTTATCCCTAAACAAACTACAAGCTTCCGTATGTCAAATAGCGCGTCATCGTCTTACCGTCCCTCCTCGTTCTGTGATTGGTGCCCAAATCCATGGAAAAATGTCGGCCATGGTCCCCAGACTGTTGTGAAGTTCGAAAAGATTCGAGCGCACACAGCAGTCTGGCGTTAGCCAGGCTACCCATGGGGTAAGATTTTCACACTTAAACTTAGGGATGCACTGATCCAATACTGGTGTCGGATATCGAAGCCGATACTGAAAAAAAATACAATATCAGGTATCAACTACAAATATCTGATACTGAACCGATACCAGTTTTGGCTCTGAACGTCTTAAAAACACAACTTGTATTACCTAAATCTTAGTGAATATGTGCATGCTGCATATCATCGGGAAGCTAAAAACCAGGAGGATTCAATCACTGAGTCAGTTTCAATCGCCACAAACGCATTTTTGAACGCTGCGCATCATCAGTATGCTAAAGGAAAACTAATAAAGGCTGGGACACAAACTAACATAGAAATACCTAAAACAATGTAGTTTCTCCGTCATCCATTCATTAAACAGAACAAAAAAAGGGTGAATCAACACAACTGGACTTACTTTTAAAAAAGAGCTGACAGTTTCGCTGTCCATCCAGACAGCTTCCTCAGAGCTGGTGACCACACCCACCAGATA
This sequence comes from Neogobius melanostomus, assembly GCA_007210695.1. Taxonomy (NCBI): domain Eukaryota; kingdom Metazoa; phylum Chordata; class Actinopteri; order Gobiiformes; family Gobiidae; genus Neogobius; species Neogobius melanostomus. The sequence continues at coordinate 439,891 of VHKM01000195.1, forward strand.
TAGACGCGGGGGGTGTGGATGGTGAATACCCAGCAGCGAAACTCTCAGGTCTTTTTTAAAAGTAAGTCCAGTTGTGTTGATAGACCTTTTTTGAGAAATACCTAAATTAGCCTAATAAAATAAATTGACCACTGCTGAAACCAAGTGTTTCAGTTTAAGAAATAACTGAGCTAACATATTTGTAATGATCAGATCACTTCATGTGAGTTCCATCCATCCATCCATTTTCTTCCGCTTTATCCGGGGCCGGGTCGCGGAGGCAGCAGTCTCAGCAGAGATGCCCAGACTTCCCGATCCACGCACACCTCCTCCAGCTGTTCTGGGGGGACCCCGAGGCGACACCAGGCCAGCTCGGAGACATAGTCCCACCAGCGTGTCCTGGGCCTTCCACGAGGCCTCCTCCCAATAGGACATGCCTGGAACACCTCCCGAGGGAGGCGACCATGTGAGTTGTTTATATTCAATGTAACCTAAACCTGTCATGTACCCAAGGATATTTAGTGTAGGAAAGTCCAGTGATCCTTGTTAAATGTTTATCCAAGTGTTTATCAAAAGATATAATTGATCTGTAACATCATGACAATAACATTTGACTTTATTGATCTTAAAAGAGAAGTGTCAATTACATTTTTTACTCAGAGAAAGACACTTTTAGGAAGTGGCATCGGTAAATATCGGGTATCGGCAGATACTCAAAACCCAGTATCGGTGCATCTCTACTTAAATTTAGGGCGAAAAGACACCTACAACTCTTTTTATATCTAATTTTGAGTGTGAAGATCTGTTTCTTCAATTGTCACAGACAGATTTAGTAACTCAAATCAGGAGCAAATTTACTTATTTCAAGAAAATGTTATTTCAAGATTACGTTTTGCAGTGCTAGAAAGTCCTGACCAAACCTATCGAGGTTAACCCGAGGGCCCCCGTATGTGGCAGGATATGAAAACTGTAGAGCTTGATTTCTTTTTTTAATTTTATGTTATTTACCCCTTATCGCCTCACAGCGGGTTTGATTCCCGGACTGCGCGGGCCTTTCTGTGTGAGTTTGCATGTTTCTTGGCATCAAAGGATTGGTCAAATGCAGTGGACACGTTTCCCTACGAGGACAATAAACTGCTAAAAGTGACCTATTTATCCCCATTTGACTTATATTATACCCATATTATAGGCAAAAAGACTGCTTTGGTGTCTTTCTACTTAGTTCTGAACTTGCTTACATGCACATGATCTATTTATAACACTAAATATCACATTGTTTTCTTTATATATGTACTGTATGTACAAAACCAGTTGTTGCAAAGCTGGACATAAATTTATAATAGCAGTCTTACTCCTGTCTGTAAATCGGTGTCCTCCCTTGTTTTTCTTCTCTGACAAGCACAACGGTACAATAAAAACTAACGTCCCAAAACGACCATTTGCACTCGCACGAGCTCTGCACTTTTATCGAAATAAATATCATCTGGAAGACTGTGACATGCCGTGTGTTTGCAGTATGGCGCAGTAGTTTCGCTGGTAACATGAGCGAAATGTGTTTTTTTTTTATCCCCATGCCACGGCTTTATAGCGTTACAGCACATTTTATGGTGCTACTGTATGTCACAGCACCACAATTGACGATATCAGAATGAGTTGGACAAAATGATGCACAGGCGGAAATAATTGGACACAGTTCTAGAGTTTAAGATTGAAAATATAGCGTTTATTTGTTGTAATAAAGTGAGCCAACATATTGACGTGGCTTTCTAATTGTTAGGGACATTTATAGCTCGAATGATGTCGTAAAATTTAACGCAACATTGCCTAAGCCTGTGTGGTCCAGAGAGATTAAAGGCGCAGAGCTTTGTTATTATGAATGTCCCCGGGTGGCCGATGAGTGAACTGCAGGTTTATGACGTGGTTGATTTTAGGATAAAGCCATGGACGAAGTATTTTCAATGGGTAATGAAATTTATCATATCAGAATGTGGTTAGAATTTAGATTAAAAACCAAAAATCAACATACTTTTCATTGGACTAGTGGTTTCTATTGAGTCAAATCTAGTAAAGTGTTGTTTATTTGAAGCGTAGTTTTAAGTCATTCTAGACTAGACTTTTGCTCTGTGAACTCTCCAGCTTTACACCTAACGCCGTAAGTGGCTGGACAGGGGCTGGACAAACACCCATGGGCCATGGTGATGTTATGTACAACAGTGGTCCCTCCCCAAGCATTTTCCTCCTACATATTAATATTTTCCGCGGACCGTGGGTGGCGGTGGGTGTGGGAGTGTGGGTGTGTCCATGTGCTGGAGCTCACCCCACGCTCTGCAATACCAGCGCTGGAGCAGGTCCATCAGTATATTCTCTTTCTCTCAATAAGGAATGTGTTGGACTTACAGTGATGAATAAAAGTGTGTTTGTTTGTCCTGTGAGAGCTTATAATTAAATGCTGAATGTACATGATGCTTCTGGCCACAAGCACTGTTTGTTTGCTTTATTTGTCATTTGTCGTTCAGGTGTTAGTCCTGAGCCGCTGCGACTGAGCCGCGCCGCCACTATGGGCCAACCTGAACCAGCATTTTTTTGGAGGTCGGGGAAACCGTAGCACCCGGAGGAAACCTGGCTGGCTGCCTTCAGTCTCCTCTGATCCTCTGAAACAGTGCAGCGCCTCCTGGGTTTGTCCCTGTTTCAGAGCGTGGTGTCCTGCACTGGTCAGCTCCACCTCCTCCTTCTTCTCCAAAACAGTCTTTCACCATCTTATTATTAGCGGTTATTAGTTATTAGCGGTTCTGTGGGTTATGAATCACATAACTCACCGAAAGCTGATGTGTTTTTGGTCATTTACTGCCAATTGGAAAAAACTGTCGCTCTCCTGTAGAGGAGACTTTCACGTCCTAACAGTGACTCTGCTCGTGAACCACACGTGACCGCAAATACTGAATTTGCGGTCACGTGTTGTGTATGGGATTTCTTAGCTTCTAACTGTGGGATTTTCACCACAATTTTGGCATAAATTGTGGTTAAAATCATTCACTCCATACTCCGTGAGTTTCCATACTCCGTGAGTTTCCCCCATCATGCATTCACACATCATTCATACAGGCCTATTGTACATGTTTTTGCTTTGTTAATTTGATCACTAGCGAATAGGTGGAAGAAGTGTGACCTCTGCCGCTGTTTGGTGTAGATGCGTACATACATTTTCATTTCCAGGGATAATTTCTAAACACATTTTGTAAGCTAAACTACAAAACTTACCACAGCTTAGGTGTCAAAAGTAGCTGTGAAAGCCTATGTAGCGCTCAAAGTGCTTCACAGCAGCGTTAGATTAGACATATTTTGGTCTAGTTTTAGTCGAGAGTTTGTCAAATCATTTTAGTGTCATTTTGGTCGACTAAAATGTCTTGTCAATGAAACAGATTTGAGCCTGGTTAGAGCGACTACATTTCCAGAGGAGAATGTATGAAAACAAGAAGTGGAGTAAACCAATCAGTGAAGGCCAATCAACAGTTAGCGGTTCTGTGGGTTATGAATCACATAACTCACCGAACGCCGATGTGTTTTTGGTCATTTACTGCCAATCGGAAAAAGCTTTCGCTCTCCTGTAGAGGAGACTTTCACGTCCTAACAGTGACTCTGCTCGTGAACCACACGTGACCGCAAATACAGTATTTGCGGTCACGTGTTGTGTATGGGATTTCTTAGCTTCTAACTAATGGAATTTTCACCACAATTTTGGCACAAATTGTGGTTAAAATCATTCACTCCATACTCTGTGGTTCAGTTTCCCCTGGGGTCCCTCATCATACATTCACACATCATTCATACAGGCCTATTGTACATGTTTTTAGTGGTGTGGAAAAGCAGAGCACTCGGAGGAAAACCTACGCAGACACGGGAGAAAATGCAAGACATACACAGCGCGCTCAACGTGCACATATTGTTATTTTCTCTTCACATTTTCAAACTCCAAACCGCGTAAGACTAAAGGCCGTTGGACAGAAGCGTCCCAGGGAAAGACGATGTTTGTAATGAGAGGAAGTGTGGCCGAAACAGGGCCACGAGCTGAATCATGTGCAGAATTATTATGCAGCCATTTTCTCTCACACAAAGTGAGAAGGAAAAGTCTCAACCGTCCATAAAACCTCTGAAAAATAACGTTCCAGAGTTTTAAATATGTTTTCCTTCCCATGTTGTGTCAAATGGCAATGCATAATAATCCTGCACTTGAGTCAGAACGTGGACTTGCTTTGGCGACACTTCCTCTCATTTCAAACATCGTCTTTCCCTGGGACGCTTCAGTCCGACAGCCTTTCAGTCGTACACGGTTTGGAGTTTGTAGATGTGAAGAGAAAATAACAATATGGTCCAAAACGTAACCGCTTAATAGTAAATGCCCTTCAAGCCTGTCTAAAATGGGCTGAAATTAGGAAAATGTTGACTGAACATATGACGTAACACGGGGCACGATCCAGTTGAAGATTATCATTAACAGAATTAAGGAAATGCCGACGGCAGCCCCAAACCAAAACTCTAGCACGTATCTGTTGAGAAAGGGGACTACCTCGGGCCCGTGTTCCACGAAGGATCGCTGAGGAAGTAAATATTCCTTATTTCGGCCACAAAAACACGAGCAGAGATTTGTACTTTCAGGAGACAGGTTCAGACCTGAGTACCGCGCCGCTAAATACTCTATTACTTTCATTTTGGCCTCTCTCAGTGAAGGAAACAGATTAGCTGAATAATAGTCTGCTGTTAGGGTTGCTATTAGAAAGATTATTAGGAAAATTAGGACTGCTTTTAAGTAGTCACGTGGGGTACTCCGTATTAGCTCTGTTTGGCGTAAGAGTTTCAGTAGACACATTCCCCAAAACACTACGGAGAAGCCAATCCAGAAGTTTACGCTCAGATCGCTGAGGAAGGAGTTTACGATGCACTGCTGTTTTAAGAGCGCCATCTCTGAGGCCTCACGATAGATTAATCCCTGGTCTGTGCCGCATTTGCAAGTACACATATTGTCATCTTGAAGGTAAATGGACAAAGCGAGCTGAAAATACTCTAAAAGATCCATTGCGGCGTTAATTTTTATCGGTAACACGGACCTGTAAACGTCTGCCTGTCAAATGTCTGCCTGTCAAATGACTGCCTGTGTGGAAGAGATGTTAATCCAAGCATTTACATATTACACGTTTCCATGGCGATCAGGTCATGTGGTTTTGCATTCTAACCATATATGGTGACCTGTAAATGTCATATATATAATCTTAGAATGCAAAATCACATGACCTGATCTCCATGGAAACGTGTAATGTGTAATGCGTTGATTGACATCTCCTCCACAGAGGCAGACATTTACAAACGCCATTTTACCAGTTCTTTATTGAAAGTGGTCACAATTAATCTTTTAGAATATTTTCAGTACGCTTTGTCCATTTACAGTTGAAGGGGAGCTACACTGCCCTCTTCAACTGGCCCTCAACTAAATAAATAAATAAATAAATAATAATTTTAATAATAATAATAATAATAAAACTGAAATTAAAATTATATTGAGGGTGGTAATGACAGCTGGGAAGTAGAAAGATCTCGGAATATAATAAGTATTAATACATTACACTATGTAGGGCTTTCATAACACATTATACATGCTTTTTCAAAAAATGACAGGAAGGCAACCCAGATGAGAGAACAACAAAGTATAGTTTCACATATTTATAATACTACAGTATACAGTATGTCATAACTTTGGATTTTTAATAATTGCTCTGGTGGATTTATAGCACAGAGAGGGATAGATGGCAGGGATAGGGACAGAGGCCAGAATGAGGACAGCACAGGCATGAAGCATGACACAGGTAAGAAATAGTCAGACAAGACCTGCCTGCTCAGTGTTTGTTTTTAGTTTGGATTGCTAACATGATGCAGTACACTGCAAAAAGTGCCTGCAACGTCAATAGCCCTGCAGTTTGTTCAATAACAGTGGGTTCAATTGTGAAAAGGGAAAGTGTCTATAAATTGGAAGTAAAAGTATCTGGTGCAAGACTAGACTTGACTGGTGTAGTCTTGGTTGGTTTTAGACTTTATTTTGTACCGTCTGTCTTAGTTTTGGACTAAATCTGTGCAACTTTAGCTTAGTCCATGTTCATATGAGCCATTTGTCCTGCCATTTGCTTTTTTATTGATGGTTCTGATTCTGTTCTGAATGAATCCTGGTTTAGTCCTGGTTTATAACTGGCTTGATCTAATACTGTCCTGAGTGAGTCCTGGTTTAGTCCAGAGCGAGTCCTGGTTTAGTCCTGAGTGAGTCCTGGTTTAGTCCAGAGCGAGTCCTGGTTTAGTCCTGAGTGGAGTCCTGGTTTAGTCCTGAGTGAGTCCTGGTTTAGTCCTGAGTGAGTCCTGGTTTAGCCCCGGTTGATCTAATACTGTCCTGAGTGAGTCCTGGTTTGAAAAAAAAAATCCTTGTGATGAATTTCTGTTATTTTTCCTTTAGACTTTAGACTAAAGACTTTAGATTTACAGTAAATAAAGCAATAAATAAATAAATATAATAAATTAGTAAAAGCATTACAAGTTTTGAAATTTGGGGTGTTTCAAAATTGTGTATTTTAAGAGTAAAATAATAATAATAATGTAGCCTATGTTCTAATTTTTATCATTGTATAATAGGAGATTAAAATAGAATATGCTCATATACGTGTAACCCGTCCGTGTTGTGGCCACATCTCCAGCTCAGACCGCTCCCCAGGCGAGCAAAGCCCTTCCACATTTAAGCTAAGGTGAGCCTTCCTTCATCATTGGCTCTGCATTGGCCGCAGGGTTCAAAGCGTGGGAAAAAAGTAGCGGCTTATAGGCTGGAAATTACAGTATTGTATTTTGAATGGCTGCTGAAGGCAAAACTTTACTCGTTATGGTGGGGAACCAGATAGATTAAAAATAAAAATAAACAGGATCCTTTGTATAATATCGTCCATGTTTTCCTGACTAACTATTGTGATGATTACACATTATCAATAACTTTTGTCATCTTTTTTTTTACCTCTTACCCCCACCTGAACCGAGGACATGTTTCTACAGATGGGCAACCAAAACCAGGATACAAATGTGATTTAAAAAAAAAGCCACAAAAGAGTAACAATGAGGGCCGACGCAGAAGAGAAAGTTAAAACACTACTGAAGGAGAAGCTACATCTACAACACCCGGTGGAGGTAGAGAGAGCTCACCGCGTAGGGAAACCTGACGGCGGGAGAGACTGGCCGAGACCCATCATCGCCAGACTGCTGCGTTGGAAGGATCGCGAAGCAATCCTGCAGCGCGCTAAACAACTCAAAGGGACCAAAATCTTCATAAACGAGGACTACACGGAATCCATCAAAAGGAAGCGAAAAGAACTGATGCCGGAGCTGAGAGCTGCCAGGGAAAGGGGGAGATTGCCTTCTTGCGCTATGACAAACTCATTGTACGTCCGCGCACCAGTACACCAAATCAAGTATAAACACAGGAAAAGCGTATGGATTTGGTATGTAAAAGCACATAATTTCACATGTCCTGTAATACATATAGTTCTATAGGAAGCATCGACTTGGACCTTTCATTAAGGAGAATTGCTGAAGCAAATAACCAGGATTTTACATTATCACAATATGACTTACAGAACACTGAGATCGACATCGACCCTGAAATAACTTCTTTACTAGAGCTACTAATGACTGTCAATATTATACAGAGGATCTTTACAATAGTAAACTTAAGAACATTAAGGCATTCACTGTAATCCATTTCAATAGTCGAAGCCTCTATGCAAACTTTTACCACATCAAAAGCTTCTTAAAACAGTTTTCTAAACCATTTAGTGTAATTTTAATCACAGAAACATGGATTAATAATGACAGAGAAATTGAGTTTTCTATTGATGGTTATGAATTTATAAGTATGAACAGAAGAAACAAGCATGGTGGGGTGTAGCTATGTTTGTAGACTCCAACTATAGTTATAAAGTAATGGAAATAAGACTATGGCAGTGGATGATGCACTTGAATGCCTTACTGTAGAAATTACAAGGCAAAAAAAGAAAAATATTATTGTAAGTTGTATTTATAGAACACCTGGCTCTGATATAGAGGTTTTTTTCTAATTGGATGGAGGAGCACTTTTCAGGTTTAAATCATAAAGTCATGTTTGTGGGGGAGACCTTAACATCGATCTGTTAAATCCATATAAACATAAAAAGACGGATGAATTTATAAATACTTTATTTAGTATAGGTCTGTTTCCTCTAATAACCAAACCGAGTAGAATCACAACCCACAGTGCGACTTTGATTGATAACATTTTCTCAAATGAAATAGATAGTGATACAGTCAGTGGTTTAATGATAAATGATATTAGTGATCACCTGCCAGTTTTTGTATTGTACAAAATGGATATTTAAATATTAATGATGAAAACATTTATTGGTTTAGAAGGGTAAAAACAGAAAAACTATTGAGGTATTTAAAAGGAACTATTAGCTCAAGACTGGAGTATTGTATACAGAGAGAATGATACTAATAAGGCATATGATGAGTTTACGCGAATATTTCATAAAGTATATGACAAAAATTGCCCAATGAAAAATATTGTAAAAACAGAAAGGGTAAAGAAACCCCATGGATGTCTAAGGGATTACTAAATGCATGCAAGAAAAAAATTCACTCTACAAAAAATTTATAAATGATAGAACAAAAGAAGCTGAGGATAAATATAAGAAATATAAAAATAAACTGACAGGTATCATTAGAAAATGTAAACAGGATTATTATAATAAGTTGTTAGATAGCAATAAGAATAATATTAAAGGTTTATGGAATATCTTAATAGTATAATTAGAAATAAACCGAGAACAATTAATTATCCAAAATATTTCAAAGATGAGGATAACACTTTAAATAATATGAATGAAGTAGTCGATACATTTAATAAATTCTTTGTAGATGTTGGACCGAATCTTGCTGCAAAAATTACAAATGTTGAGAACTATAATTGTGAACTGATAGACACAAATCCTCTGTCCATGTTCCTCAAACCTGTGGAGGAAAAGGAAATACTGGACATTGTTAAAGGGTGTAAAAATAAAACCTCGACAGATTATTATGACATGGATATGAAAACTTTAAAAAGTGTTATTGAAAGTATCTCTAAGCCGTTAACATACATCTGTAACCTGTCTCTGCAAACTGGACAATTTCCTGAAAGTATGAAAGTAGCAAAAGTGATTCCTCTGTTCAAGGCAGGAGATAAACATCTCTTCACAAACTACAGGCCTGTTTCCCTTTACCGCAATTCTCAAAAATCTTAGAGAAGGTTTATAACTCTAGACTTCACAGCTTTATTGAAAGGTGTAATTTACTCTCGGACAATCAGTTTGGTTTTAGGAATAATCACTCATCCTCACACGCGCTCTTTGATATAATTGAAGAAATAACTAATGCTGTAGATAACAAGAAATATGCAATAGGGTTATTTATTGACCTGAGTAAAGCGTTTGATACAATAAACTATGATATACTAATTAATAACTAGAACATTATGGGATTAGGGGGGTAGCTCTACAGTGGGTTACCAGTTATTTAAAAATAGAAAACAATGTGTGAAAATAGGTGATTATCAGTCGAGTTGTCGACAAATTGTGTGTGGTTTACCTCAAGGTTCCATTCTGGGCCCAAAATTGTTTAACATGTACATTAACGACATTTGTAAAACGTCTCAAGTACTTAAATTTATCTTGTTTGCTGACGATACAAATATTTTGCATCAGGTGACGACTTACAGCAACTGTGTCGGATTGTTAACTTGGAACTCAAAAGTGTCAATAAGTGGTTCAAACAAAATAAACTATCTCTAAATCTGAGTAAAAGCAAAATGATGATATTTGGCAACCGTAATTCCAATGCTCAGGAAGCAATTCAGATAGAGGGTGTTGTCATAGAGCGAGTGCATGAAATCAAATTCCTTGGTGTTATTATAGATGACAGAATTACTTGGAAAGCTCATATTAAATATATATCTACGAAATTTCTAGAAGCATTTCAGTAATAGCAAAGCAAAGCACATTTTAAACATCAAAGCTCTACATATCTTATACTGTTCTCTGATTTTGCCATATTTATATTATTGTACTGTAGTTTGGGGTACTACTTATAAAAACACATTAAAACCAATAGTATTGTTGCAAAAAAGAGCTATCCGAGTAATTCATAAAGTTGGGTTTTTGGACCACACAAACTCATTATTTTTAAAATCAAAGATCATGAAGTTTTGTGACATTGTTGAGTTCCAAACTGTACAGATGTTATACAAAGCAAGATACAAACTGTTACCGGGCCAAATACAAAGAAGGTTCCAAGAACGTACTGGTTGTTATGAATTACGTGACGAATTAAACTTTAGGACTCAGAAACATAGCTCAACTTTGAAAAGTTTTAGCCCAACAGTTAATGGTGTACAATTGTGGAATAAACTGGAAATGGAGTTGAAACGATGTTCAAACATCAACCTGTTCAAATATAAATACAAACAAAAGACTTTTGAAACATACAGAGAACAAGAAATGTGTTGCCACTAGGAGGCGCAGTAGGATCAATTATGTGTGTTTCCTCTATAATCAAGGAAGAGTGTTGCTGCTTGAACGGTTGTCATTCTATTGCTCAAATTTACAAATTGAGAATTAGGGTAAGCAAGTTATGAATCTGTTGAGAGGGACCCTCCCAACGGGCTCAAAACCTTGTCTTTTAATGCACCACTCAGCATAGGAACATCATCTACAAATCAGCTGTTAGGGCAGCTGGGTGGGGGTTTGTTGAGGGGAGTTTACTGCCCTCTTCAACTGGCTCTACACCCTGGCTTTTTAATGCACCACACTATGCAGGGCTTACATCATACTTCACATATAACTCAATTAAACAAATATAATAATAATGATAATTAAACCCTAATTAAATTATATTAAGAATGGTAATGACAACTGGGAAGTGGCAAGATCTCAGAGTATAATATGTATTAATGAACCTTTATAACATAAAGTAGCACATTCTTTTGTTCTTTATTTTGCTGTTGTTTTTGTTTTATTCTTCATTTATTGTTACTTTGCCCTATGTTCCTTTGTTTATGATTTGCTACCTGTAAATATTAAATGTAATGTTATTATTTTTATTTTGGGTGGGCGCTTATAAGCCTTTGGCTTCAGCCCACTCCCTTTGAGCAGGTTAACTGCTCAAACAAATAAATAAACTAAACTAAACTAAGGAAGCAGTGTTAATTTTGACAACATATTTTAATTTAGTTTAGTCTTAGTCTTTTGACAAAATGTAATTCAATTTTAGTCGAGATTTAGTCAAAAAAATATCTTCAATTTTAGTCTAGTTTTAGTCGACTAAATTGCAAGTCAATTTAGTCGACTAAATTTAAGACAAATTTAGTCGACTTTGCATTTATACTATTCATTATAATCATATTTAATCAAGGTCCTCTGCTTCATGGAGCTTCTCCCACATGAACAAAGCTCAGAGCTGCTCCTTTGGCAGTGAATTTTCATGATCTGAGGCTCTTTCAGACTGTCAATAGAAGTTTGGATGATTTTAGTCTCTCCTTTTCATTTTTATTTAGTCTTATTTAGTCGATTAAAATATCTAGACATTTTAGTCATAGTTTTAGTCTCATGAAAAACTTTTAATTTAGTTTTAGTCCAATTTTAGTCGTCAAAAATATCACTTTGACTAAAATTAAGACTAAATATTTTAGTCGACGAAATTAACACTGTGAGGAAGTGATGTCAAAGCAACAAAAAAGTGCCAGAAAAGCAACAATAACACAACAAAAAGGTGAGGAAAGAGCAGCAAAAAGGTGACAAAAACACAATAAAAATGGGACAAAACCACAGAGAAAAAAAAAGCAACGAAAAAGCAACAAAAACATGACCAAAAAAAAAAAGTCAATCATTCAGCAGCATGCTCAATAGTGGCCAAAATTCCGGACAGTCTGGTCAATGTGTCAGTCAGCTGGACCTGACACGGAGACTCTGCGTCCGCCTTTCTGAGACGCTGTGATGCTTCTAGGCTTTGACTTTTAGGGAGGACAATCAGAAATTGGCCCATAATGATGGCTGGCGGCGTCATGTTGAACATTTGTCTTAGTCTCGAGACACAGGGCACAGGCTAAAAGGCAGCTGGTTGGATCAACCAAAACAGGCCCCGCTCCAAATTCAGATTAGACGGATAACGGGTCATCCTGCTGTCTCCCAAGGGCTTACTGATAGTGCTCCAAGGCATCAGACTTGAACCATAGGTCGGATCTTTGTTGACATCTTTGTACGCATGCGCGAGTGGTTGTGTGGCAAGAAACGAACAGTATGGCGGGCTGTAAAGATGCGACGAGCACTTTCAAGAGAGTTAGCGTGCGAAATCCACAACATATAAGCACTTAACATCTGAAGACTGGAGGAGGTTTGGAGAGAAGCTCAAAATTTGTATTGGTGACAAAATCAAAGTTATTCAAAGCCCATATGAGATCTGGGATGACAAAAACATTGGTGCGACTCGCCCGTGTCTTGGCCATCAATCTGCTGGGGAGACATTTATTCTTATTTAATAGAAAGCCCTGGACACTTCACTCATGAAAGATTAAAGGCTTTCAAAAGTCGGTTGGGCCGATCTTTTCTGCCAAACAGAAAGCGATGATCGTGCTAAAAGCAGAGGTTAGACCTGGCCAAGCAGAGTCACAGTGTGATTTGTATCTCCCGTGGGTGATCGCCAAAGAGAACGACGAAATAATCACTGCTCACTGCGCACTGCGACTAAGTCTTCAGTGTTCTTATTTATTGAATATGTAGTGACTGTTGTACCAATTCAATTGTGTTCAGTGTGAGACTTTGAAAGGCGTCTGGACTATGGTGAAAAATTGTATATCACAGCTTACATATTTCTCCTTTTAAATCCAGTCTTGGAGAAACATGCAGTCATGTAGCAGCTTTAAAGGTCCTATATCATGTAAATCGACTTTTGGAGCTTTTAACCCTGTTGTTATGCTATTTCCTTTTTCATTCACGCAGTTCTAAGTAATCCTCCTGAATCCTGCTCTCTGAGCAGCTGCTCCGCCTTCTCCTGGTAAACCACCGACTTGTTCTGTTGTGTCGTCAGAGCGGAACGTGCTCGACGTCTGTAATGTAATGCCTTACAGCCTGATTTTAATTTGTAAAACAGCTTTTTTCATTATTTCTGTCGTAAGAAAGAAAGACATGTAAAAAAAAAAAAAAAGAGGAAGTGTCTGTCCGCGCTGCCCCTGCAGTGAAAACAGATGTCATCTGAAACACCGAAAGCTGTGAAGAAGGAGCTTTTTCTCTGGACACCTGTTCTTTTTCTTACCTCACGATAATGTCACGGACAAAAGCGCGTGCGAGGACAGGACTTTATTCACCTTTCCAAAAGAAGAGGCCACTCGCCAACGTTGGAATTTCTCTCCGGAATTCAGCGACTATCAGCCAAAATAGTGTTTTGTCTGTGACTGTCACTGATGGATGTTTGGTAAACCTTGGCCAGAATCAAAGGATTGGATAGTTAGTTGAGCACTTGACAAGGACATTTTAAGGAGCTGGGAGTTGATGTCATGACCCTGAGAGCGTTCAGCATAAAGCCCCGCTCAGTAATATACCCACATTACCGTAGTGTCTAATTATTGCAATGGGCCAAATATAACACGTGGGAATGTCTGACTGGAAATGCATGAATGTCTTTTGTTTAAAAATCAGGCTCCAGTGTTACAATTAGGACTGGACCGGTACCATTTTGTCGAGCCTGTGACGTCTACGTCTGGGTCACTTGCACTCGCGCTTCACAGCAGATAGAGTGTCCCGAGTTCGATTCCCAGGTCAGAAGAAACCTTTGCATGTTCCCTCTGTATCCAATTGTGATTCCATAGACTTAGACAAACGTTTTGAAAATCCACATAAGAATTTGAATGTCACAGCAGCTCAACAGCCAGAATCACATCAACACTGCTACAAGCAATCTTGAAATAAGTCAAATGTCTCACAATAAGTGAATTGTGCTTGATTTGAAATTTGACATTTTTTTCAAGAAATGTGCCCATAGGGTAAGATTTTCACACTTAAACTTAGGGATGCACTGATCCAATACTGGTGTTGGATATCGGAGCCGATACTGAAAAAAAATACAATATCAGGTATCAACTACAATATCTGATACTGAACCGATACAAGTTTTGGCTCTGAACGTCTTAAAAACACAACTTGTATTACCTAAATCTTAGTGAATATGTGCATGCTGCATATCATCGGGAAGCTAAAAACCAGGAGGATTCATCACTGAGTCAGTTTCAATCGCCAAAAATGCATTATTGAACGCTGCGCATCATCAGTATGCTAAAGGAAAACTAATCAAGGCTGGGACACAAACTAACATAGAAATACCTAAAACCATGTAGTTTCTCTGTCATCCAGGTAGTTCATTAAACAAAACAAAAAAAGGGTGAATCAACACAACTGGACTTACTTTTAAAAAAGAGCTGACGGTTTCGCTGTCCATCCAGATAGCTCCTCAGAGCTGGTGACCACACCCACCAGATATAGACGCATGGGGCGTGGATGGTGATACCCCGCAGCGAAACTCTCCGGTCTTTTTAAAGTAGTCCAGTGTGTTGATAAACCCTTTTTTTGAAGAAATACCTAATCTTATCATAAAATAAAATTGGACCACTGCTGAAAACCCAAAGGTTTTTTGGGTTTTCAAAGGTTTTAGAAATAACTCGAGCTAACAATATTTGTAATGATCAGATCCTTCATGTGAGTTGTTATATTTAATGTAACCTAAACTTAAAACCTGTTCATGTACCCAAGGATATTTAGTGTAGGAAAGTCCAGTATCCTTGTTAAATGTTTATCCAAGTGTTTATCAAAAGATATAATTTGATCTGTAACATCATGACAATAAATGTGAACTTTATTGATCTAAAAGAGAAGTGTCAATTACATTTTTTTACTCAGGAGAAAGACACTTTTAGGAAGTGGCATCGTAAAATTATCGGGTCATCGGCAGATACTCAAAACGCCAGTATCGGTGCATCTCTTCTTAAATTTGGGGGCGAAAAAAACACCTACAACTTTTTTATATCTAATTTTGAGTGTGAAGATCTGTTTCTTCAATTGTCCACAGACAGATTGTAACTCAAATCAGGAGGCAAAATTTACTCATTTCAAGAAAATGTTATTTCAAGATTATGTTAAAGTGCTAGAAGTCCTGACCAACTAACCAAAATCGAGGTTAAGAGTACTAAACGGCGTGCCCAAAGCCTTTTCCCCCACCCACAAACATAAAGTCAAAATTGCAGTGAAAGAGGCGGTCTCTGAGGTTGGGTGTGACATGCGGGGGTGAGTGTGTGGGCGCTTTGCATTGGACTAATCACAGCAGACTGATTACGTGGGAGGGACTATGGTTTATATACCACAGGTACAGGGGCAGGACAATGGGCACAGCACCTGATGACGATGTGGTGGAGCTGGGTGGCGGCTTATGACGTTCTGTGGAGGCCGTGGACACTCTCACGAGCCAACAGGAAATTCTAATTTAAGTAGCGAGTTTACCGCTGAAGGGCGCAAACCCATTCTTTTTTCAGGCCAAAGTTAGGATTTAACACATTTGGCGCTATAATATGTCAGAATAACGTCAGGGACCGTAGACAACACTATGAGACACCCATTGAAGACAGTTCATCAGTAAAAAAAACTTTATTTGGTGTTTAGTTGCTCTTAACCGGAGGGCCCCCCGTATGTGGAAGGGATATGAAAACGTGTAAGCTTGATTTCTTTTTTAAATTTTAATGTTTTTACCCTTATCGCCTCACAGCGGGTTCGATCCCGACGCGCGGGCCTTTCTGTGTGAGTTTGCATGTTCTTGGCATCAGGATTGGTCAAATGCAAGAAGACAAGTTTCCTACGAGGACAATAAACTCCTAAAAGTGACCTATTTATCCCATTTGGACTTATATTATACCCATATATAGGCAAAAGACTGCTTTGGGGTGTCTTTTCTACTTAGTTCTGAACTTGCTTACAATGCACATGATCCATTTATAACCATAACTAAATATCACATTGTTTTTCTTTATATACGGCCGTTACAAAAGCAGTACCTCTATAAAGGCACAAAACCAGTTGTTGGCATAAGCTGACATAAATTTATATAGGCAGTCTTACTCCTGTCTGTAAATTCGGTGTCCTCCCTTGTGTTTCTTCTCAGCTGTAACTCAAATTAAATGTTTGTTTTTTTTTCCTCTTAAGAGCAACAGTTTACCTCTTCTCCATCCACAAAGAAGCTTTCATATGGAACGTATCAAAACGTTTTCCGGCTAACGTCTCTTGAGAATTGAGTGGACACAACGACCATAAGTAGCACTGACAGTCCCACTATACATACGTGATAATACTTGCAATGGCAGTAGATTTCAAAGTTGCATTAAGTTAAAACTGTCATCACCATTTTCCCCAAAGTTAAGTAATAACAGGTATTAACAATTCAGTAAATGTATATATTATTTTGTGGTAAAATGGACAGATGAGGAGCTTGAGAGGGCAATGCTCAGCATTCAACCTGAAAAGAACTCAGAGACGTGTTGCGTTAGAAGTTTTATAACTTAATTGAGATTGGGGCTCAGACCCCGGGGAAGATGGCCGAATGATACGGACTTGCTGGTGTTGATGATGATGGCCGCATCTTCCACCGGCGGCCTGGACCTGGTGGTGGTATAACGGGACCGAGCGCGTTGATGTGACGGGCAAGCCCCGGGAGAGGAGTGGGGGCGGAGGAGGGTCGCTGACAGCTGTGAGACTCCGAGTGATTGACTGGGGAGCTTATGAAGGGTATTCGTAGACTGTGATGGCTGAGCGAACGCGCTGCGCGATTGCTGATGCGAAGCGCTTTGCGATGGGGGCCGTGATTGGATGCTGGTGAAGGCAGCCGTGAAAGATGAGTGAAGGCTGTAGGTTACGTCTCCAGGTTGAATTTGCGCACAAGCTTCAATCTCTACAGCGCATTGAGCAAACGGATATGCGTAAGTACTATCGTGAGGCCTTAGAGTAAAGTTTGGTGTGTTTATGTAATCAACATATTTTGGATTTGTTTTCAGTTGTCTACCGCAGCACCAGTCCAGAGTTGCCAGCGCCCTCAGGTTTCGAGAGATGTTCACTGGTGTCGTGCCTAGAACAGTGGTTCTTCAACCTGGGGGCGGGAATCCCCGTGGGGGTCGCGAAAAAATTGGGGGGGTCGCCAGATCAGGCAGTAAAAAAAAGAAAAGAAAAAAAAAAATCAATTAGAAAATATTATTTTATTGTAGCATGTGTGTGGTTTTTTTTATCAAAGGTGGTATTATTTGTTCTTAATTATTAGATTTTGCCAATTATTAATTTATCTTAAGAAATTATAGTATAGGGGCTATAATAATGTAATAATGGCCGTTTTACGGTGTGACCCAACAGAAGTACCCAGCGTTAAGCAGCAGGCTGCAACTAATGTACTGTATCCGTTGCGTCAACGTATCTTTGGCGAAAGACTATTTCCTGCGCTGAACATTCATTAAAAAACATACAGATCCAGCTGAGGAGGGTTGAGGATGACCTTCGGTGTCAGTGTCCTGAAATAAAGCCAAGAATACCACTACTACTTTTGTTTTCAAAAAGAAGCAACACAGCCAATCTCATTAATATTGGTCAATTTAATGTCATGATAAATGTAAATAGTTATTGTTTCTTTCTGTTGGTCCGTTATATTCAGATAATTATTAAATTACGCATTCGACAACAAGGAACAAAAAAGATGAATTTTATTAAGCCATGTTTTTGTTATAAAAGAAAAGTCTGTAGGCTTAGATATTTCCAATTCCTATGCCTCCCCATCTATTAAAAGTTTAAAATGAAAGAATAATCATTCTATTTGTGTACAAAAGATCATAAAGAAAGTCATTAGGCTATGTGTTGTGGCGTGGGGGTAGCGGCGGTGGGCGGGGTCACGAAGCCCATTAATTG
This sequence comes from Neogobius melanostomus, assembly GCA_007210695.1. Taxonomy (NCBI): domain Eukaryota; kingdom Metazoa; phylum Chordata; class Actinopteri; order Gobiiformes; family Gobiidae; genus Neogobius; species Neogobius melanostomus. The sequence goes on from VHKM01000195.1 coordinate 457,935, forward strand.
TTATTATGGGGGTCGCGACCCAAAAGGTTGAGAACACTGCCCTAGAAGACCGATTTTTGGACATGTTCTGGTCCTTTGCATGAGTTTCATTGTTCTTGAACCACGTTTCCGGTCACTTTCTGCTTTGTTCCTCTTCATGTGTGTTCTTGCCTAAAGTCCAAGTGACTATGAATTGATACCTCTACGATGAGGGTAAGTGACTTTTTTATTAATGCATGGTTGTGAATATGTGTGAAGTGGGTGAGTGCTGTTTTTGTATTTTAACATTTGATGTATTCCCCTGCTCATTATTATTCTGGATAATGTGAATAACACTGCCTGAACGTAAATAATATCAAACATAACAAGTCAGTAACGAGCAGGAGAAGTAAACAGTTGAATGCTGTGGTTCATTTTCTAACATTGGTTAAACTGTAATGATTTAACAAAAATAAAATAATGGATTGAGCAGACTAGTGAATTCTAACTAAACACAAGCCTCGGCAAGTAGACCCGGTTCTGTTTGAGCAAAGCATCGGAACCGTACGTCCTGCTTCATTATCGATCCCTCTATCTGAAAAAACATCTCTTTTTTGCGCCGCGGAGCTAGACGCACGTGTGTAATGACAAGCTCTCCGGTCTGTTGACTCTGCTTAAAGTAAGGCAGGGAAACATGGCCCATCTCAATTCTACCCTTAGCCCTCCGCTTCGCCTTTCCCCTACCCTCCGTTTTGCGCGTTCACCGAAAGAGTGTCCGTCAATTAAACAGTCTATTATTATAAAATGTCAGTTATACGTTTTTCGCTTTGCTGCTGGCGAATGCCTCCGTTTATTTGCGCTGTATTGCTGTTCTTTCCAAACTTTCGATACGTGCTAAGTCGTGCTGTTTCCTCCCGCGTCGCTGTGGTGCTCTGAGCCCGGGTCCGAGCGCAGTGCACCTCGCAGACTCCGCTCAGGCCCGGGGCTCAGAGCGGAGGCTGCAGCTGCCTGTCCCGCGCCCTGAGCGCACTGTGAACGGGTATAACCTCTGCTGTCTCTGCCCGAGCAGCACAGCCCCGCTCAGGCCCGGGGCTCAGAGCAGGGCTGCGGGTGCCTGTTTCCCCGCCCTGAGAGGGAAGGAGAAATAGATGAAAATCCTGTAGAGTTGGCCTGAGACGAGTCCTGTTGTTTAGGTGTTACAACTGCATCAGTCTGTTACAAAGTTACAGACACTTGATAAGTAACAAATGTTAAACAATTAATATTTTAGGCTGAGTGCCAGCAGGAGCCCACAGTAATATTGGAACTTACTTTATTTAATCGAATTTTTTTCTTGAGACTAACAATGTGTCTTTTTTGATAAGAGTTTTCAAAAGCAGATTCATTCCCTGCTTTCCCCAACACACAGACAACCGGTGCATCGATAAGAACGAATGATAAGGTCATTTATTGATGGTATTGATATCGATAAAATCGTATCAATTCCCATCCCTCTCATGAAGGTCTCCAAATCAGCAGTACCGCATGTTTCCAAACACTTCAGGCCAAAGCAATGGATTAGACAAGTTTGGAGTTAATCAAGGCTTTACCCCACAATTTTGATGGGCGAGTTTGACGATAAAATAATTCATGAACACTGCAAACACGTGCTA